>JAOWBW010000929.1:134796-438963 GCA_026119855.1 Campanula takesimana
CCTTCGCTAGGGGCTTCGGACGGCCGTTAGTACAGGTGAAAAACGTTGGTCCTATACTTTGGAGACGGTATCCACTATTCCAGGAATTAAATCAAGACATGGTGTCAAAATCAAGCATGTTGCTTATCCGGCTTTTAGTGTGTGTCTTTTTTCTTATGTGGTGAGTCGAAATGTGATTTCAAAAAAAAAAAAAACAAGAGAAAAATCTCCTAATCCATACCCCGTCCGTTTTAGGTTTGCGGTCTGGCAGCAGTTTGGAGAAGGGAGCCACAGGAAGGCTAGTTCGGTTTGAGACGACAGAACAAGCACCAGCAGTCAGAATGGCCGAAGAAGGGGATGACCAGGGGTTTTGTACCACCAGCCGGGCTTCAGGGGTGGTTGGATCAGAATCTGAGAGCTCATTCTGAGGGTCTGATGGACAGATAAGGAACCAGCAGGATGAGTTACTGGCAACTTTTGGTAACAATAGTAAATCAAAGGGGGGGCGAAAACGACCAACAATCAAGGCAAGGTGGGAATGTTCCCAATCTGGATGCAAGTGGTATAACAATTCACTAACCCAAACAAATGTCAATCTTTACCAATCTAAATCCAAACCAAGCACCGGCAGTCGGCAGGGTACTGGCCCAAACCCTAATGTTGCCCAACTCCTAACCAAGGCAACACCGGTGGGAGCACAAGCAATCAAGGCCACATTCTCGCATCCAACGTCCCCTCACTACTACTGCCCATCGTGTCATCCCAAATGTCCTCCTTTAACCCTTCTCAATATCCTCCTAATTACATGGTTACCTTCAGTACATGCAGACTCTCTACCCCAATGGGGTCTTCCCTGCCGAGCCATGCCTGACCAAGGAGCTTCTCAGGATCAAAGACTCAATTTCGCTCCCCATGTTGACGCTATTACTAATAGCACTCCGCAGGTCCCGTACGCTACGAAGCAGGACCTTGAAATCAAAGAGATAAAGGAAATGTTGAAAAAGGTTATGAATAGGGGAGAATTTTCTGCTGACTCACTCAAGTTAGCTCCATCTGCACCACCGACATCCCGTACAATTTCAAAATGCCTGATGTGGAAAAGTTCGATGGTACAGGTTGTCCTATGGCTCACTTGAAGTCTTATGCCCATGCAATGCATCGCGTGGGACTAATACATCAACAATGGCTTCAAACTTTCACTTAACATTGGTTGGGCCAGCAAAGCAATGGTTTATGACTGTGGACACCAGCTTGGTGGAGGATTGGTCCAAACTCGTGGACGAATTTCAGAAGAGGTATAAGGATAATTCTGGGTGGGAAAAAAGCCGCCGTGATCTCGACTCATGCTCGCATGCACAAAGGGAGAAATAATCATTCTCCGAGTTTTCTAGTAGGTGGAGGAAGAAGGTTGCCCAAACCTTAGACAGGCCCGACAGTACTGAACAAACCCGTACCTTCCTCAAGAATCTTCAGCCGTTTTATGCTGAAAAAATGAAGTATCTTCCGTTTCCTGATTTTGCTTCAATCTTAGATGTTGGGGCCCGAATTGACGAAGATATCCGTACTGGGGTAATTAAAATCGATCCTCCCAGCAGTCTTACAGGTATCGAGCACCGGCAAAGCCGACTCCTGCACACTGTGAAAAATGGTTGCTGCTCCTATACCATTTTGGAGAACAATTTGCCTAGTCCTAGTCAAGGGGCTTACAGTCGAGTCCCTCCTCCATTTTATAACCCCGATGGAACAGTTCATGCAGTTAATACACAATCCCTGGAATAGTATATGCCAGAAAGAGGGTTGATAGACACACTCGATCAGATTCAGCACCCCACTCTCAGTTGTTTTCCAAGGTTTGGTTGCTCAAGACTAATCAAGCCAATGGAAGGATACAAGCCTCCCAATCCTTACCTAAAAGTTGGGACGCCAGCAAACATTGTGCTTATCATGCATCGCCCGGTCATGCGACTGATAATTGTTGGAGTTTAAAACACGCCCTTCAGGATATGATGATGATGGTATTATCGGAAAGCCTCCTCAACCAAATGTCACGAACAATCCATTGCCCAATGCCCACATGATTGAGATAGACGAAGGCTACTCACGACTAGCTTCATCGTACCAAAGAATCCGTTGAAGTATACTGTAGTCCCTTTGTCTGTCACTGACTTTGAATGTAGTATGATACTTGGGATGCAATCTTATCAAGGGAAAGGCCGCTGAAGCTCAGAAAGGTACCCCAGAGAAAGCCCAATGGGTAGGAGGTAATGTTCATCACTTGACCCGTTCAGGAAGGGCCTACCAACCCCCTGTTCCTGACACGGACAATCCAGGAAAGGACAAGGAAGGAGCTGCGGTAGCAAAAGAGAAAGAAGCTGAGAACCCTGTCTTAGCACAGCTAAAGAAAACCCAGGCCAGCATTTCTATTTGGGGATTGCTATCATCTTCTAAGGTGCACCGAGATACTTTGACTAATTCTCTTCGCCAAGCTGCCATTCCGATCGAGACATCTCCTCAAGATTTGGTTCATATGATTGGTAATATACACTTCGGGAATATCATAACTTTTACCGACTTGGATGCTCCTAAGATAGGCCCCAATCACATCGAGGCTCTTTATCTTACAGTTGGAGTAGGAGGAGAACACATGGCACGTGTCCTAGTTGATAACGGATCTTCTGTGAATGTATGCCCTATTCATGTTTTGGCTGATTTGGGAATTAAGATCTCCGATTTGGCTCCATCGTCGCAAGTCATCCGTGCATATGACAGTACCAGTCGTTGTGTTCAAGGCGTTGTTACTCTGACTCTCACCATCGGCCCTTTAGAAATGCCAATCGAGTTTCAAGTCATCGCATCAAATCTTCGTTCAGTTTGCTTTTGGGACGCCCGTGGATCCACGGAGTGAAGGGGGTAGCCTCGTCTTATCATCAGTGTGTGAAGTTTATACATGATAATCACGTTGTTGTGGTCCATGCACAAGATGACGCAAAGGTGAGTGAGCATCCGATTCTGGGAATTGAGCATAAAGACACAGGGACGTTTCTCAGTGGTTTTGAAGTAATTCCACAGGCTGTAGTTGGCTCTATTGAAAATGTCAAGGAACAGAAATTATTGGAAAGAGAAGGACCGAGTTCGGGGATGTTATGGCGCTCAACATGGTGAAGAAAATGGATTTCTTGCCCATTCTGGGGCTTGGTAAAATCAACAAGGTTGTATTGAGATAATTAGCAGAGAAACTCCTGTTTTCATTCCGCCATTCGGTTTAGGCTACAAACCAACAGCATGTGAGGTGGCCGAAGTCATGCGCGAGAAAAGGAAGAGAAGGGCTGTTATAAACAAGGAGGGACCTATGAGCTCCCACCCATGCGTCCGTACGAGAAGACACTAAATGGTTATTTTGTTCGTGAAGGTGAAGAGGTCGCTTATATCCTCTTTCCTGAGCCTTGGGTTGATACTAAGGGGAACACCCATGCTGGATGGGAAATATTTGACGATGTGAAAGCTCGATATGAGTGCGTTGATGACACCGTCGGCAGCTACAAGTTGCCCGGCCACGAAGTAGCACAGGCCCTCGATGACCAAGATAACATGTTTGCGCTTTTTGAGGAATTCACTCTTGAAGACAGTTTCTTGGGAATGATTGGGGATGAGAAGGATGAATATTATGACCCTGCAAGACATCTCAAGCCCGCAAAAGGACCACTTACTAACTGGTATCAGACTTCAGGCCCGCTTGCTACTACAGAGATACTCGTGGAGCGCTTCGGTTATGCTTATCCTGTCGTGTCATCTTTTGAACCTTTTGTACTTGATGATTCTGTTTCCGGGACTCTGGAAGAGGACCTCACTACCGAGGACCTCGACAAGGTCGCCGAGTTTGTACTTCCTACGGTCGTAAATGAAATTTCCCTTGTTTCCGAGTACTCCCTGGTTGCCAATATTTTTAATGATGAATTAACTAAAACAAATGAAAACATAATCGAACAACAAGTTAATAACGAATCATTAAAAAATATAAGCCAAGATGAAAAAGAATACTTAATTGAACTAAACAGGTTGGCCAAGCAGCGCAGTGAGAGGAAACTAGAAGCTTCCGGAGAAAGCCTGTCAACAATCAATCTGGGGCTGGACGAAGAGGTCAAAGAGGTCAAGATCGGTGGTTTCATGCAAGGGGCTGAGAGAGAACAGTTGGTTTATTTACTCAAGGAGTTTGTAGATGTATTTGCTTGGTCTTACGAAGACATGCCTGGTTTGGATTCAGCTATTGTGGAGCACAGAATTCCTATTTACCCAGGTGTCACGCCAGTTAAGCAAAAGTTACGACGGATCCGTCCCGAGTGGGCCCTGCGAGTCAAAGATGAGATTATGAGGCTGCTCAGTGTGGGTTTTATTCGAGTGGTTGAGTATCCGCAATGGTTATCCAATGTTGTTCCAGTCCAAAAGGCAAATGGCAAGGTCAGAGTATGTGTTGATTTCCGTGACTTGAACAAGGCTTCTCCAAAAGATGACTTTCCGCTCCCAAACATTGACTTAATAGTTAACTCAGTGGCATTACATAAGGTTCGCTCGTTTGTTGACGGCATGGTCGGGTATAATCAAATAAAGTTGGCAGTCGAAGATCAAGAGAAGACATCTTTCATTACTCCATGGGGAACATTTTGTTATACTGTGATGCCCTTCGGTCTTAGAAACGCCGGGGCTACTTACCAGCGTGGAGCTACAAATTTATTCCATGACATGATCCATAAGGAAATCGAGGTCTACGTAGACGATATGATCGTGCATTCGGTGGAAACTGATAACCAACATTTGGTTGATCTAAGGAAGTTTTTCGAGAGACTGCGTAAACATCAAATGAAGCTTAACCCCGCAAAGTGACATTCGGTACAACCGGAGGAAAAGTCTTGGGTTTCATGGTCACTGAAAGGGGGATTGAGATTGATCCAGAAAAGGTTAAGGCTATCATCAATATGCCGCAACCAAAAACTCAGAAGGAAGTGAAGGGTTTTTTAGGCCGAATCCAGTACGTCAGCAGGTTCATAAGGCAGTTGACTTCGATATGCGAGCCTCTCTTCAAACTCCTTAAAAAGGGATCCGATCACAGATGGATGAAGAGTCCCAGTTAGCCTTCGAAAAAGTTAAAGACTACTTAGCTAATCCCCCGGTACTAGCTCCTCCGCATAAGCGAAAGCCGCTCCGCTTATATTTGACAGTCACAGACACTTCGGTGGGAGCAATGTTGGCTCAAGAGAAAGAAGATTCAAAAGTAGAAAATGCTATTTATTTTGTCAGTAGAAAGCTGCAAGGGAGTGAGTTAAATTATTCAGCCTTAGAGAAGGCGTGTACTGGTTTGGTTTGGGTGACGCAACGCCTCAAAATATACCTTCAGACTCTCCCTGTTCTGGTTATCTCTCGTATGGATCCAGTTAAATACGTTCTCGAAAAACCTACTATGTCCAACAGACTAGCCAAGTGGGCCTTCTTGTTAAGTGAATTCGACATGACTTACGTAACGCCTAAGTCAATAAAGGGTCGTGTTGTTGCAGATCAGCTTGCCGAGATAGCTTTAGAATTGGGTCCTGAACCAGAACCCCAGTTTCCGGATGAGGGTATTAACGTGATTGGAGGTGATGAAAATAAATGGCAACTTTTCTTTGACGGAGCTGCAAATAAAAGAGGGTTCGGAGTTGGGATAATACTTGTTGATCCAAAAGATGCACATACGCCCATAGCTATTCGACTAGATTTTGAATGCTCAAACAACACAGCAGAATATGAAGCCTGCATTGCTGGCTTAGAAGAAGCATTGGCTCGAGGAGTCAAAGAGATTGAGGTATTTGGAGATTCTGCCTTGATTATCAATCAAATCGAAGGGAGATGGAAAATTCAAGATCAGAGATTACAGCAATATCACATCCGTCTCGTTGCGCTTACAGGCCGTTTCACGGATATTTCCTTTCATTACCTCCCTCGAGATAGAAATAGATTCGCAGATGCCCTTGCTACTCTTGCTTCAATTATGGAATTCCCGAAAGATGTGGCAATAAAACCCCTCGCGGTTAGCAAGAAATCAATCCCAGCTTATTGCTTAATCATTGAATCGGATGATGAAGATGTTGACAAGCCTTGGTACTCAGATATCTGGAATGTCTTTAAGCACAACAAATACCCTCCCGGGACTAATAAGAGGGGAAGAATGTCTTTAAGAAGGTGGGCATCCCAGTTCGTTATTTCAGGGGATCAGTTGTTCAAGCGCCATTACAGTGGGCACAATCTGCTATGCGTCAATGAGGCAGAGGCAGAGCGGGTCATGGAAGAATTGCATGCAGGGATGTGCGGACCCCACATGAGTGGGCACATGCTCGCAAAGAAGGTTATAAGGCAGGGATACTACTGGACTACTATTGACAGGGACTGTGTGCAGAAATTCAGAACCTGTGATCAATGTCAGCGATACGCAAACTTGCAACATGTCCCGCCTCATCTCCTATATCATTCAACGGCTCCGTGGCCATTTTCTACGTGGGGAATAGATGTGATTGGGCAGATCAAGCCAAAAGGATCTAATGGGCATGAATACGTTTTGGTGGCTGTGGACTACATCACTAAATGGATTGAAGCGCAGTCATATAAAGTATTGAATGCAAGGAAAGTTGCAGAGTTCATCAAGACCAACATCATCTATCGATACGGAATCCCGTTCGAAATGGTCTCAGATAATGGGTCACACTTTGAAAAAGAGGTTATACAGTTACTGGATCAATTCAAGGTGCAAATGCATAAGTCATCGCCATATCGGCCACAGGCCAATGGCGCAGTCGAAGCAGCAAATAAAACATTGGAAAACATCATTCGAAAAACGGCAGTAACCGGGAGAGATTGGCCGGAAAAATTGTCTTTGGCTTTATGGGGATACCGTACCTCTGTCCGAACTCCCACTGGGGCTACCCCATACTCCCTGGCATATGGTATGGAAGCAGTTCTCCCTATAGAACTTGAAATCCCTTCTATGCGAGTATTACTCGAGAGTCAGATAGCTGAGGTTGACTGGCTTAAGCACCGATACGACGAATTGGCTCTTCTAGATGAAAAACGTCTTCTGGCCATGGAACACAACCGCTCCTATCAGAGAAGGATGGCCCGTGCATTCAATAAGAGGGTCAAAGACCGAGATATCAAGGTAGGAGATTTGGTGTTGCGTGAGAAACCACCGAGCTATATAGACAACCGAGGCAAGTGGAAGTCACCGTGGTTAGGCCCATACATAGTAAAAAAGATTTTGTCAGGTGGGGCAGTTTTTCTATCAACGGTAGATGGAATTGACCTCGTCCAGCCCTTCAACCTGGAGAAGCTGAAGAAGTATTATGCATAGAGGCGCACTGTGTTTCTATTTCTTGTCGAGTCAAAAAAAAAAAAAAAAGAGCCCGCTAGGATTGAAAACCCGAAAGGGCAGTCCTAGGCAAAAAACAGAGGCGCGCACAAAAATCAAATGTGATTGAGTCGAACTACGGAGACCTGAGCCTCTTAGTCCTATTGTAAAAGAGGAACGTAGGCAGCCTACGGGTTCGGTCTATTCAAATAAAAAACTTTTATTCCCTTCTCAAAGATCAAAGGTTACATCGCATGCTTGGCTAACACTAAAACACTCAAAACACATAAAATATAAAAATAACAAACACATCTTGGCATGGCAACCAAGGATTATTTGTGAACACTCGAAATTTCATTTAGTGACCGAAACGGTCAAACACGCTTCGACGAGATCCAGATGGACGTCCACCCTCATCATCCCTTGGGGCAGTCATAGGAGCCCTTGAGCTAGAAGCTTCCTCAAGTCGATTCCATATTCCTCCACGGCGACGTCGTCGCCCGTCCCTAGGCGGCTGCCAATCAACAGGTCCTCTCAGACGAGATATAAACTTATCAGTCGGTTCTCTCCCAAGAAGATTTACCAGTAAGCTGTAAATTGCATGGGCCTCGGCTTCTGTCTCGGGATATATCCATTCCAGGTACTGAGTAGATAGCCGGTGTGAATCGCCTCTATGCCTAGTCAGCACCACCCTTTCGATAACAGCTCCGTTCTGATACCAAGCTTGGCTAATTTGCTCGCAAAGGGTACGGTTGGTCGGTTCAGTGATCTTCATAGCCATGTCCAGATTTGGAACCTCCTGGATACATCCAAACTGACGGGACAGCCTCTGACCCCAATAAAAGGTGGTGTAGCGTAACCCGGTAATCCACACTTGCGAACAGCCTGCACTGGACACTATATATCTCCCCAGGACCCAGTGGGGAGGGACCCACAGTATGTCGTCACTATCTATCGCCGAAAAATGCTCCGCCCAATCTCCTGTGGTATTATGACCATGATCGTACAAGCCCCTGCAAACAAACCTCGCAACAGTATACCGAGGGTCGGTCACCGGTCGAACTATGTGAAAGTGTTCCTGGAGCCAAATTTGGAGAAGAAGTGGACTCCCGGATAAGAACAATTCCCCCCTCGGATAGTAACCATCCAATCCATGAATGGTTTCGGCCAACACCACAGTCATCACGTTACCCGCTTCCCATTTATCAGAATGTTCACCTTGCCGACAAGAGTGAACGATGTCCACCACACGGCAATCAACAAAACCATCATAAGATACAAAGAACAGCTCCGCAAGAAAGCATAAGATGAGAGCGTCATCTCGGCGGGTAGAATACGCAGGGTTGCTACGGCAAGGATCCAAAAAATGCTTGGAAGGACTGTCAGATCGAAATGGGTGCGGTGGAGCAGTCTCTGAGCGTACTCCACTGAAAATCCGAACAACTCGGAAAACAAGGCAACAGGGGTCCTACGCGTCGATGGAACCATAATTCCTCCACTGGTGGAATTACCCGTTATTGCGCAAAACTCCTCAAACGTTGGGCATAGCTCATCACGAGAGAAATTGAACGTATGTGTCCTAGTGCACCAAAACAAGGATGCTCCCCGAATCAAATCCCAGACAATTGGGATCCTTCTGAAAGTGAACAAATTCCTAAAGCCATATCGCTCCTCAAGCCTCCTTTTCTCATTGTCAGAATATGTCTTAAGCCAAGCATTCAACTCTCTATGGTAAATGCTAACTTCAACTAAGGGTTGTGGAGCCTGGGCCATTTCTTACTGTGAATAAAGATTGGAAAAGAAAGCAAGAATGGGGATGAAAAGGTTGCTCGTACAGAATGAAGGATGGGAGAAGGGTTTTGAAATGGAGTGTAAGGCTTGTTCATGCAAAATGAAAGAGGGAGTTTTATTTTATACTCAACTAGGTCATCCCAGATTCCCCTTATCCAGGCCCTGCCAAGACTGCTGTTCCCCTTGTGACCCCCATCGAAATTTTGTGATGTTTAAAAAAAAAAAAAAAAAAAAAAAAAAAAACCAAAACAAGTTCAGACCCACGAGTTGCTGCAAAAAAATAATTATCAAAAACAAACAAAGCAAACAAACAAAAAAGCAAAGCAAACCAACAAAACCGTGGGTTGCTATCACCACAAAAAAAAAAAAAAAAAAAAAAAGGAAAAGGGGGAAATGCAAGCTTTGAAATGGCAAAAGCATTTTTTTTTTTTTTATCATGTGATCCCATGCAGGCATTTTTGAACAAAAATTGTTCAACGGACAGCCAATTGCTTCACAGCAAAGCTCAAAAATCTCATCCCACAGCAAAATGATGGAGAATCAAGACACAATAATGACATGCAGCGTATCCTTGAGCATTACTTTCATGATGGTTCTCTCAAATAATTGGAATATCTTGAATTTCTCAAAATATCTGGTTACTTTCGGTCTGTTCGGTCACCCCCGAATTTGACCTTCTCAAAAATTTGGTTACTTTTTGGTCCGCTCGAGCGCTCGGGTTGGATCTCCCTCAGAACTACGCCCCGACTTGATTCCCGGGAGGGATACGTAGGCAGCTCTTAAAGCAAGAGCTTCAGTCGACAATCTTTTCAAATCAAATTGTGTTTTACTTTCAATCCCCAGCAAAGAGAATTCGAATTCTCGATGCATCCCCAGCATTTGTTCTAGCCGAACTACGATTGGTCTGATTCTCGCAAGAGATACGTAGGAAACTCGGGCACCCGAGTTCGACCATGATTGTGTTTGTTTGCTTGCTTGAGTAGAACTACGGAGGCTTGATTCCTGAAAGGGATACGTAGGAAGCCCTACTTTGGGCTCAGCCGTCGAACCCTAGTCGAGATCGGTTGTCTATATTGAATCGTCGAATCCCCTTTACATCACAAGTGAATTCGACGAGGGGCTCTGTAGACACCCCGATCTCGCACCCCTAAAATCAACCCTTGATTCGGTCTAAACGCAATAATTGACCTAAAACCCCAGATTTGGCCGTTCGGGACTACCGTACGCCTTATCGGTGCATCGGATGGGAAAACCGAGTCTGAAATTGTGACCAGGACTCAAAACCGAGTAAACGGGCACATTCTAAAAAAATAGCTCGCGCGGACCACGGAGCGGGTCCCGCGCCCCTAAAAAAACCTTTTAGCGGTCATCTTATGCATTTAAAATTTTATTATGATATTCCTTGCTCATTAACATATTTCAGATATACTATTACGACCAGCAGATTATAAGGAGCAACTTTCATGTTGGACGCACAGACGAACGGGACACCGTTACACGCACACCGGAGTAGTTCGGGACATCACGGAACAAGAAAACGGAGCCGGAAATGATGAGTGGCATGACCACAAAACGTGGCCATTTGCTGGGCATTTCATGGGATGACTCACATGGCCTTGATCAATCAAGCTTGACCTCCAATAATTCAACAAACACAATCATTTTTGTTGGAGACTTTTTTCCATGACCCCTTGCAAGAAAACTGGGTAACCCAGGACATGTCTCCCTCTCTTTACACAACAACTTTCCATTTTTTCACTCAAACTCACTCCATCTCTCACCCCATTCCATACTACAAGACTCCTCCCCATTCTCTCTCAAGGGCTTAGACTTTTATGCTCCCAAGCTTTTTCCCGTACCTGTCCACAAATCTCGGGCATCACTTCACCATCCCCCTACTACCCCTACTCCAAGGGCATTATTGTCCAAGAAAAAACCCTCAAAACACCCTCCATATACCCCAAGCTTGAAACGGAGAAAGGGGGACTACACATTACATTCTCTCTAGGGACATTCTCTCCAACTTTCTCTCAACCAAAACCACCACACCACCCGGCCACCACTCCACCACCACAAAACCATCACTCAGCCACCACTCCTCCACCACTCAAACATCTCTCAAACACCATTTCTACAATAGCAAAACACCTTCAAACTTCAATCAAACTCATCTCCAACTCAAAACTCAAGCAAACTTCAAGCTCTCAAAACCTTTCAAACTCAAATCACCCAAAGTCTTCCCTTGGGAGCAAAGGAAGCACACCTCACCTTCATAAACTAGGTAATCTCTTGGTTGTGACCCTTATAAACTCCAAGATGTAAGTGGTTGAGTCATTTGTGTAAGGGTCTAGCCACAAGTTGGCTAGACTCCCATATTCTCCATATTTTCCATGTAAAAATCTTGTAGTTTGGCTTTGTGAATGATGATCTTTATGTTCAAACCAGTATTTTACCATGTGTAAATGAGTTTGTGACCATCATGTGTTTATTCTTGGGTTAAACTTTGAGTTTTTCATGCACCAACTCTCATTTTCTTCATAAAGCCACAAATCTGACCACTTTGGCTATTTTCATGTGCATGCATGTTAGACGTGGTTTTTGATTTAAAATGGCTCTTAAATAATGTTCTAAACATGTTAAATGATAAATTCCTTGAGTTTCATGGCTTGGGTTGGAGTTTTGGTCGTGTTTGAGATCCCTCTTTATAACTCATGCAACCAGTTTCTATGCACTGCTTAGAATCATGATTTTCGCGCTCTTAAAACTTCATCTTAAAGTGGTTTCTGGGATTGGGTCAAAACATCAAAGTTTCTTCTCATATGTTTAAGTTCATGCACGTTAAGTTTCATGTCTAGAATCCATGGGTAGCTAATGTTTGCATGCATAATTTTGGATCACAGAGATGCTGTCCAGTTTGTTCCTTACTGTAACATGTTGTGTTCTTGTGCTTAAAACTCAATGAAAACGTGGTTTTTTGACAAAGGTCAAAACATTAACTTTATTCTCCACATGCTCAGGAGATTTAACATATTTTTGAAACATTTTTTGGACCAATGGAAGTGCTCTTTTCACTCACTTGTTTCAGCCTTCAGACTTCAGTTTCTGTACTTCCAGTCTCTGACATCGAAATGTCAGAGACCTTTTGAACAACTTAAACTCATCTTATGAGCACCAAATTCTGGTAACTTCTTTTTTTTCTATTGGTCTTCAACTTTCATTCTTGGCGTTTTCCCAGATTAATGAGTTAAGACGGGTAGAATGGATGAGCAATATGCCATGGTTTCTGTGTATTTTTTCTGGGTAGATTTTTTGCAAACGACTTTCTTGATAATGTTTGGGGGTCTAAAATTAATCCAAAAAACCCATAAAACCTTCAAAATGATATCTAACATTCAGGGAGCAATCTCCAACTTTTAGTTTTAGATTTGGATCATTTTAGGACAGGTACGTCGGCTCGGGAACGGAGAATGACGCCAAAACCGACAGACTCCCCATCGCGAGGACATTCATTCGATTATGGGATTTGTTTCCCACTTTTTTGTATATCTGTGTATATTCCCTACTGTACATAATCCTCTCCCCGTGTATATTTTCTTCTTGACATAATCAAACCATTTTTGAAAACCAATCGGGAAATCCACCCAAACCGATTCCCCGGTTGCAAATTAAAATGAACGTGCCTAGATTAGGCGACTCCTTTTGTACATAACACACATTTTTTCTAAAAGTTAGGACATAAAACACTTTAAAAAAAGGGCAAATAAAATCAAGCGTAGGCGGAAGCATGTTAGAGACCGAAAGGGCGAGCGGAGTGCCTAACACCTTCTCCTCTCGTAACTTAGCCCCCGAACCCACTTCTTTTTCAAGACAAAAGGTTTTATCTCTATTTTCCAAAATAAAATGAGGTGGCGACTCTTCTGTTCAAAACTCGAGTAGGGAAACCATTTTGAGAAACCGAGCGGATTCAAACCGCATTCGCACGAGGTAAACTCGTCGTTCTTACGTGAACGACTTGCGAGCTTCGAGCGCGGGCTCTCACAGTGGCGACTCTGCTGGGGAGAGTGTTTTTTCAAAAGTGGGCTAGACTTAAATGTGTGTTTTTCGCCATTATTTGCCTTTGTCAGAATGTCAGATTTTGGACTCAGGGGATTGCCCTGGTCCTATGTGCATATTGTAACCCCTGCAGACATGATTAGTGCAGAATAGCAGAAGAAGAAGATGAAGAACATGAAGAAGTGGGCGATTCTGGTCCTTGATGCGGGATGCGCGCGCCTTAGGCTGAAGAGGCCAGAAGCCTGCGCCTCCCCCATCAGGAATCAGAATGCCCAGAAAAGATGTAGATTTCGATCAGAATGCAAGTTTAACCCTCAAATCTTCCCCAGCAGAGTTGCCACTGTAGATACCCCGGGGGAACCACGGCTTGGCTAGAGCGGTGAATTATCCTAGGATGTCTAACTTGTTTTAGAGTCGCCACCTATGTTTTGAGGAACATAAGAAAAACCTATTGATTATAGCCTAAGTTTGATTACGAAAACAGAGATTCTTTGTTTTGAGGTTCGGGGGTTAGATTACGAGATGGGAAGTACCGAAACACCCATCTCGCCCAACTAAAGTTGGTCTTGCTTGATCAAAATCTACATGAATGAAAATGTTCTTCTTCTTCTTCTTTAAGTCATAAAAGGGGGTTTTAAAATAGAGTTTGGAATGTAGGAGATAACTCCTTAACCAACCTCAATGAGATGAGGTGATCATTAGAGTCATGTCCCAAAATGATTTGGGTGATTGCACATTTGATTAGAGTAAAAGAGAGAGAGAGATGAAGTAGAAAAGAAAGGAAAAGATGGACTTTTACCTACAATTTGAAGACCTTCAAATGTTGCTTGATGAGATCCTTGGAGAACCTTTTAGAAAGTGATTTTGGTATAGTTTTTGTAAGTTCAATTTCCGGTCCTTGAAAATGGAGGTAAATGGAGCTTTTTATAGGTGAAAGAGGGGTGTTTTTGGTGCCAAAACTCAGTCACCAAGAAATCCTTCCCGGGTAAAATCCTGTAAATTGAGCAAGGGAGAGAATCCTGGCCAGAAATCTGTAACTGACGCCCAGAGGCGCGCGCTTCCTGCCTTGGGGGCGGGAGGCGCGTGCGCCTGGCTCCTCCTGTCGGAGGCGCGCGACTCAGAAAAGGCGATTTTGACAGAATGGAATAGAAAGTCAGCCCTGTTATTCAGTTTAGTCCCTGGACTTAACGAAGTCAGTCAGGAACTTAACGGAAGTGACAGAAACTAACGAGACACACTTAAAATGGGGAGAAACACAAGATCAAATGTGCAATCGGGGTGAGCGGTCCAAGGCGGGGTGTCTACAGGTACAGACCTCCATTTGATATAGCCGCCTTTGGGCTTCCGAAGCACGGGCTTCCCCTTGTTGTTCACGTGGATGGTTGTCTCGGACGCCAATTCAGGTGTGGGCTCCTTGGTCGATGTTTCTGATGGACAGAACCGTGAAGGAATTTTAGCATATTAAACCTTAAGGTGAAATTATAATCATGATTTGAGAAAAATGCTTCGTTATCAGATTAACCTTTTAGGAAAAAACTTAATCTTTTTATTTTAAGATTTTTTTTATATATATATTTTTTTTGAAGACATACTTTTGTTTTGAGTGAAAGACTCACACACATTTTTGCAAACTTTTGACAAGGCGATAATGATAATTTTATTAAGAAAACTGACAATGGACTCAGAATGGTCATCACATGGCATCAACCGGGGAGTCAAGACTTTTACTAAACCTAACAGACATCTTAACCGACTTTTTCTAAAGACTTATCACACATCCTAACAATGGACTTTGACTTTTCCTAAGGGGAGGTTGATGAAAGGGGTTTTGAAATTTCGTCCTCTGTTACGGCAACCACGGCATTATCAATTTCACAACCTGGGGTATTTAGCCCTTCAGACATTTCCTGTGCCACTGATCCTTCCTCAACGTCTTCCGTCACCTTTGGCTTTGCTGATGTTAGGAACCACCATCTTGGATACTGAATTTGTCAATCTTCCCAAAACTGTCTCTCCTACTTTGGGATTGGTGACTTTGTCGACCACGGGCTCCTTCTCCTTGGGGCGGATATCACTCCATTCATTGATCCTTGGAGAGGTCGCAGGATTGAGTATGTTGACACTCGGGCTATTGGCTGCGTCGGAGGCGTGAGGGGGTTCAAGCTTTCCCTCCTTAATCAAACCCAGAATGATACGCTTCACAACAGGGCACTCGTCAGTATTATGCCCATGGTAATTGTGGAAAGCGCATCTTTTGCTTTTATCAAGATACTTCTCGGGGTTCTTGGGTTGAAAGTTGACAAGGGGCTTTGTGAGGTCTTGCTTAACCAATCTCTCAAATACCTTGCTTATGGGCATTCCAAAATCCTCAAATCTTATGAAATGGGGTTTGGGTTGGCGTTTGGTCTTTCCTTTATTTCTGGCAGAGATGTGGTGGTGACGAGAATTACCGCCGCTCGAGGCAAGGGGTTCCTTATATTTCATTTGCCATCTCTTTCCCAGTACGTTACCCGGCTGTGGTGAACCATGAGGACTCCGTGGAAGTGCATGGGCGTAGGCATACTCATAACCTCGGTTGTTCATAGGAATGTACATCGGAGGTATGCAATGAACTTGTGGTCCAAAAGGTCTCAGACCGTAGAAATGATACGGGTCTCCGTGGAGTCCAATGCTTGATTGTGTATCCATATATGGTGACTGAGTTCTTGGGATTTGATTGGATATCTCGAACTGAGAGGGAGAATAATTAGGAAGATATCGTGGGAGTGATGGTTGAGGCATGATCGGTGTGATTGGTGAGACATGGGTGTTTTGAGTGTATTATATTTGGGGATTTATGGGGTGAGTGTAAGGATCCCGTCCTCAGGGGCGAAACACGCGAGGTTCGCACGAGGACAAAATGCCAAACACGGGAACCGGTCAAGTTTAACGGAGTCGCCACATTTTGTTAATTCTAAACCCAACAAAATGACAAAGGTTTGAGTTCAAAGGTTCGGAGGTCATGTTACAACTTGGGAGGAATTTTTACGTCCTCTCAAGTTGGCTCGGACAAAGCCGAGTCTCCCTAAGTTAGTTAAAATGTGCATATGTGTGTGTGTGTATTTAACGGAAAAAATTTTGTTATTGATTTTATTTGAGAAACTCGGCTGAAAAGGGGGCCTTGAGTGATAAGATAAAGGTCAGAGGGCAAAACAGACAATTTTTCCCTCCTACCTAAAGTAGCCGTACGGCTGGAGGAGGCGATCCTGGGGTTTTACAGTTTGCTCATGAACAGTCCAGTTCAGAACAGAAACAGGGTATTCTGTCTGAAGCTGGACAAACTGTTTGTGATCCCAGTTTGCAAGAAATCATTTTACAAGTTTTATAACATCATTCCTATGCTAAATGATCATCACTTGGTCCCCAAAGACAAGTATTTGGGTGTGATCATGAGCAATCATAGGAGAAAATCAAGAAAGTTGATGAATGTCCCCTTTGGACCAAAGTTGGTCATTTGGTGAATAAAGATTAGAACTTTATCACCAAGATGACATTTTATGACTTAAAATCCTTCCAAGAGTCAAAATAACACATAAAGATTGAATCTTTATGACCCAAATGTGGGATTTTGAGGCTAAACCAAAGAGGAAAGTGATGAACACTAAGGTTTCATCATCCTCATGATTATCATGGCCAAACAAGCATACCATTTACATGAATAAGGAATATAAATGACAATCAACAAGTCTATGAGTGTCTAGGTTTAGAACCTCTTCCATACAAGGTATGGAGGGCACCTTTGAACTTCTCATAGCTTGGACAAGATAGTAATGTAATAGATAGATATATATAGTGCTTGATAATGGACAAGTCTTGCAAGAAACAAAAGGTGCTTGAAATGGACAAGTCTTTGCATGAATGAATAGTAAATACATGTATAGCCAAGATATAAGAAAGAAAATAGGAGTAAGATGAAGAGAAAGGAGGGGGGAGGTGGCTTTACCTATGATGGTTAAGGCCAATCTTCCTTTCTTCTCTCCTTTTTTGTATGTGATCACTCTCACTCTAACTCTGTGGCAATTCCAGCAGAGTGACCTCTCTAATATGTATTTCTCCCCCCCCCCCAAATGATCAGCAAGGGGTTCTATTTATAGGGACTGAGGGCGCCCAAACCAGCCGTACGGCTAGGCCCCTCTAGTCCCCAAATCATCCGTACGGCTCAGCCTGGCGAGCTTCTGGATTTTTCCGATTTTATACCAGAGTAGTCCTGGAATTTATGGTTTATCCTAGGGAGGTCCTGGCCTATCAGCTTATCCCTGAAACGGTGCTAAGGCTACCTCTAAGATAGGTCGGTTTCAGATTGGGGTACTTACAGAGCCCCTCGGCAACGTCGCTTCGAAGGAGCGGGGTTGTCGATAAAAATAAGCATCCCAATCTGACGGGACGACGGCTTTAACCGATTTCGGTTGGATGGCTGGTCCTGGTGGTGTAGGATTCCTACGTATCCCGTTCACGGGGAATCAAGCCTAACGTAGTTCGGGGTAAGAGATTTAAGGCCACTCAAACCTATAGACGACCGTCGAGGTCGGGTGGGAAACTCAGGCATGACACTCATTCGGTCAGAGGCGAAGGTTCGGGTATGACACTCATTCGGTCAGAGGCGAAGGCATGACACCAAGGGGTCAGAGGCTAAGGCATTTGGGCATGACACCGAAGGGTCAGAGGCTAAGGCATTTGGGCATGACACCAAGGGGTCAGAGGCTAAAGCATTTGGGCATGACACCGAGGGGTCAGAGGCGAGACATGGTCAACTTGGTTCTATGGGAAAGGGTTGACTTGCTGGGGATATGGTTAAATTGACTCACACGGGACAGATTTTTACTGGGCTTACGTCGGGGACGGCCTATGGTGACTATTCCAAGTCATAGTTAATGGGCTTACGTCGGGGACGGCCATGACAAATTTTTAACTGGGCTTACGTCAGGGACGGCCAATTTTGGACATTTAACTGGGCTTACGTCAGGGACGGCCAATGACAAATTTTTAACTGGGCTTACGTCAGGGACGGCCAATTTTGGACATTTAACTGGGCTTACGTCAGGGACGGCCAATTTTGGACATATAACTGGGCTTACGTCAGGGACGGCCAATGACAAATTTTTAACTGGGCTTACGTCAGGGACGGCCAATGACAAATTTTTAACTGGGCTTACGTCAGGGACGGCCATGTTTTCTCAACAAATAACTTAACTGGGCTTACGTCAAGGACGGCCAATTTCGACACTTAACTGGGCTTACGTCAGGGACGGCCAAATTTTGGACACTTAACTGGGCTTACGTCAGGGACGGCCAATTTTAGACATTTAACTGGGCTTACGTCAGGGACGGCCATGTTTTCTCAACAAATAACTTAACTGGGCTTACGTCAAGGACGGCCAATTTCGACACTTAACTGGGCTTACGTCAGGGACGGACAAATTTTGGACACTTAACTGGGCTTACGTCAGGGACGGCCAATTTTAGACATTTAACTGGGCTTACGTCAGGGACGGCCATGTTTTCTCAACAAATAACTTAACTGGGCTTACGTCAAGGACGGCCAATTTCGACACTTAACTGGGCTTACGTCAGGGACGGCCAAATTTTGGACACTTAACTGGGCTTACGTCAGGGACGGCCAATTTTAGACATTTAACTGGGCTTACGTCAGGGACGGCCATGTTTTCTCAACAAATAACTTAACTGGGCTTACGTCAAGGACGGCCAATTTCGACAAATTTTTAACTGGGCTTACGTCAGGGACGGCCAATTTTCTCAACAACTTTTTAACTGGGCTTATGTCAGGGACGGCCATGACAAATTTTTTAACTGGGCTTACGTCAGGGACGGCCAATTTCGACAAATTTTTAACTGGGCTTACGTCAAGGACGGCCAAATTTAATTTCACAAAGCTGGGCTTACGTCGCTAGGACTACCTGGTTTTTCTCCAGGTCGCGCGGGGGACCTAAATTTTCTTATCTCCTATGGACTTACGCCACTTGGGGACTGCCGGGAGAACAACTGATTTGACTCTCACTTGGTCAATCCTAAAGGTTTGGTCAACTTGGCTCTATAGGAGAGGGTTGACTACAAGACTGGTCTTACGTCATCTTTGACTGCCGGAGCAAAAGCTCACAAAACTCACCCTCAAATGCCCAATGTAATTTGAAAGGGGAAAAACATTATTTTCACAAAATATACCCTCAAATGCCCAATGCAATTTGGAAGGGGACAACAAACACATTTTTTTTTTCTTTTAAAATACACCCTCAACCGCCCAATGCGAATTGAAAGGGGACAAGCAAACACATTTTTTTTTCCTTCAAAATATTCATTCCTCAAAGCAAATCTTTTAACGAAGCATGTCAGTCAAATTTTTGATTTTAATTTAACCACGAGGTTTATTATGCATAAAGTCCTTGGGAGTTTCATCCATTTCTTTAAGAGTGGTCGGGAGTAGAGGACCCTTTCGTCGTTGATGTTGGGGTAGCCCCATGTCCTTGCAATCGTCAATGCCGGGGTAGCCCCATATCCTTGTCGTCATTGGGGGAGCTCCATGCCCTTGCCGTTACTGATGTTGGGGTAGCCCCAATGTCATCTCTTGGCCTTTGACGTTGGCGTAGACCCAACATGACCTTTGAAGTGAGGTTAGGAACCCATCCCTTTTTCATGACGCACCCTTTCTTTTGCCTAGGCTGCCCTTGCGGGTATTCAACCTAGCGGGCTACTTTTTTGCGTCTTTTATGGCACACCCTGTCTTTTGCCTAGGTCTCCCTTATGGGTTTTCAACCTAGCGAGCCACTTTTTTGGTGCCTTTCTTTTCCACTTTTTTTATGAGTGATCCAGCCGACTCGATAGAACGGGGACTTAAGGTATCTTTTGGAGGAAACATGCAAGGGCAGTTTATTCGGGAGAGAGTCCCTTTATGTTGGTGAGCTCTTTGAGCAATTTATCATGGAAGGAAGCCCCTGCTTGACAGAATACAAGTGTTTAGCTCTTTCCTAAAATGTAGAGAAGAAGACTTGTTGAGACATTTGAAATTTGCCTTAGTTAATATCATCAAATGATTGCTCGAATGGACCATGTTTGTCATTAAGTCAAGATTATAGCAAGCAATTAGCCTTAACATGTATAAACGTTGTGATCAATTAAGATTAAAGTTCTATCAATGGCAAGATCGAGAGGAGAAGGTGTTTATGGGGAATTGGCCCAAAGAAGGTGTGTCTTGGGAAGTCGGTCATTGATGGGACCGAGTGGGAGAGGCTTGGCTACTTTGGGAAAGCCATGGTTTAACCGTTCTTTCTCATGCTGTGACCGGACCCGAAGGTTGCCTATGTTCCCCTCAATGTGAGGAGCTCAGGTCGCCGTAGTTCGGCCATGGGCCGTTTTGCTGAAGTTGGCTTTCCTTTGGCGTCGTCTCGGAGGACATTGTTGCTCTTTTGACGCAGATCACTTTGCTTCGTGGTGGACTTCTTGGGACGGACCGCTTAGGATGAACCCTCTTTGGTGTGAACTCCCTTTGAACGGGTCCTTTTGGGATGAGTCCTTTCTTGGTCGTCTTTTGGTATAGACTTCCTTTCTCGCGAACCCTTGGGGGTAAACCTTTTGGATGAGCTTTTGAGGCAAACTTCCTCTTTGCATATGCTCATTTCCTTTCCTTCTTTCCACATATTCATTTTATTTTTTTTTTGGAGGGGGGGAATATTAGCCCTTGGACATTTACTCATTCGTAGCCCCTTTGTCACTTTCGGCTTTGTCTTTGAAGACTCGGGAAGTCATTCGCTTGGTTGCGCACACGCGATCATGGTTGAACTTTGGTGGTTGAGCAACAACGTCCTTTCCTCTTCATCGTCTTGGGATGCCTTTGACGTGCATCAAGAATTTTGTCTTGGAAAGGTGTATCGGGTTGTGTATCGGGAATGTGTATCGGGTAAGTGTATGAGGGAAGACTTGCCATTAATGGTTTCTTCATGTCAATTGATCACAACATTTATTCACATCAAGATTAATTGTTTGCATTTAGCATTTTTCAGTTGTGTTTAGGTCCATTCGTCCTTAATGAGTCGTCATTGACTAGTATGCTTAGAAGTCAATTCATCATTTTAGGGACGTAGCAATCAATTGATAATAACAAGCAAGAGAATTTCAAGAGTAAATGTGTATTGCAAATAATGTCTCAAGTCTAGGGAGAAGAGAATGAAAATGACTTTTTATATAGATAACTTTGTACAAACATGTCCGGGTACGGACCTTTGTAAAAACAAAAAGACACAGTCCGGGACGGACTTTTGGTGAAAGTCTAGACCCTACGAGGATGGAAGACTTTTTTTTTTTTTTTTTAGGGACGGGCTCCCATGAGGTGCGGTGGTCCATTTCCTTCTTTGACCGTTGGAGGGGTTGTCGGCGGCATATTCCATGTCTTCCACGGGGAACTCGGGTTCCGTGTCATCAGGAAAGATGTCGCGAGGTCTCCACTTGGCTCAGCGTTGTGATTGCCGGATCTGTCTTTGGCCATTTCTTTTCGATGACCTCCTTTCGAGGTGCATGTTCTCGTGTATGTCATTCAGCTAGGTTACGGATCTCCATTTGATGTAGCCTCCTTTGGGATTTTGGAGCTTTGGCCCTCTCTCGTGGACGATGGTCCTGTTTGTGTTGACCTCCTTGTTCACATGGGCGCCAATTCGGATGTGGGCTCCTTGGTCGATGTTTCAGACGGGCAAAACTGTAAAGGACTTTAGCATTTTAAACCTCAAGGTGAAATTATAACCATGGTTCAAGAGAGACGCTTCATTAGCGGATTAGCCTTTTAGGAAAACTTGATCTTTTATTTTAAGAAAATTGGATCTCCATTTTCTTCTTGGAAAAACACACTTTTGTTTTGGGTGGAAGACTCACACACACATTTTTTATTTTTTTTATTTTTTTTTAGGATTGACCGGGCCGAAGCTGCCTACGTTCCCCTTACCACGAGGGAGGGGGTCCCACGTGATGAGAGGCTCAGGTCACCGTAGTTCGAACATGACTGACTTGTCGGAGGATAACGGGGATCCATCCATCCAAGGACTAAAACCGACTTCCTAGGAAACTATGCCTAGGGACTTCACGGGAATTCTGGGATCCATCCGAAGATCGACGGGTGTCTCGGAGATCTTCCAAAGGCTTCACGAGGGGACCTAGGAGACAACGGCCTAGGGTTTCAGCAACGGAGACCTAGGAGACAATGGCCTAGGGTTTTGACGGAAATCTCAACAATGGGGACCTAGGAGGCAACGGCCTAGGGTTTCAGCAATGGGGACCTAGGAGACAACGGCCTAGGGTTTTGACGAAAATCTTAACAATGGGGACCTAGGAGGCAACGGCCTAGGATTTCAGCAACGGGGACCTAGGAGACAACGGCCTAGGGTTTCAACAACGGGGACCTAGGAGACAACGGCCTAGGGTTTTAACGGAATCTCAACAATGGGGACCTAGGAGGCAACGGCCTAGGGTTTCAACAACGGGGACCTAGGAGACAATGGCCTAGGGTTTTGACGGAAATCTCAACAATGGAGACCTAGGAGGCAACGGCCTAGGGTTTCAACAACGGGGATCACGACGGGAGTTTCGAAGGATAACGGGGATCCGTCCGAAGACTTAACAAAATCACTTAAAGGAAGTCTCGGAGGATAACGGGAATCCGTCCAAAGACTTAACAAAATCACTTAACGGAAGTCTTGGAGGATAATGGGGATCCGTCCAAAGACTTTAACGAAATCACTTGATGGAAGTCTTGGAGGATAACAGGGATCCGTCCAAAGACTTAACAAGATGACGCTTGTTAACGCAAGAATGCGATGCATCAAAGACAAGAAGCACAAATGGAACAAACTCATGCAATGCGCAATTATTTATTCATTCAAGTTTACTTAAAAAAGCTTTCTTGATTTGATCCTAAATGGTTGGAAAAGATTCTTCTTCTTTTTCGTAACTATTCTAAATCCTGGATCAGTGGAGGCCGTCGCTACGCCTATAGACCCCTCGTTTTTCATCTGTATTGCACGCTCCCATGGACGGACTATCCCGGGCGAGGGTCCTATAGGGCACGCGGCTTCCACCGACCAAAAGAAACGAACCTAGGGTCTAGCGTGTCGCAAGGTTCCCAATACACGGGTCATCCTAATCATGATTAAGCCCCAGTCGGGATCGAGACTTTTTTCCGAAGGCTACACCGAAGGCTGCACCGATATTCCGTCATGACCTCATTTTGATATGAGGCGTCTCAATCCTTGATCATGGGCTTAAGGATGATTAAAATGACTTGCACGTTAGGGCTTAACGACACGGTGTTACCCTATCCTTAGCATATGACCTTCGCTAATTGTGGTCATCACCAACTTACGATTTGGAGGCTGGTTAGGCCACACTTGCATTACATCAAAGAGTCACAACTCGGGCATTAATTTGGCCACAATTAGCTTTGAGCACGTATCAAGGATGTGGTAACGTGAACTAGACCAAAAACCAACCATAGTCACGGTATTTGTGTGTCACGGACAAGTGTGGTTGACTCGGCTCGGAAGGGAAGGTGGGATGGACCCGTGCGCGCATCGAAGGGAACAAGAGCGCCCAACGAGCTGCATCATGTCATCCACCCCGGGTTTAAAGGGTATTTGGAACGTGCACGGTCAAGTGCGCGTAGTGTGAAGTCATTCTATGCTCCTTTTTTGAGTAAAAAGAGAGATTTTCAATTCGTTTTTCGATATCATGAGCATGGCATAAGCAAGATATGAACAAGTATGAACAAGCATGAATTGAGCAATCTATACACAACAAATCAAAGAATATAAGCAAACAAAGACCAAAACTTGTACATGTACCAAGTTGTGCACAAGAAAGAATTTTGAATCAAACTTTTGCAAAAGAAATATTTTACATTGAAACCCTTTTATACAAAGCAATTTGTGCACAATGAGGAGACTCGAGAAAACCCTTACAAAAAAAGGGGTTATGCACGACGAGGTTTTGGAAACCATTTTATTGACAAAAGATCATGCATAACCAAGTTTTATTACCTTTTAAAACCAAGTTTTGGTCGAAGGAATGAAGGTAATGTGCACAAGTAAGACTGTAAGTTTGGAACCTGGACAAGCGGAAGCAGAGGGGGCACCCAGAATGTTGCAACCCTGCACCAAACTGTTAATTGGCAACATTCTGGTCCCTACCCAAAGTAGCCGTACGGCTAAAGCAAGAGGGTGAAGATTTTTCTCAGTTTATCCAACTTCTGATCATCAAGCCCCAGCTTATTGTGTTTCCAGAACGTATGTACTCAAAACAGTTCAAACAGAAACAGCAAACACACACAAATATTCAAGAAGTCAACTAACGGGAACGGGAGTTTGACCCACACAAGAACGCCCCCGAACTTTCTAGAAAGAAGTCCGAAAGCACTCTAATATCCCCAGCGAAGTCGCCACTGTAAGGATCCCGTCCTCGGGGGCGAAACACGCGAGGTTCGCACGAGGACAAAATGCCAAACACGGGAACCGGTCAAGTTTAACGGAGTCGCCACATTTTGTTAATTTTAAACCCAACAAAATGACAAAGGTTTGAGTTCAGAGGTTCGGAGGTCAGGTTACAACTTGGGAGGAGTTTTTATGTCCTCTCAAGTTGCCTCGGACAAAGCCGAGTCTCCCTAAGTTAGTTAAAATGTGCATATGTGTGTGTGTGTATTTAACGGAAAAAATTCTGTTATTGATTTTATTTGAGAAACTCGGCTGAAAAGGGGGCCTTGAGTGATAAGATAAAGGTCAGAGGGCAAAACAGACAATTTTGCCCTCCTACCTAAAGTAGCCGTATGGCTGGAGGAGGCGATCCTGGGGTTTTACAGTTTGCTCATGAACAGTCCAGTTCAGAACAGAAACAGGGTATTCTGTCTGAAGCTGGACAAACTGTTTGTGATCCCAGTTTGCAAGAAATCATTTTACAAGTTTTATAACATCATTCCTATGCTAAATGATCATCACTTGGTCCCCAAAGATAAGTATTTGGGTGTGATCATGAGCAATCATAGGAGAAAATCAAGAAAGTTGATGAATGTCCCCTTTGGACCAAAGTTGGTCATTTGGTGAATAAAGATTGGAACTTTATCACCAAGATGACATTTTATGACTTAAAATCCTTCCAAGAGTCAAAATAACACATAAAGATTGAATCTTTATGACCCAAAAGTGGGATTTTGAGGCTAAACCAAAGAGGAAAGTGATGAACACTAAGGTTTCATCATCCTCATGATTATCATGGCCAAACAAGCATACCATTTACATGAATAAGGAATATAAATGACAATCAACAAGTCTATGAGTGTCTAGGTTTAGAACCTCTTCCATACAAGGTATGGAGGGCACCTTTGAACTTTTCATAGCTTGGACAAGATAGTAATGTAATAGATAGATATATATAGTGGTTGATAATGGACAAGTCTTGCAAGAAACAAAAGGTGCTTGAAATGGACAAGTCTTTGCATGAATGAATAGTAAATACATGTATAACCAAGATATAAGAAAGAAAATAGGAGTAAGATGAAGAGAAAGGAGGGGGGAGGTGGCTTTACCTATGATGGTTAAGGCCAATCTTCCTTTCTTATCTCCTTTTTTGTATGTGATCACTCTCACTCTAACTCTGTGGTAATTCCAGCAGAGTGACCTCTCTAATGTGTATTTCTCCCCCCCCCCCAAATGATCAGCAAGGGGTTCTATTTATAGGGACTGAGGGTGCCTAAACCAGTCGTACGGCTAGGCCCCTCTAGTCCCCAAATCATCCGTACGGCTCAGCCTGGCGAGCTTTTGGATTTTTCCGATTTTATACCAAAGTAGTCCTGGAATTTATGGTTTATCCTAGGGAGGTCCTGACCTCTCTAATGTGTATTTCTCCCCCCCCCCCCAAATCATCTGTCGGTTTCAGATTGGGGTACTTACAGTGAGGCAAGGTGTAGTGAGCCTGAGTGGGAGGTAAGCTTTGGGATAGAGAATGAGGGGATTTGGTGTTTTCGCGAGGTTGAGGGGGTGGAGTTTGGTTGCAATTCGGAGGTTGGGTGACTTCGACCTCTTCCTCGTGGTCAGAAATTTCAATGAAGGATCCATCTGTCTGAAACAAAACCTCAACACCCTTCCGTCTCATCGACTCAACAAATCGGTCCCATGCTTTCTCTTGGTGTAACCTGGTAATCTCTTCCTTAACCTTGGAGGCACTCTTCTTTTGTTGGACTGGTCTGATCATCTGCGGTATCACTTCCCCAACTGCTTTCCTCTGAGCTGCTCGTTCCGAGGTACCAGAGTGGAGGTGTTGTAGCGACTGAGGAACTGTCAGACTCAATGCTGGACAGGCAGTGACACGGTGCTCTTTTCCACTTCATTCTTGCTGCGGCAGAGAAAGAATGCAACTTAGGCTCGGGTAAACATTGGGCGAATGCTCATGCTACTGATGAGAGATGACCGTTAGGGTGAAAGGTGGACGGGATCAAATGGGATCTTAAATCCATTCGAGATTCAAACGGGGGTCTACTTACAAGGTTGTAACAGACTTCTTGGATGGCAACGGGGATCCATTCAAAGACTTGACTGGCATTCTGGGAGGATAAAAGGGGGATCCTTCCAAGACTTGACTTCCTAGGGGACTATTCCTAGGGGTTCCAACGAAAGCCTTAATGGGGGACCTAGGGGACAACGCCTAGGGTTCCTCAAATTTTCAACGGGAAACTTAGCGGCAATCTCGACGGGGATCACAACGGGGAACTAGGGACTATGCCTATGGTTCCAACGGGAGTCTCAACAAGGATCACAACGGGGAACTAAGGACTATGCCTAAGGTTCCAACGGGAATCTCAACGAGGATCACAACGGGGAACTAATGACTATGCCTAAGGTTCCAACGGGAATCTCAACGAGGATCACAACGGGGAACTAGGGACTATGCCTAAGGTTCCAACGGGAATCTCAACGAGGATCTAGGGGACAACGCCTAAGGTCTTGAAGGGAATCTTAACGGGGTCTTGGAGGACAACGGGGGTCCGTCCAAAGACTTAACAAAATCCCATAACGGAGGTCTTGGAGGACAACGAGGGTCTGTCCAAAGACTTAACGAAATCACATAACGGAGGCCTTGGAGGATAACGGGGGTCCGTCCAAAGACTTAACAAAGTAACATTTATTAACGCAAGAATGTGTCGAAGACAAGAAACAAAGAACGGAGCAAGCTCATGACATGTGCAATTAATTAGCTGTTCAGGTTTACTTAAAACGCATTTTTATTCCTAAATGGTTGGAAAAGATTTCTCTTCTTTTTCGCAACTATTCTACATCCTGGATCAGTGGAGGCCATCACTACACCTATAGACCCCTCGTTTTTCACCTGCCTTGCACACTCCCAAGGACGGACTATCCCAGGCGAGGGTCCTATAGGGAAAGCGGCTTCCACCGATCGAAAGAAATGATCCTAGGGCTAGTGCGTCGTAGGGTTCCCGATGTGCGGGTCATTCCAATCATGATTAAGCCCCGATTAAGGTCGAGATTCGTCTTAGGGACTTCCGGCATAACCTCATCTTTAATGAGGGCTCTCGAACCTTATCCTTGGGATTAAGGATGATTAGTATGGACCATTCATTAGGGCTTGACAACACGGTGTCACCCTATCCTTAATACATGACTTATGTTAATTACGGTCAACATTAACGCGTAAGTCAAGGACCGGGTCAAAATTGACCATGGTCACACTTGCTTTCACAAGGAGTCATGACTCGGGCACTAACTTGGCCATGATTAACCTTAGACATGCATTAAGGATGTGGCAACGTGAGCTAGACCAAAAACCAACCAAAGTCACGGTATTTGTGTGTCACGGACATGTGTGGTTACTCGGCTCGGAAGGGGAGGTGGAATGGAACCGTGCGCGCTCGAAGGGAACAAGAGTACCAATCGAGCTGCATCTGGCATCCATCCCGGGTTTAAAGGGTATTTGGAACGTGCAAGGTCAAGTGCGCGTTGTGTGAAGTCATTCTATATTCCTTTTTGAGTCAAAATAGAAATTTTCAATCCATTTTTCAATATTATGAACAAGACATGAGCAAGATATGAAAAAATATGGACAAGCATGGAATAAGCAATTTATACAAGCAATCAATCAAAGAATATGAACAAGTGAGGACCAAAACTTTGTACATGTAACAATCGTACACAATCAAGAATGTTTGAAAGCCAAACATTTTTACAAGAAGAGCAATTCATTTGAAAGCCATTTGTACAAATCAAGTTGCGCACAACAAAAAGAGGGTTTTGAAAACAAAGAAATTTTTCAAGAAGGCTTATGCACAATGAAGCTTTGAAAACCTATTTTATTTTCCCAAAAGATTGTGCATAACCAAGCTTTAAGAACCAAGTTTTGGACAAAGAAAAGGAGATAATGTGCACAAATAAGACTGTAAATTTGGAACTGGACAAGCAGAAGCAAAGGGGGTATTCAAAGTGTTGCTTCCTGCACAAAATGGTTAAATTGCAACATTCTGACCCCTACCCAAAGTAGCCGTATGGCTAAGACAAGAGGGTTGAGATTTTTTCCAGTTTTTCCAACTTCTGATCACCAAGCCCCAGTTTATTGCATCTCCAGAACAGATCCACCCAAAAAAGTTCAAACATAAACACGAAACACACAAAAGCATGCACAAGGTCAACTAACGGGGGCGGGAGTTTGACCCACACAAGAATGCCCCCGGATCTTCTAGAAAGATGTCCGGAAACAAACTTTTCCCCAGCGGAGTCGCCACTGTAAGGATCCCGCCCCGCGCAGAAAACGCGACGTGTTTTGGGGTGAAAAAGCCGAACACGGTTATCTCATAAAACATAACGGAGTCGCCACTTTTGTTAATTATTTAACCAAACAAAAGAAAAGGTTAGAGATTCTATTAGTTCGGAGGTCAGGTTCCGTCTTGGGAAGAGTTTCACGTCACCCAAGCCGCCTCGGACAAAGCCGAGTCTCCCTTGTGTTTGTTGACCAAAATGTGCAAGTGTGTGTGTGTGTTTGTTTGGAAAATGGGAGAAACTGACTTTTAACATAAATCAGTTAGAAACTTAACAATGAAGGTTTATTTTGCAGTCAGTTTAACAAAAGGGGTAAAACTGGAAAAAAGTGCTTCCTGCCCAAACTAGCCGTATGGCTGGTTTAAACCATCCGTACGGCTCGTTTGGCCGTCCCAGGTTTTTTTTACAGATTTATCAAAAACAGTCCAGTTCCAGGCAGAAACAGAGCATTCTGCTGAAACTGGACTTAAACAGTTCTGATTCCAGTTTTATTTCAACACAACAAACTTAAACAAAATCATTCCTATGCCTAATGATCATCAATTGAACCCCAAAACGAGTATTTAGGTGTGATCAAAGCAATCATTGGAGAAAATCACACAAATGTGATGAACATGGCCAAATGAGACAAAATGACCATTTGATGATTAAAGATGAAAACTTTATCATCAAGATGACATTTTTATACATTATTAACCTCTTAGAGACCAAATTATTGTATAAAGATTCAATCTTTGTGACCCAAAATGAGATTTCAAAGCTAAATCAAAAGGGTAAGATGATAAACACTAAGGCTTTATCATCCCACATGATTATCATTGCCAAATCAAAACAAAATCAACATAAAGATTTGGACTTTCACCACTAGAGTGGATCCTTAAGCTTTATGACCCCAAAGGGGATTTTGAAGCTAGATCAATGTTTGGATGATAAAGATTGAAACTTTATCATCCAAATGACCATCCTTGCTACCAATGAACAACATAATCAACCAAAACATGTGCCTTTTTCATTAAAATCGATCATTAATTTGTTATAAGTGAGAAATTCAACAAACCATGATCATCCTTAGGTTAGAACCACTTTCGCACAAAGTGTGAAGGGCACCTTGAATCATCCATGGTTTGGACCATAATGTATAATAATATATATATATATATATATATATATAGTGCTTGAAGGACAAGACTTGCAATAAGATTAAGATTAAAGTGCTTGAAGGACAAGACTTGCAATAAGATTAAGATTAAAGTGCTTGAAGGACAAGGCTTGCAATGATATTAAGTTGCTTGAATGGATAAGACTTGCAAGAATTAAGAGATGAACAACAATAATATGAACAAACAAAATAGATAAGATAAAGAGAAGGATGGGGAAGAAGGTGGCTTCACCTATGTTTAGTTAGGCCAATCTTCCTTTCTCTTTCACTCTCAAAACACTCTCTGGAGCAATTTTAGCAGAGTAACACTAACAATAATCGTTTTTCTCCCCCCTAGAATGATCAGCAAGGGGTTTAATTTATAGAGGCTGAGGGTGCCCAAAGTAGCCGTACGGCTAGGGACCTCATGTGCCCAAACCATCCGTACGACTCGACTTGGCGAGCTTCTGGATTTTTCTAAGTTTAATTCCAGTTCAGTCCTAGAATATCAGGTTTATCCTAGTGAGGTCCTGGCCCATTGGTTTATCCCTGAATGGTACCAAGAATTCCTCTAAGTAGGTCAATTTCAAATTGGGGTACTTACACACGTTTGTTGCTTCACAATCCTGATCATGTAGAGGATGTGGGGTACCGGTCACATGCTATCCTCACAGAAGGGATGGTGAGTTTCTAATTCTTTTTTATACTCCCCATGTCCCGGAATAAATGACGTTTTTATTTGAAAAGGTACAATATTATTATTTTATTATGAAGATAGATTACAAGTTACTTTTGATATCATTTTCTGAATATATTTTTTTCAGATTTAAAGCTACCAATGTTTATATGCCATTAATGAACAAGCCATTATTGAGCAAGGACCGGATCACTCTCGCCTTCAATCGCGACTTATCATCATGCCCTGACGCATATTAGAGAAGAAGGACGACTTTTGGGTCAACCTCTTCCACCATCGGTTGACCGTACCCATGAAGATGAGGGTCATAGACAACGTCCTCGTCGTCCTCGTCATCGTGTGGATGATCAAGGATATGGTGAGGGGAATCAGGGTGATGATCAGGGACATAGTGAGGGGGAGGGTGAGGGACATCAGGGTGATGATCATGGACATAATGGGGGAGGGGAGGGACATCATGGTGATGAGCAGGGACATGACCCTTTGGGGGAGGCGGGGAGGGAGGGGAAGGTCAGGGGCATAGTCCTCATGCTGGGGAGGGGAGGCACATGGTGGTGAGGGGGGATGGGGCGGTCATATACAGGGAGGGGGGATGGGGATGGGGTGGGGAGGCGGTATGGGGTGGGAAGGGACACCTACTTATTTACCTATTCTACCATTTGGTGAGGATGAGGATTCAGATGATGATCGGTCTTACCCTCCTCCCCCAGCATCAAGTCAGTCTAGTGCTCGACCTCCTATTCCTCCGCCAGTTGGACAATCCGGGCCTTCTAATGCTTTTGCTACTCCGTCTAGGCCATTGCCTAGGCAAGGGTCTAGGAAAAGAAATCCTAGAAATAGGTTTACTCCTTCTGACTATTGACCACTGACCACTTTTTATTATTAGTACTCTTATATGACCGGGATGTGGTCATGATTATGTTTGTTTGACATGATTTCCTTGTCGTTTTGTCTCTACAAGGTCTTTATGTTGGGTTTTGTACATACGGATATTTGTTATAAAGTCTGTTTGGTTGAGGTGTTGTGTTATGTTGCGTTTGCAGGTGGGTTTTCAGAAGTATGAAACTGATGTTTTTAATCTGATCCCAGGATAATTCGCTACTGACAGTAGCGAATTATGTTCGCACGTAATTCGCTACTGTCAGTAGCGAATTACCCTGGGATCAGATTAAAAACATACCCACCACACATTTGCAGAAGACAGTACACAAAAACATCACCCCTCGAGTTCTTAGGCGATTCTGGCGATTTTCTTAGTGAAATCCTACATTTGTTCACTCATTTGACTACATGTAAGTCTTCTTTGCAATTGTGGTTTGATTATGTGATGCTATTTTCTTTGCAATTTTAGTTTCATAGAATACCCATCTCTATCAAAACTAATTCATCTCTCTCAAAACTAATTCATCTCTCTCAAAACAAGATTTATAACTGTCAAAATGGATCCATCGCCCCCCCCCCTCCGCTGGTATCGTGGACGACAACCTCTTCCTGGTCATCCCGGTCAAACATCCAATCCCCAATCTTATCTCTCTCAAATCGAACGAGAGTTAGAATCTCCACCGCCTCATAATATACCTGGTCCCGCTGGTGTCGCACAGTCCGCCATACGTCGGCATCACTTCGGAAAAGCTCATGTCTCTCAGGGACCCCCTCAGTCGACCCAAGAGGCCATAAGGAGAAAGCTTGAAGAGCCGGTGGAGGATGAAGATTTCCAACGCAAACCATTGCTTTCTGCAATGGACTATCTCACTGCAGAGGGTACATATTATCCGTTGAAAATGATTAAGGAGAAATGCGTACAATATGACAAGGTGGAACAGGTATAATAATAACATTAATTATAGTTAAGGTTGATATTTACAAATAATTGGTCGTTATATTTTTGTTCTATTAGGTTGTTGTTGTTGTCAAGGAGTGCACACCAACTGGTTATGGCTCTGTTTCGGTGACTTTGAAGGATCCTACGGATACAATTGAAGCTTTCATTGCTGACAAAGTGCTTAAGGAAAGTGAGGATGGAAGTGACATAGATGTTGGTGTTGTTCTAATACTTAATCAGGTATGAAATATTTTCCTTAACATTACACTCCCTAAGGATATATTCCTTAACATTTTGTTCTAAATGTTTTGTTTTGTTGATCTATTAGGTTGTTGTCTTCACTGTCTCACGCTCAAAAAAACTACTTAACATTACACTTTCCAATGTTTCTAAGGTCTTCCATAAGGATTGTCAAGTTAATTTGTTGGACATGTAATATTTGGATTTATGTCGGATTTACCATGTATCAGGATTTATGTAATGTTTTCCTATGTGACCGGGATGTGGTCACTGAATTTTTTGGATTTATGTTATATTTCCTATGTGACCGGGATGTGGTCACTGAATTTTTTGGATTTATGTTATATTTCTTATGTGACCGGGATGTGGTCACTGATTTTTTTTGGATTTATGTTATGTTTCGTATGATAGAACAAACACAATTCCAATATCTTACAAAATACAAAGTAATTAGCACTACAAATGATAGAACAAACACAATTCTAATATCTTACAAAATACAAAGTCATTAGCACTACAAATGAAAGACAAACACAAGATAAATATCTTACAACAGAATCCCATTGAAATAACGTTGAATTTGACCCAATTCAAATCTATTCCCTGTTAGTTGGACACCTCCGGCACGTGTGTCCTTCCTTCTTACAAGTTGAACAATGGATTATTCGTTTTGCAGATTGCCAGTCCATAGTATTTCGAAGCCGTCTTGATTGTGGTCGTCCTTGCTTTGCATCGCGTTGAAGCATTGGATTTGGTTCAAATAATGGCACCCGACCATCCACATTCCAATAGTCCTCATGCTGCAATGGTTCAAAAGTCCCTGACCATGTGTTGTAGTATGACCCGAGAGTGTAAAATTTATCAACGTAACTATGACCATCGACATTCATGAATGTGCAACATGCAATTGCATGGGAACACGGCAAGTGATATGCGACCCATTTGCCACATGTGCATGTACGCTCATCAAATCTTTCAATTTGAGTATTTCCACCTTTTTCACCACGACGTCCAGTTGTCACTTGAAACACTCCCCTATTATTTACGTTGAATGGTCGAACATGGTGTGACCCAGCCTTTTTGGTGTTGTAGTTGTATCGACGATGGATCCTTTGGCTAAATTTGTATAGTGCATTAGGGTTATTTGTAACACCCCCTAATGCATTCATTGCAAACCCCAGTCTGCTGTGAAAGTATTCCACACAATGGTAGAAATAAGTCTCAACAATAGCTGTTATTGGCATACCACGCGATCCTTTCATGACCCCATTAAAGACCTCAGATAAGTTCGTAGTCATAATACCATATCTATAACCACCATCATGTGCCAGTGTCCACTTCTTCTTATCTAAATGCTCAAACCACTTGATGGCCTCTGGGTCAACTAAACGGATCAACTCTAAAGTCTCCTTCAATTTTCTATCTTGGTGAGCACAACCAGCAACCCAGAACAGACGCTTCAAATCACTACCATGATGCTTCTTCAGAAAATTTGCTCTCATATGCCTCAAGCAATATCGATGATGCACATTTGGCCACCAAGTATCTTCTGAAATTGTAGCAAGAATGCCATTATGACGATCAGAAAGTAAGCATGTCTCACGTCCCTTGATAATATGTTTACAAACAAGGTATAAAAACCAACGCCAGAGAACATGGTCCTCTTTTTCAACAATAGCAAAAGAAAGAGGAAGGATGATGTCATTGGCGTCAACACCCATAGCAATGAGTATCACCCATTTATAACATCCATGTAAGAATGTTCCATCAACAGACACGACAGGCCTACAATGAGTGAAAGCTTGAATACAAGGCCCGAATGCCCAGAAAACACGATCAAACTTTTTATATACACCAGGTGGAGGAGGATTAAAATACTCAACAATAGTTCTAGGATTGTATTTCTGAATACACCTAAGACACAATGTAACCGATTATAAGATTCCTTCCAGTCTCCAAACACTGAGGCAATGGCCTTTTGTTTCCCACACCATGCCTTCTTGTAAGAAATTGTCCTACCGTATTTCTCATTTATGTCTGCAATAATAACCTGAACATTCAAATCAGAATCAGCCTTGACCTTATGGAGAATATGCCGACCAATAAACTTAGCATCCAAGTTGGGGTGATCAAGACTAAGTCCAGAATATAAACAACAATGAGGGCCTCTATACTTGGTCACTTCCCAATATCCTAGCTTATTCTGACTCACAAAAGGGCATGGATAGTCTTTCAACAAACACCCAATGGCCCACGTTCGGAGTATGCTCTTTCTTACCTTAAAACGTCGATTGGAATGTATGTGATACTTCTTTATCTCATATTGCACCTCAATCTTCTTAGAAAATCGTATCCCTTTAGCCAATTCACCCTTCTCTCCATCCCATATCGGAAATCTACATTGATTATTAATAGCAATCACATCAACTTCTTCTCCAATATCAATATAAAGAGGATAGTCTGCTCTCTCATGAATTCGATTCTCTCTCCTTTCATAAGCTACTAAATCTGATTCAACCTCATCATTCGGCCCATCGTCACCCTCGCTAATCTCACTACCGGTGCTGTTTTCTTCATATCCATCCTCATCATCTTCATCATCATCAGAAACAACAAACTATCTATTTGTGCATCATAGTCTTCATCATCTTCATCTGAAACATCGTCATCAACTGGAACATCCTCACGTGGCACTCGTCTACGACGCGATCTCTGGTTAATTGGAGCCATTGCAGCCGCTTGGTTGTAACTGGGCGAATTCTCATAGAATGTCTCTGTACTTGGACCCTCGCCAAGCTCTCGGTTGTAACTCTGCGAATTCACATAAAGTGTCTCTGCCTCTGCATAACGTTCATTCATCTCATGATTATAACCAATATCAGTCCCACCCCCACGGATATCAAACACCTCAATAGCCTTCATGATAATATACAACTGCAAGTTACTCAACCCACCAAATTGAGCATTAACATCAAACATTAACGCCACACCATTATCGTCTTGGATATGAAATGGAAAGTAATTTGCAATTCCATGGTCAAAGGAATTAGGAAATCTACAAATAACTTCCAGCTGAAATCTTGTTCGATCTACCCCAATATGTTTATACAACTGATCAATCAACTCAGTGTAAGTCCATCTATGTATCGCTGTAAGACCAAATTTCGGTCCTTTTTCAAAAAGGGGACCATTAAATGGATCTCCATCATCCCCTCCCCAGTAACACATGAAAATAAGCGGTAACCCACTCATCGATACCCTAGAAAATGGATAATAATAGTCAAAATCTTAAATTTGTCATTTCTCTCTACAAATTCACTCAAAAATCTAAAATAAATCACATCAAACACAAAAAATGACATATAGATAGAGATCGTGGTGTACCTTTTGCTTGATCTGAGTATTTCAAGAAATGGATTTGCAAAATCCTCTCCTCTTTGTGTCCCTTCTTCTTTCTCTCTCTATTTTCAGACAAGAAAGAGATATAATGAGATGCACATACTGAAACCTTATCTTATTGTGTTGGTTTAAAAGAATTCGCTACTTACAGAAGCGAATTACAACAATTCGCTATTACTGGAAGCGAAGAACTTAAGGGTTAATTAACCCCGTAATGCAAAGCGGGGCTAATTAGGTCAAAGGTAATTCGCTTTTGGCATTAGCGAATTACAATAATTCGCTTTTCCTAGAAGCGAATTACGTCAAAATTGGTCATTTTGGTACATACTTTGAAAAGGTGGTACTTTGGTAAATACTTAAAAATAAAGGAATTATTTGAGAAAAAATTCATCTATACTCTATTCTATACTATATTAATAACAAGATAGTCACTTTCCCTCCAAAAAAAAAAAGGTCACTATCAAGGGAAAAATAGTTATCACCACCCAACAAAGATTAATATGTCATTATCTTTCATATGGTACAAGTAGTCAACTTTATATGTAAATTAATTTTTATATTATACTTTTTAAATCTTTTATTTAGTGAAAGTATTTAATTTTGATCAATATATAGTGAAAAATTACTAATTGATGCGGATACTAAGGTGTTGAAGTTTTTGGAATTATATGCGCGCGTGCGCGGAAACCGTCGTAACTTTAAACTCCGGATGAAACACGGAACGCACCGCATATCAAATCGAACGTCGGAGCAAGATGGACAAAATTCGTTATCTTCAATTTGATAGAAGTACTCAAGTTTTCATGTATACTATGGATTAACCAGTGTTTCGCACGGGTGTTTTCTTTTGTGCTTGGATATTTATAATTACATTATATAATTATTAAATATTTTAAATAAATTTAAAGATATATATATATATATATATATATATATATATATATACTTGTTATTTTTTTAATAATAGTGAAAATAGTTTTAGTTACTATAGTATAAAATAAATATTAATATTAGTTAAAGTATTGGTTAAGAATAACTTTATAAAATTTTTAAAAATTTACTTCGTTTGTCCCATAATAATGTCAATTTTTACTCTTGTTCGATTGATAAAATAATGTTTTAATTATAGTTAGCATTATAGTAATTATGAGCTTACATAGTAAATTAAAAGATAATGGTTACCTAAGTTGCACTCCCTCCGTCTCAGAGTAAGAGCCATACCTCTCAAATGCACAAAGAATAAGAAATGGTGGGAGTGATTTAAGTGTTGTGAGTGTAAAATAAAATAAAAGAGATAATGAGTGTGAGTGAATAGTAAATCTATATAAATATATATATATTAAAGTTGGTGAGACCTTATATAGTAACTATTACTATTATTAGTAATAGTTAACTATTATAGTTACCCTATATAGTAACTAATAGTAATAGTTACTATAATAGTTAACTATTAAAGTTAACTCTTACTAGTTAACTATTACTAATAATAGTAATAGTTACTATATAGGGTAACAATAATAGTTAACTATTACTAGTAATAGTAATAGTTACTATACTAGTTAACTATAATAGTTACCTTATATAGTAACTAATAGTAGTTACCCTATATAGTAACTAATAGTATTAGCTAATACTATTAGCTAAGAAAAAGAATTTGAATAGTCACATGTTTATGTTGGTAGGATTGATGTGGCATCACCATATGCAAGCATTTCTATAGTTTATCCACATGCCAACACTATAACTCTATAGTAACTATTACTATAATAGTAACTATTACTATTATTAGTAATAGTTAACTATTATAGTTACCCTATATAGTAACTAATAGTAATAGTTAACTATAATAGTTAACTATAGTAGTTACCTTATGTAGTAATTAATATTATTAGCTAATACTAATATTAAGCAAATAATAAATAATTATTAATAGTAAACTATTATTATATATATATATATATATATATATATATATATATATAATTATTGCTATGAATAATAATATTAGTTAACCATAATTGTTATATAAATTAACTATTATTAATAGTATCAGTTAATAATTATACAATATATGCTAATATTTAGTATTAGCAGTACTCACTCCGTCTAAGAGTTAGAGTTCTACTTTCTATTTTAATATATTCTAGAGAGTCTTTCTCGAATTGACAAATTATGAGAAAAGATTAATAGTGTTTTGGACTGTATTTTCTTTCTAATGCTTTTATAATTACAAAAAGACCAAACTTACTAACTTATATATTGTCCAATTGCACTATGAATTGTGTTTTGGACATTTATATTCTCAGCCCACCTGCAATGTTTACCCATTTTTTATTATTTTTTAATAAGTGTACGTAAGCAAAGTAGGACTCTTACTCTAAGACAAGGGAGTATTAATTAATCATAACAGTTACTAGATATATACATTATTACTATTAATATTATTAGTTAATTAATTTATTATTCTACTAACACATTATATGTACACTATAGACTTTTATATTTACAAATTATAATGTGTATATATAATAAAAAATAATTTACTGGACAATAGCTAATATTATTAAGTCAATCATGTATAGAATTAAAAGTTAATTCATAATAATAATAATTCATCTTTAATTTAAAGTTTTAATTATCATAATAAATACAAATTATATGCAACAAAAGATAATTTTTTTAACACAATTAGCCTAAATTTGTAAGAAAATGTTTTAATTCATATACAATATACTTATATACCCCAAAAAAAATGCTCTCTCCGTCCCATCTGAAATAGGATTCTTGGTCTCAACACGAGGATTAAAGAATAATAATCTTTTATTATAAAAAGTTGTTTGAAAAATAGGTGTTATGAGTATGAAGGAGAGAGAAAGTGGGTGGGGAATAATAAATAAAAAGTTGTTGTGAGTATGACAAGTGGGTCCTACTAATAAATAAGTAATAAAAGTTTTCCATTTTGGGATGTCCTATTTCAAGTGGGACACCAAAAATGGCAAAACGTCCTATTTCGGGTGGGACGAAGGGAGTATTATGTTTCTTTATTAAATAAAAATATAAAAAAACAAAATAGCTATATATATTAAAGTTGGTGAAGAGAGTCATTGTGTTGCCATATGGATAAGTCATGGGGAAAGGAAGCATTTGGTGATGCCACATCAATTCCACCATAATAAATAAGTGATTTTTCATTATTTTTTTCTATTAGCTAATAGTATTAGATAATAGTATTGTACTATATATATAGGGTAACTATTATAGTTAACTATTATAATAAATAATATTTATAATAGTAATAGTTACTATAATAGTTAACTATTACTTATAATAGCAATAGTTAACTATAATAGTTACTATTATAGTTAACTTATACTTATAATAGTTAACTATAATAGTTACTATTATAGTTAACTATTATATTTACTATGGTAGTTAATTATTATAGTTAACTTATAATAGTTAAGTATAATAGTTACTATTATAGTTAACTATTATAGTTATTATGGTAGTTAATTATTATAGTTAACTATTATATTTCACTATAAATAGTTAACTATTAATAGTTAACTATTAGTTAACTATTTAATTTAACAATTATATTTACTATTAATAATTAATTATTATAGTTATTTATTATAGTTAAAATTATACGATTATTATGATTTAAGATTAATTAATACAATTAAATAAAATACAAAAGAAATAAAAGATACTAAAATTAGTAAATTAGTTTCCCGTGCAGAGCACGGGTTACCCACTAGTTGATTAGTGTTGTGAGTATAAAAGTAAAGTATGAGAGAGAATGAGAGGGATGAATAGTAAAGATTTTTTGTCATTTTAGGAAAGAGACTCTTACTCTAGGATATACCAAAATAGAAAGTATGTCTCTTACCCTAAGACGGATGGAATAACTTTTATCGTAAATAATACTCCCTCCATCCCACCTCACTTGAGACCTAAGAGGTGGGCACAATAACTAAGGAAAAATAATAAAATAAGGAAATTGTGTGGTAGAAAATGAAGAGAGAGAATGAGTGAGGTTAATAGGAGGTTGGTTGAATAAATTGTGTGGTGGAAAATGAAGAGAGAGAATGAGTGGGTGAGGTAGATTGAATATAAAATTATAAAAAGATTACCATTTTGGGGAGTCTCAAGTGAAGTGGGATGGATCAAAATTGAAATAAGTTTCAAGTGAAGTGGGACGGAGGGAGTAAGTTAAAAGTAATAGTTACTATATATATAGTAACTAATACTAATAATAGTAATTTTTTTAAAAAAAATACTAATAATAGTAATAATTACAATATATTATAATTATTCTAATTTGTTAATATTATTGTTAATAATAGTTACTTTATTTAGTAACTATTACACTTAACTAATATTACTAATAGTAATAATTATATTATATAATTAACTATTACAATTAACTAATACTATTAATAGTAATAGTTATGTTATATAATAGCTTTTACATTTAACTAATACTATTAGTAGTAATAGTTATCTTTTATAGTTAACTAATACTATAAATAGTAACAGTTACCATTTATAGTAACCATTATACTTAACTTATACTATTAATAGTAATAGTTATCTTATATAGTTAACTATTATAATAAACCAATACTATTAATAGTAATAGTTAACTAAGTTAGTAACTATTATAATTAATTAATACTATTAGCTAATAAGAGAAAAATGAAAAGTCACCTAATTAAAATGCTATGGATGATGTGGCACCACCAAAAGCAAGAGTTACCCAAAACTTGTCCACATGGCACCACCTAAAGACTACCTTGACTTTTAATATATATAGATTTATTTTTATATGATAGCCTTTTAAATTAGTGAGAAAAACAATTAGATCAATATATAGGGAAAAACTACACATCTGTACTATATTAATAACATGATAATCATTTTCCCTCCCAAAAACGTCACTACCAAAGGCAAAATAGTAATCTCCACCAAACAAAGATAAATACTCCCTCCGTCTCACTCAAATTAGAAAAAATTTCTATTTTAGGTGTCCCATTCGAATTAGGACAACCCCAAAATGGAAGTGTTTTATTTAATGGGACCACATTCACACTCCACAACAACTTTTCACTCATTATTTTTTACCACATTTTCTCTCTCCTACTTCACTTTTCATACTCACAACACCTACTCCACTAACACTTTTTTCTTAATCCCCGTGTCCAACCAAAAAATCATAATTCGGGTGGGACGGAGGGAGTATGTCATTATCTTAAGGCATGGTTTAAAAAACCAAAAAAATGTAATTTAGGGCTTCAAACGGGCTTCTAAATTATTTTATCAGTTTTTCTACTTTTTAGTCCTTTTTTTTATTTTTTTTCCTAATAAATGTTTATTTCATTTTAGGCTTGCAAAACGTATAAATAATTTGTATTAAGATTTTTGGAGTCAACTTTTGTCATTTTATGATATTGATTATTTACCCTAATATTAGTTCACTTTCATAAAGTATATAGTCGGGTTTTTAATTGTGATAATTTACTATATTTTTTAATTATATACTCCCTCCGTCCCACCTCACTTGACACCCAAGAGGTGGGCACAATAACTAAGAAAAAATAATAAAATAAGGAAAATGTGTGGTAGAAAATGAAGAGAGAGAATGAGTGGGGTAAATAGTAGTGTTGGTTGAATAAATTGAGTGGTGGAAAATGAAGAGAGAGAATGGGTAGAGTGAATATAAAATTATAAAAAGTAGGCTATTTTGAGAAATGTCAAGTGAGCTGAGACTGACCAAAATGGAAATAAGTATCAAGTGAGCTGGGACAGAGGGAGTATATTTTATATTTTTAGAAATATTTTTTATTGTTTGATATAAGATTATTCGTTATGTTTATAACCCTCATACAAGTAAAGTTTCTAAATAAATAAATAAATAAATACTTGTAATAAAATGGGTAGTTAATGATTGTGTTTGTCATGTTGTAAGATTTTTTCATGCATTCATTTTGTAAGAATTATTACTGTTTTAATAATATAGAAAAACTTTTCACTTCTCCGTTAAATTTATTTTAGTTTCAATCTTTTAAATTCACAGTAGTTTCCCGTGCATCGCACGGGTGTAACACTAGTACAAATAAATACTACAACTACAAGCATATATCATTCCCATATTTAGTTGAAAATCCATTTCCCTCTTCCAAATTCGCACCCTCCCATGTAGATAGCCTATCATAATCTATTTAAAAAAAAAAAAAAATAGGATGCATAATATAGTGTCAAAAACATATATAACATAATCATAAAATCATATAATCAAATCTATTTACCTATTCGTAAGCGCTAGACAATTCTGTTTATCATGTGATTGACCTTCTTTACCACCACTTATTGCAATGTCTATTTTTGCATGTTTTTTACTTTGCTAATGCCTTCTTTTTCTTTTCGCGACCCCTTTTCTCGCATTAGATCAGGTTCTTTATAATCATTCACACTATTACGTGTTTGTATTGAATCACTATCAACCACATAATTCTAAGAGAAGGTCTCTGGTGCGGCGGTCGCATGGGGTGCGGCGCCGACCATACCTTCTTTTTTTTTTTTTTTTTTTTTGCCCCCACAACCTTTTTTCCTCCCACAAAAAGTAACACTTCTTATAATGAAATAATGAAATGTAACACTTTTGTTTTTCAAATGTAACACTTTTTTTTCTTTCAAAAATGTACCACAATTTTGATGCAATAGATTAAAGATAACATAAAAATTAACGACTAAATTAATGTAACACTTTTTATAAAGGAATGTAACATTCTTTTTTCAAATGTAACACTTTTTTTTCAAAATGTATCACCCATACTTTTTTTCCTTCCAACAAAAGTAACATTTATTATAACAAAATGTAACACTTTTTATTCAAAATGTAACACTTTTTTTAAAAAAAATATACCACAATTTTGCTACAATAGATAAAGATAACATAAAGATTGACAACTAAATTAATGTAACACTTTTTATAAGGGAATGTAACACTCATTTTTTCAAATGTAACATTTTTTTTCTCCGAAAATAACATAGGATTGACAACTAAACTAATGTTACATTTTATAAAAAATGAATGTAACATTTTTTTTCTCAATTGTAACAGTTTATATTCCTTAATGTAACATTATATATGAAATGTAACAATTTTTTATTGAGAAAGTAACAATTGAAATGCAAACAATTTTTTTTTTTTTTGTAAAATTGATGTTACATTTGACAGTAGAAAAAGTGTTACTTTTTGAAGATGAAAGTGTTACTTTTATCAGAACAGAGTGTTACATTTCAGCTGGCAAGTACCTCAAACTTTTTTATGTGTAAAAAAATGTTTTAAAAAAAAAAATCAAACCATATCATGACCTATGTAGTTTTATTCGTCTCGTCGAGACGAACACAACGGTATTTTTAAATATTTTTTTTTTGACTTATAAATCTCAAAATATAGCATTTTAAAGATTTTTTTTTTTTAACACACGTGGAAAATGGCGCGTCCGTCTCACGCGCCCGTCGCACGGCGTGAGACGGCCCCAAACGAGAATTTGCCTAATTCTAATTGAACACCCAAGAAATTAATCTATCGGGTCATTAATGCTACGCATCCATTAGTTAATAGTTTTCTTGTTTTTTCATGTGCTAGTGCTTTATCAACTAAATACGAAGATAATTGCATAAATTGACTTCTCATTAAGGCATAAGATTTATCCTCCTCTATCCCTTTATCATCTACTAACCAATGCCACCAATTTTGCAGACTTGGTGCATCTCTTCAAAATATATTTCTCCAACAAGAGCTTAACATCATCCACTTTCATCAAATATGCTAAGATGTGCTCACATGGAGTTCCAGCGCTTTCAAACTTTTTACTAGAACAAGAAACAAAATCTAAATGCTTGTCATAAACAAGTTCACGAACTCTACATGCTTTAATTTCTTTCTTTGAATATGATAAACACGATGATTGTCAATTTTTCTAACAAACTAAATCCTATAGTTAAGGCTGTGTTTGCACCCGAGAAGATACCCGCTTGCCTTTTGATTTGAGAGTCGCCACCATGTTGTTGAACGGAACACGGACCGTGAGATTCTTGAGTTCGGGGGTTAAGTTATGGATTGGGAAGGTCAAGGAGCACCCAATCCACCCAATCTAGGATTGGTCTTGCTTAGGTGTTTTTAATCAAATAAAGAACAAGTAATTAAAACAAATAAAGCCAATAATTAATTTCTTAATTATTGAATGTCAGATCATGTACTTCGAGACCATCTCCATGGATTGGAGAGGCTCTAGGCTGATCCTTTTGATGTGATTACACCACTCTAAAACAAAGAATGAGATGAGAAGTAGAGATTAAAAGCGTAGGAGTTTACCTAAAGCGTTCTTGAGATTCCAATTGCTGGCCTTGACTAAGGCCTTGATTATCCAAGAGTTTTGTGATGTTTGTGACTTGAAAAGATGAGTTTTTGAGGGTGTTTTGGTGTGAGGGGAGAAGGAAAACGGGATTATTGAGAGAATTACTGACTAGAGAGTTGTTAACCTCTTTTTGTGGTGAAAAACTCTATTTTATAGGTATTGGATTACTTAGGGACCAAGTCTAGGAGTCATAAGTTTAGTAGGAAATAGAGTCCCTATTTGGAGAGGTTAAAGGAGGTAGGAAATCAGTAGGAAATCACCTAGGAAGCTTCCTATTAGATATTGCCCGGAGTAGGAGAGTGTTGGCCAAGAAAGAGATCAGGACGGAGAAGGAAAGTGGATTAAACCCGAAACAGCGAGAGATGCCTCGTACGAGACATCAATGTCTCGTACGAGACATCCAGTACAAAAGTACTGTTTTGCCCTTCTGTCAGTTTCATTTGTTCATTTTAGCCCCTGACTAACGGAGTCAGTTAGAAACTTAACGAAACATGACAAAACTAACGAGTTTTCATACAAACACAAATGCGAGACACAAGAGTAGTGTAATCATAAATTTGAGTTCAAAATGGGGTGTCTACAGAGCCCCTCGGCGATGATACTTATGGAAGAAGTAACGTCGTCGATAGAAAAGACACCATTTAGAACTTTGGGTATGGTCGTGCTATAAAGCTGCCTACGTATTCCTCGAAAGGAAATCAGACCAAACGTAGTTCGACTCTAAAAAACACACAAAATGTTCGCTTGAGGTATTTTGAGAATCATTTTGAAAGCAATACTGTGGTAAGTAAAGTTTTAGAGTTTAGAGAGTAACCCATACTGAGGAATCAATGTCCTTGACCCAATTCTGAATATACCCTTTGTTGTTGATGGAGTGTCGCGGTCGACGGTGCCCAGTCAGGACTTACCTGCTCGCCAATGTAGGACTTAATTGCTCGCCAATGTAGGACTTCATTGGTGCCAGTGTAGGACTTCGCGCCAGTGTAGGACTTCACGCCAGTGTAGGACTTCACGCCAGTGTAGGACTTCACGCCAGTATAGGACTTCTCGCCGGTGTAGGACTTCACGCCGGTGTAGGACTGCACGCCGGTGTAGGACTTCTCACCGGTGTAGGACTTCACACCGGTGTAGGACTTCACGCCAGTGTAGGACTTCTCGCCAGTGTAGGACTTCATCGCCAGTGTAGGACTTCATCGCCAGTGTAGGACTTCATGCCATTATAGGACTTCATCGCCAGTGTAGGACTTCTCGCCAGTGTAGGACTTCATGCCAGTGTAGGACTTCATGCCAGTTTAGGACCTCACCGCCAGTGTAGGACCTCACGCCAGTGTAGGACCTCATGCCAGTATAGGACTTGATTGGTTGCCAATGTATTGGAAGTACTGGATGCAAAATGTTAATGTGTCTGAATTCTGTGGGGATCATTTGATCGCTCTTGGATTTATTTATTTATTTATTTAAGCATGGATTGGCTTTTGTATCTGTTCATACAAAAAGTAGAGCCTATTCTAGCAAGCAATTTAGTTTTGGTTTTAGCTTGTAATTGGACTCATGTGGCGATGACAAATTTATGTGCATGCCAGGTCGGTCAACCTTGTGTAAGTAGTGTGAATAGCATGGATTCGCGATGGGATGGTTATTGGTGATGAACTGTATGTGTTGATTTTTGTGTGTGTGGAGGGACAAGTGTTTGACAAGTCAGGACCTAATCAGGTTTTCTGCAGAGATGATATGCCGTGGAGTTTCTCTGATGGTTGTGTTTAGATGATCCGTCCAGATCGTTCCTTTGGTCACGTCGTGTCAAGGGAGACGACTATTGGTCTGACAACCAATGATGTGCAAGCTCTAAGTAGGCTAGGCGTACTTTTGAATCACTCTAGAATTCCATGTCCGAAAGTCTCCGGTGAAGGTGATGAGAGACGTTATCCATTCCCCCATGTTGATTTCATGCTTTGGTCTAAGTCAAGCCCCAAGAATCTTGTATGTCGTAGATGACTCCGTGAACAGGCTTATGAGGCTGTTTTGACTTGAAAAAGAGTGCTCTCCCGCTTGATTGATTTAAGGAAAGAGGAAGGTTGAAGAAGAAATGATTTGAAGAATGTTCTTCCTATTTTTGTTTTAATTTTTTTTGTGACGCACCCTGATTTTTGCCTAAACCGCCCTTTCGGGTTTTCAATCTAGCGTGCATCTCTTTTGCGTCTTTTTTCAAAAAAAAAAATGTGACGCACCCTGATTTTTGCCTTGACTGCCCTTTCGGGTTTTCAATCTAGTAGGCATCTCTTTTGCGTCTTTTTTTTTACAGAGTATGTACTCGAAGATGACTCAGATGAGAGAGGAGAGTAATTTTGTCTCTTATTAGGAAAGAGACATGCAATATTTTTGGGTTTGAATGTATTAGGCATTTTAGCTATCGACTTGGCTTTCGGGAAGTGTATTCCAAGCATCGACTCGGTGAGGATAACGCACTTTGTAATAAGAGTTAGAGACGAAGAGGATAGCCCCTAGTGCGGATTTACTTTGACGAGTTCGTATATCTTGAACAGGAATTGGAAGGGGACGGAAAGAATAAAAATCCCCTAGCCTTGATGCTTGGATTTCAAAGAGAAGTGTGTGAGAGAAGAAGCCCCTAGACTCAACAGTGAACGCTACTTGGCTCAAAGTACTAGAAAGATAGTTCTACCTTTAATGGACCCTAGTATTTATTTTTGATGTCTTAAGTGTTTGTTCAATTCATTCTTGCAAGTGAATCATCTAGAAATGTCTTGACAAGTTTTGGGTGAAGGCCTAATCATTAGTGTGCCATTCGGATTTCTTCGTGAGTGTTACCTACGGATGATGGAGACGGTATTCAAGTTAGGAGTCTCATTTTTTTTCTTAATTTGGATTTGATCTTCGTTGTAGGAGGAGATGGGAGGCCTCCTTTTTTTTCACTTCATTATGTGTGGTTGAAACTCCTTCTTTGTGGGGCTATGAAAGCTTGAGAGTTTTTTTTTACTCGCAAAGCTTAAATTGAGTAGCCCCACTTTTCTTTGGGAATGATAACGCCTTTGACTTTCTTCCATTGTGGTCCTTCGACTTCTGACATGAGCACGGTGATAGTAATGTGTAGCCCCTAGGCCTTCTTCTCAAAACTCGTTTAGACATTTCTATTATCAATTGCAAGGTTTTAGATTAATGACAATTATTGTTTGCGGATCAATCAAAAGGTAGAACAACCTTAGAGTAGTGTATAGGAAATGAGAAATTACTTTTATTAATAACTAGAATTCAAAACAGACTCGATAGTTTAGTTGACACAAACTAGAGAATGAGGGAGATGGACTAGAATGACAGAATGACTCTTCGAGTTTATACTAAGAAATTTAAAACCTATTCTATTCTTAGGGAGAAAGGGATAGGATAGTTGTAGCCCCAAAGTGGTAAGGCTTTGAATTCTTCTTGAGGCTTTATCTTCTTCATGGTTTGTTAGGAAGCGGGTTGGTGAGGACATCTGGCGCTTCAAGTTCCTTGTTGTCGATGAGATCTTGGATCACATCCTTCAAATGGTGACAAGAGTCGGTGTCATGGCCGGTGGCTCTATGGAACTTGCAGTAGAGGTGATGAGCATGATTCGCAAGGAGTTCCCTCGGAGTGGTAGGAGGATTTTTTGGTGTGATCTTTCCTGCTTCCACTAGTATGTCAAAGAGTTCCCCTTGGGTGATCCCTTCTAGCTTGTCATAGCGCCTTTCCTTCTTCTCTCTTTTGGGAGGGGGAACAGCGGAATAGTTGCCCCGGTTGTTGAAAGCTATAGCATTAACGGAGGTTTCTTTGTTGGATGAACCTTTGTGTTCGTAGAGATAACTACTACTCTTCCTTTAGGACTTGAGGAGGTCATCAATCCTTATTCCGGATTCGTGGAGCTCGTTGAATCTAGGAAAGTAATTACCGGCTAGCTTATCTTGAAATTCCTCACGGAGACATTGGAGGAAGATGTGGATTTGTTCTTTACGACTAGGTCTTTCAACAATTTCTGTGAGTTTGAGCCTCCACCTTCTAGCAAATTCAGCAAAAGACTCATTTGGTTGCTGCTTGGTTTGCTCAAGATCCCTCCTAGTAGGGCGGTATGTAGAGTTGTCCTCAAACTGCCTTTGGAACAATCGACATGCTTTTGACCAATCAAGCCTAGTGGATATCGGAAGTGACATGTACCAATCTCTGGCGGCACCCTCTAAAGTTTGAGGAAAACTTTGGTCTAAAATGTTATCATCAACACCCATTGGTAACATGGCCCAAGTATATGTTTCAACATGAGCTCTGGGACAAGTGGTGCCATTGAACTTTGCCACATCGGGAGTCGTATACTTGCATGGAAGCTTGGTGATGGATTGTCGGAGAGAATCCGGATCAAAAGGAGTGAATGATCCCTTTAGAGTGTCAAGTGAAGCAAGATTCTTTTCAAGGTAATTCATGGTCACAGGAGCATCAACCTTTTTGTTGTCACTACTACCTTCTGTCTTTGACTTTGTAGTCTTAGAGACATGTTCTTCGTCATCGGAGGAGGAAGAGGAGGAAGAAGAGTCAGACTCATAGTGCTTCTTCTTAGACTTCTTGTCTTTCTTTCTAGAGGATGCCTCGTCTTCAGAGGAGGCGGGGGATTCATAATCCTTCTTCTTTTGTTTCTTAGCTTTCTTGACTCTCAATGCATGGAGCTCGGCAACTAAGGCGTCTATACGAGCTTGCTTCTCATCTAGTTGCTTGGCGGCTTTCAAGATTTCAGCCTTGGCCTCATTGAGACTTTCAGTATTGGTGTCTTTGCTTCCAGTCATGGTGTTGGGTGAGTTTGGAATGATCTAGTTGCGATTCGGACGGACCTAATGGTATATAGATTACGTTAAACCCAGATTAAGGTCCCAAAAAGTCGGCTTTATGAGGTGTATAGGCTTAGAAGTGAGTGCAGGTTGACCAAACAAGCATAGCATAGAAACTGACACGGACAGAATAAGATGTCTCGTACAAGACAAGGATGTCTCATACGAGGCATCCAGCACAGAACACAAAATTACAGTTTTTAAATCCTAATTTTGGTCGGACGAAACTTAATCCGTTTTGGGGGGTTTTTATCTAATATCCTAGAATAGTGGATTCTGTCACCCTAGAATATGAGCCCCTTGTTTTTCACATGTATTTCACTCCCAAATGCAAAATTCGGGCAAAGGTCCCATATTCTCATCGAAATCCACCATTCAATTTAGCCAAACCTAAGCGATTCCGTAATTGTTTTGCACTTTGTTAAACAACGCCGTTTATGCAATCAAACCTTATGAATTCTTGTAAGGGACAACCGAAAGGGACTTTGTCAAATGTAGGATCTTGACGGTGAAAGAGACTAGACTCGAATCCTCGTAGAAAAATTCTTATTTCACCATCGCAACCCTTTGTTCAACAATTTTCCGAAGGGACATTCGTCAAGAATTCATAAAGGGAGGATTATAGATTATATGAATAGCGTTATCTTGGGCAAAGATTAAAACAATCCTAAAAATCAAACCGACCGGTCACAAGGAGTGTCCTATTGACTATTATGTATGCATGAGGTTGATGCAGGGCTTACAGCTAAGGCTCCCCATGAACACAGTCTAGGAGTGTGTCACGGAGTGGGTGCACCATCTTCAGAGAGATCGGCGAGGGCCACTCGTTAGAGTGGGGGTGCTGACCGACATCCGTCCTCCGATTGGGACCCGGGTTTATAGGGTATGTAGTGCAATTAATCTACATGCGTGCACGTGTGTGAGAGTCAAGTTCTAGGTGTCAAAGGAAAAATATAGATTTTTTTTTGAAGTTTTTTTTTTTTGAAAGCAAGTAAAAGATTGACCGGACCAAAGTGGTTGCCTACGTTTCTCTCAATCTTCAGAAAAAGAAAGAGAGACTCAGGTCAACGTAGTTTGAGTTTGAAAAGATTTTTGAGAAGAGGAGGAGCACATAAGCTCGTAGGAGCATATAGAAGAGAGGGATAGAAGTACTCACAGTGCTTGCATTACCCATTAATGGGTGCAAAATAAACTAGGGGATGAGTAAAGTAGTCACCCCTAATTTATGCATATATATTTTTTTTTTATACTCCGCTGCAAAAGATGTTAGTGCAAAAACAATACATGTATATGACATAAATTATTTTTTGAACATATGGGGACGGAGTAAAACAAGCAAAGGAAAGTTTTTTTTTAAGATCCAGGGACTGATCTGGAATTTTCTGAAGTTCATGGATTGTTCTGTAGTTTTAGAAGTGCAGGGACCAAACTGTAATATTCTGAAACTTGAAGTGCAGGGACCAAACTGCAATAATTTTTTTAATGATGGCCTAATCATTGTTCATGATTATCCAATGATTGCAAATGATTAAAAGGAGATTTAATCATAAGCAATCATTGGTTAATTATATCACAATGATTAAACCTTAATTTTTCCAAATTAAAAGGGTGTTTGGCGGCTTAAAAGGGATGCCTCGTACGAGACATCGGATGTTTCGTACGGGACATCTCTTCCGAAGCCCAGATTTAAAACAGAACAGTTTGAAATTTGCAGAAAAATTCAGAAAAAATATATTTTTAGCAGAAAATTACAGAGATTAAAAACACCTAATTTGCATGCAAGTCTAACCCACTTAATTTATCCCCAGCAGAGTCTCCACTGTTTGCACCCGAGAAAGATTCTGCTCGCCTTTTGATTTGAGTGTCGCCACCATGTTGTTGAACGGAACACGGACCGTGAGATTCTTGAATTTGGGGATTAAGTTATGGATTGGGAAGCTCACGGAGCACCCAATCCACCCAATCTAGGATTGATCTTGCTTAGGTGTTTTTAATCAAATAAAGAACAAGTAATTAAAACAAATAAAGCCAATAATTAATTTTTTAATTATTGGAATGTCGGATCATGTGCTTCGAGACCATCTCCATGGATTGGAGAGGCTCTAGGCTGATCATTTTGATGTGATTACACTACTTTAAAACAAAGAATGAGATGAGAAGTAGAGATTCAAAGCGTAGGAGTTTACCTAAAGCGTTCTTGAGATTCCAATTGATGGCCTTGACTAAGGCCTTGATGATCCAAGAGTTTTGTGATGTTTGTGACTTGAAAAGATGAGTTTTTGAGGGTGTTTTGTTGTGAGGGGAGAAGGAAAATGGGATTTGTAACAACCGGCCCTTTTTGGCCAAATATTTATTTTTGTAAACTCTTTATTAATTAGTTATTATGTTGGGCTTAGTTAATTAAGAATTGGTGTTGGACTTAAACCCGGGCCCAAGTAAATTAAAACCGTTGAAATTAGGGAATCCTTTTAAATTAGGGAATTGGAAACCCTAACCCATAAATACTTTAGAGACCCTAATATTATCATCAGTTTATCACAAAGAAAAAAAAAAAAAAAAAAAAAAACGTGAAAGAGGGTGAGAACGGCAGAGAGGCGCCGCACAGAGAGAGGGATCGGGTAGGAGAAAGGGAGAAAGAGAGAAGGTTGGAGATTGATCTTCAAGGTAAACCCTAAACCTTCCTAACCTTTTCTTATTCATCTTTGATTAATGAAATCATTAGAAAATCATGGTTGGGGAACCCTAAATTGAGAAGTGATGAACTAGGGTTTGAGTAATATGGATTAAGAAGGAGAAGAAGATGATTTATGTGTGTGTGTGTGTGCGTGAAGCATGTGTGTGTGTGCGTGAAGTGTGTGTGTCCAGTGTGTGTGCGTTATGTATGAACTGGGTGTGTGCGTTAGGTGTGTGTTCTGTGTGTGTGTGTTTGGTGTTATGCGTGTATGTGTGTGTGTTTTAAAAGGGGAAAACAGTGTGTGTGACGTACTGTGAACAGTGATTTTACGTGCTGTGAACAGTGATTTTTACGTGCTGTGAACAGTGATTTTTGCGCGCTGTGAATAGTGTTCTGTGAATAGTAATTTCATAAGCTGGGAATAGTGTTTTAATTAGGATTAATGCAATCCTAAAACTTATTACTTGGAATTGAATTAATATAACCCTAAGGGTATTTTAGTAATCCGAAAGGGGTATTTTGGGAACACAAATAACGGGTAGAACGAACCCTAACAAAGAGTTTAAGATGATGAACTCGTGAAGTTAAGAAAGTAAAATAAAGCCTAATGGGGACGGAGAATTAAAGTAATCCATGTTCCTAAGAAAGCCGTGTTTGCGTGTTTGTAGATTTTGCACGTGAATTTGCTAAGCGAAGACTGCAAGGCTAAGGTAAGGGATTACGATCCTTAGTTCTTGATGTCTCTATCCTTTAATGTAGGATTCCTATATGTTCTTTCATGAGTAGTTACCTAGTGGCGGTAACATTTGAATTCTTAAAAGTTGTGAACGCCTCTTGAATGTTCCTACCCCTTGACATGTTTTAAATCAACGGGTACCAAAAACATATCTTTGAAATTGTATGGTGTTCTCGTACCTTGAACACTAAGTTGAAACTTTGCTATATCTTAATGTGGTATAGACATTCGCTTACTTTGCTATATCTTAATGTGGTATAGACATTCGCTTACTTCGCTATATCTTAATGTGGTATAGACGAACTAAGTAGGTTAGTCTAGTTTGAAATGAAAAAGAACTAGACTTTGGTACTGCTTAAATGAAACTTAAATGCCCTGATCAGGCATTGCACCTGAAATGGTGACGTTATCTTGGAATTGACGGACTTGAAAGTAAATGCCACATTCATTTTTGAAAAGTTTATTAGTTAACTGCTTTTGAATCTTAAAGGTTAACTTATTATTTATGAAAACCTACCTTTGAAAATATTATTATTGGTTCGTTCTTCCGGTCATCTCTCCTTAGTACCCGGAGAGATCCCGTATGAACTTACTGAGCATTGTTCGCTCACCCCTTCCATAATAATTGTTCTCCAGGATATAATAGGAGAAGGTCTCGAAGGACAAAAGAGGAGTTGTTGAGGTGATAATGAAGACCCTTGATGACGAAGTTTAAGAAGTTTTAGTAGTAGTCAGAATGGATTGTTATGAACGTTTATTTTGAATGTTGGTTATGTCTAGCCGTTGGAGTTTTAAAAGACAGTTAAATTCGCTTCCGTTATTTATTTTGAATAGTGGTTAGAGATACTAGCCGTTGATGTTTGAATTATCGTTTAAGACCGCTGTTTTCCCGCGTTTGGGGACGGGTTTTATTAAAGGATATTATATTATATTACTCCAAAATTCGGGGTGTTACAGGATTATTGAGAGAAGGACTGACTAGAGAGTTGTTAATCTCTTTTTGTGGTGAAAGAACTCTATTTTATAGGTACTGGATTACTTAGGGACTAAGTCTAGGAGTCCTAAGTTTAGTATGAAATAGAGTCCTTATTTGGAGATGTTAAAAGAGGTAGGAAATCAGTAGGAAATCACCTTGGAAGCTTCCTATTAGATATTCTCCGGATTAGGAGAGTGTTGGCCAAGAAAGAGATCGGGACGGAGAAGGAAAGTGGATTAAACCCGAAACAGCGAGAGATGCCTCGTACGAGACATCAATGTCTCGTACGAGACATCCAGTACAAAAGTACTGTTTTGCCCTTCTATCAGTTTCATTTGTTCATTTTAGCCCCTGACTAACGGAGTCAGTTAGAAACTTAACAAAATATGACAAAACTAACGAGTTTTCCTCCAAACACAATGGCGAGACACAAGAGTAGTGTAATCATAAATTTGAGTTCAAAATAGGGTGTCTACAAGCTGCAACAATCTCATTCTTAAACTTGTAATACACATTATATGTGTGTATCATCCATTTGTATCAACCAGTCTTGATTTATTCTAACTTCAAGCTTTTCAATTTCATCTTTGTGATCAACTATAAACTTGTCAAGATGTTGTCGTAAAAATCATTTCCAATGAATTTTCTTTTAAAACATATTTCTTAAAAATGAATGATCACTTTCTACTCATTAGCTAATTGACACACCAGCTGAAGGACGTTATTAACAAATGCAGAAATTCATCTTGAATGAATTTTATATATTTCTTCAAACCAGTTGTTTCCCTTTAACCCGCTTTTTAAAATAAGACTTTCCCGTTGTAAGTCAAATTCTTCAGGGGTCTCGATTTTCAAATACAATCTTATAACTCATCCCTGTAGATACTATACTTGGCTTTGCTGCACCGATTTTCTCAACAAAAAAAAAAAAAAAAAAAAAAAAAAAACTCTATTAGAATATGCAAAACACAATACCTATAAAATGTGTTTGAAAGAATAATAGAGAATGTCAAAATCATTACTGGGTCTTGATCTCTGTGTGTGTGTGTGTATATGTGCATGTGTATTTGATTGGTCCAATCTAAAACAATATTCACCTTTTTCAGATATGACCAAACCAATTTAGCAGCTTTAAAAGATTTTATAACCATGACCAAACTAATATTGTTGGTCTGGTTCGACTTGTATATGTATTGGTATGGCCTTAACAATAGGGACTAAATTTCATTAAAAAAAGGGGTATGTTGTACTCCCTCGGTCCTAGTTCATACAAGAAAATGGTCAAAGATGAAAATTAAAAGTAAATAATAATAATAATAATAATAATAATAATAATAATAATAATAATAATAATAATAATAATAATAATAATAATAAGAATGATGAAGAAGAAGAAGAAGAAGAAGAAGAAGAAGAAGAATGTGTTATGAGTATGGACAGTAGGTAGAGATGATTAATAGAGTAGTGAATAGTAAGTTAGTTTGTTGATTTGAGTATGACAAGTGAATCCTTTAATTGAAAATCTATACTTATAGTATATTAAAGTAGGCCAAAATTACTATGGGAATGACACCTCATCAAATTTTTGGTTTTTCTTGCTTCTAAGCTTGCCACGTCGGATTCATGACATTAATACTAAAACTTTTCGGTTCTTGCTAATTAGTCACAAACAATAGGTTACATGCTTAGTTATGGGTATAGGTACTTCAAGAATATGTAAGAAATCTACTCATAATTACAAAGTGTCTTATCATATATAACAATTATACTCATAAATACAATGTGTCCATACATTGTACTCATACGTTATGTAGATACATATCAACTATTACAATGTAAATGATACGTCTAATAAGTCTTAGTACATAGCATTATACTTCATTCAGTTGGAATAAGAATAGGTAGAATTCATCATAGATGATTAATTACAATTGATATAGGACTTACTTAGAACATATTACTATATATGTAGTTCTTAGATTAGGTGAATAGAATTACCAAATAATATAAGAAGATCATTAACTTTTCTAATATACTTGGTAAGAGTGGAAGTGCAACGGACTTGATATTTGAAGAGTCATTCATTTCTCTCATTCAAACAAATAAGCATGGAGAATCTGCTCATTCTCATTCATTCTCACTAGTAGGTAACCCGTGCTTCGCACGGGAATCTATTCCGTTAATGTTTTTGTATTTTCACTTTTTGATGTTTTTAATTGATAAATTAACATAATAATTTTATTTGAAAATATATGTATATTTTAAATTAATTAAAACATTTTCATAGCTTTGGTTGTACATAGTTGTAATAAATATGTTTTTTTATTAATTTAGAAGTATATTTAAGTTTGTTGTATGAATATTTAAAAAACTTAATGGTATTAATAGTATTATTAACATATATATTAACTATTATGATTAAATAATATAATTAATAGTAATATTTAATATATATTATAACAATTATGATTAATTAATACTATTAATAATAATAATTAACTTATATAATAATTATTATAGTTAACAATTATATTTAACTATTATAATTAACTAATACTATTAATAGTATTATTAAGTTATAATGGTTAAATATCACTCTCTCCGTCCCTGAGTAAGAGTCATACCTCCTATTTGCACGGAGATTAAGAAATGATAGAAGTAAAGTAAGTGTTGTGAGCGTAAAAGTAAATTAGGAGAGAAAATGAATGGGAGGGAATAATAAGTTGATTGGTTTTGTGTTAATTTTTTAGTAATAATTAAAATAATTATTATAAATTAACTAAAATTATTAATTGTACTTATTAACATATATAATAACTATTATTATTCACTAATAATACTAATAGTTATAATTAACCTCTATATTAACTATTAGGCAAAAGTGCATCAAAAATCACTCAACTATGACCAGTTTGGGTATTTGGTCACTAAACTAATTTCCTTTTGAAACAACACATCCAACTTATTTATTTTTGCATCCATAGTCACTATCACTAACACCGTTACATTTTTTCGTTAAATAGTCATGTGCCAATGCACATGACTTTTTATCAAGGGTATTTTCCGTACAAAAATATAGACCAGGCAAGAAGACATACTTAGGCGCATTTATTGCGACCCACACAAACCACTCTCACCCAAATCGTCACTGTAATTTCAATTAGGGCAAAATCCATCGATTGCGAAGAGAGAGATTGACGAGTGCGAAGATGAAATTGGGGAACTAAAAGCTAGGTTTCTTGAAGAAATCAAAGGAAGGGTGGAAATGGCTAATAAAACATGGCGTATTAGAGGGGAAGGCGAATTTATTGATCCCAACGAGCTTTACTGTAAGTTGTTTTTGTTTCTTTTCAAGATTCCGACTTTATGTGGTATCTTTTTGGTGTTGTCTGCATCTAATTGATTTTTTAGTTTAATGCACCAAGTTTGACCCTATGTGTAATGACCCGAAAACCCGCCTCTATTTTTCCTAGTGATAATTATTTAATTATTTATTTATGGTTTATTTATTCATTTAAATTATTTATTTATTTAAATATTTATGTGTACATTTTATGTTTCATAATAATTTATGCCTAGCATTTTATTTGAGTTATTTGTGCTAGTGTAGAAGTGTTGGGACTTGATTGTAGTAGGGAGTTTAATTGTAATGGTAAGTAGTAGGGGTGGGGCTCTAAGTGTAACATTTTAAAAACATTATCATCCTACTCCCTCCATTTCACCTCCCTCCCTCACCTTTTCTCCTCTCACACTCCATCTCTCCCAGTCATTTCTCTCTCTCTCTCTACCATTGTTGGGTAAGTTTTCTCTCCCTCCTTCTTCCCTCATTTTAGTCATCATCCCTTGGTTATTTCCCAATTCTCATATCACGAAAAATGTTTAGATCGTCAATAGGATCGTAAAGAACAAAGAAATTTTGAGTTCCGTCACCTTTGAGAAAATCCGGGTAAGTTGCTTTCCCCCATTTATATGCTAAAATTGTTCATCCCCATTTTGTATGACGATATATGAAGCTTTGAAGTGGTTATTTGATGATTTGTGAAGGTTTAAAATTTATTTGGAATTTATTGTTATTTTGGGTGATTTTTGTGATAAATCAAATGTGGGTATTGAAATCTTGTTTGGGGTTAATAGATGGTGTTGTTTAGTTCCCTTACAAGCTTGTATGGCGTTTTGGTACATTACTACACTCATTGGAAGTGTTGATTTCGATAATGCTTGAAATGGTTTGGAAAAAATGGAAGAACCCAGTTGATTCTCTGCCCAGCCCGTCGACCAGGCGCCCGCCCGGGCTTATCCAGGCGCCCGCCTACCTGGCTTTTCCTGCGGCCAAACCTTCTGGGTAAATGAGCGCCCGCCCGACCCCTACCGCGCGCCCGTCCGCCCCCCTGTTCTGGAAAATCTACCTTTTGCTTGTTTAAGACTAGGTGGCTTCCTAGTTTAGGTTTTATTCTTCTAATTAACCTAAGTTCATAGCGTGGAACACTTTATTAATTGGAATTGGTTCCTTTGTGAATAAATATGTTATGAAATTTGATTAAGTACCGTTTTGGGAATGTTAGACATCTTTGATGTGTTGTTTGGATTGGTTTACCTTTGTGGTGATTTATTTGGAATGGTTCCCTACTTTGGAATCATTAGTTGTTTATCGTGCTAGTATTTTATTACTTAGCCTTTACTTGAAAGTCCAGCTGGTATTTGTGTGTTTCGGGCGATGCGAAAGATTATAATGGCAATGAGCTGAGTTCATTATAATTCTTGACCATTGTTTTGCCCCATTATTCCCCTCCTCCAGATTGGCCTTGGATGTGAGATGAGCTAGCCCCTTTTTGAGCATTTTAGCTATTGGTTTTGGGCTTTGACTGTGTGTCACTGTCCCCTTATTATTATTGGTTCCGGTACCGGGGGTTTTCTCTTCAGCTTTTATGCGACTATGAAGATGTTGATTTGGTTGATTGTTGAAGCTGCGCAGCGACCTTTATTTAGTTCTATCAGTTGGGAAACCTTGGCTCAGTATCCATGTGAATTGTTTATTTCCGCTGCTATTTGTTATCTGTTGTGTGCTATGTGCTATATGAAATATTCTATTGTTAGAAGTTATTATTATTGCCTGTTGCATAATAGCATGTCATGTAGTTGCATTAGTAACTTACTGAGATTTTATCTCACCCCGTTTCCTTTCAATGTTGTTTTCCTTAATCCCCCCCCAGGAGGAAAGGATTAGGATTTGCGGATCGAGGAGGACGTCGAGAGGTTTGAGATATTTGGGCAGGTTATTATTGATCGGTTTCCATTATATAAATGTGTAACCTTCTTGGGGATAGTTGTACCAACAATGACATCATTAAGATTTGTAATATTTTGTATTTTGGGCGTGAGCTTGTGGAGCTTACACTAGTTGTTTTATGATGTTGTTAAACTTGGATTTTCCAAACCTTGTGTTAAAATCTTTTGGGTATAAAATCGAATCTTTATCTTCAGTATTTTAGAGTTTAGGGTTGTAAGCCGACGTCCAGCTCGCGAGTTCCCGGCCCGAGGGGTCGGGGTCGCGACAGTTGGTATCAGAGCTATGGTTTAGCTCTATGTATAAGTATAGGTGGACTAGAATGACCTAGGAGGGTAGATGGGTTCGGAGTGAGTAACGATGAGTATTTTATGCAGGTATTTGTTTGTAATGGCTAGAAGAAGAGCTGGTGAAGGCATCAGTGGGACTCAGAATCTTAATGGTCTACGGGAAGAAAACCGTGCAATGTTTCAGGGCAGGTTTGAAGCGGCCGTGAAAGCAATTCATGACCAAGGGCCAAGAGAGGAACATGTAGCACCTCCGCGATATGGGTTGGAGCAGTTCTTGAAGTTGAAACCAAGTGAGTACGACGGTGAGCCTGATGTGAAGAAGGCTGAGCTATGGATAGAATCGATGGAGAAAATCTACGATGTCTTTGGTTGCACTGATGAGGATAGGGTTCTGTTTGCAGCTTATAAGCTCGTGGGGGCTGCGGAACATTGGTGGAAGGCACTGAAGACCAGTTGGGATGCGACTCTTGTACCATATCCTTGGGAGTGGTTCGTGAGGAAATTCAAGGATCATTTTATATCTCTAGTGGATCAAAACCGGAAAGAGATCGAGTTCCTCAGCTTGGATCAAGGCATGATGTCAGTAGCACAGTACTCGGCTAAGTTCACAGAATTAGCCAGGTATTGTGACTACCTTGTGCGGACCGAGGAGCAGAAAGCGCTGAGATTGATCAGGGGTTTGAAGACAGCTATTAGGACTCAACTTATAGCCCAAAGAATTCAACTTTTTCAGGATGCGGTGGACCGTGCATATTTGATAGAGCAAGACATCGGGGGACACAAGAGGAAGACTGAGATGGTTAACCCGGGAAAACAAGGAGGGCAAAACAGGGCTCAACCACAGCGATATTCGGATAACAGAGGTAATTCTGGAGTGCAAACTCGATTCAGAAGGCGACTTCAAGGGTAACCAACAGTAGGAAATCAAGGTTCTAATAAGGGGACACGAAATGGGAAGATCTACGGCTATTGTCAGAGGGAAGGACACTCAGAAGACAAGTGTTGGAAAAAGCAAGGAAAATGTGTTAATTGTGGTCGGTTTGGGCACTTTGCGAGAGATTGTCATAGAGGCAGATATCAACCATCCGGGAGTGACGCTGGTACTGCACTGGTTCAGAAGAGAGATGCTTCGGGTAACCCTAAAGGTTCAGGGTAGGGTATTTGTGATCAACCAGCACTCGTCAGGTATTGAGCAATTTCAGGAGGTATTATTTTGCGTCGAGAGAGCGAGCGCGTGCATTTTAGGATCATCGCATTCTCATGTTTATGTGCATTTAGTTTCACTTATTTCTCCTAAGTCTTTGACTTATGAGTTGTCAGTGTCTACTCCTATGGAGGAGTGTAGGATATCTGATGGAGTCTTATGTGCTCCTGTTGTGCTTAAAGGTAGATATAACTTACCTGCTAAATTTGTCATATTGCTATTATAAGATTTTGATGTTATTTTGAGAAGGGAAATGTCATGCTTTAGTCGATTATTGTAGGAAAATTGTTACATCCTCTCTTCCCTTTTGCCTAAAATTGTTTTGAGACCGTTCCTTTGTGTAGAGTTAAGCATATCTTTTCTTATTTGGAATCTGGCTATTTCGCTTCGATGGGTGACAATGGATGTCTATACCAAGTTGTTGGATGTATTTATCATTTGTAAGATTTCTATTTTTCTTCTGAACAGTACCTAGTATTTGGGAAAAACTTGGGTTAAATTGTGTTGTTATGGTACAAGGTTGTAGTACTGATAATTAGATCAATATCCATATTGTATCGATTGGGTTGTAAGAATTGAGGATTCAATTGAGGATTTCTTGGTAGGAGATTTTTGTTTACTTCTAGCACATCTACGTGATTGCATCGGAATTGGTTGTTATGAGGGAATACATGATTTGTATGAGTGATGAGTAGATTGTGGAAGTTATAATCATTAATGGTGGTAAGCGCGTTAAGTTCGAGAGGACTCCCGGTCTATATTAAAGGCATTTTGAATTTTGAGTTTTGGTTAAATGGTTGTTCTATGGTTCTAAATCCTTCTTGGTGGCGTTCCTCGATTTGGATTAAGAGTATGTGAAGAAAATTGGGTATCAACACTTGGGCATATTAAAGAATACTATGATTTGGTATTGGGTCAGTTAGAATGTGGCTAGCCAATTGGTTTGTTGTGATGGTAGTACTATTGAGCCTAAGTATCATTGAGATTATAAATGTATACATGAAAGACTAAGGTGGGTTAGCCATTGAAGATTTAAGATTTGCTAAATTTCTTTGGAGTGTATAAGCGGATCATCAATTTAAAGAGGGAGTTAGAGGAAAGCCTTGGAGATAAAATGTGGATTGTTTTACGGATTACTGAGTATTTGTAATTGTTTTAGGCTTTCAAAGAGTTGGAGTAATGTGATGATGAAATTATAGCGTGGATTTAAGTAAACATTTTGTATAAAATTTTGAGCTTAAGTTGTACCTCTAGTTTAAGGTGCCATCTAATGTGAAAGCACTATAATGGAAATCCTTGGAGATATAGCCACTTTGGTGAATACTATGGGGATGAAAAATTTCTTAGCTTGTCATATTTTAAGAAGCTGATTAAGCTCGGGATGGTTTAATGTTTGGAATTTCTGGGAAGTAATACTGAGTATACGGCTTACAAATGGAAGTATCTTGACAGTGTAATTAAGGTTATGAATAAGGCAAACTTGTAGTATCTCGAGAATTATGTTTAGGAGAAATTGGGGTTCTTCGATTTTGAGGATGGATTTTATTTAGTAGTAGAGATAATGATTGAAGGAAGTTAAGTGCGAGAGGTTGTTATGTTGTAAACATTATTTAAGCTTACCATATGATGGTTTAGAATGGACAATTGAGAATTCGGGAAGTGGCAGAACTATCGTATCCGTGGCTAATTGATCCTTCGGGTAAGTATTTCTAAAATTCGAGTTAATAAATAGAGCTATCTATGACTAAGGATTGATTGCAATTTTAGTGATATCGCCTTCAAATTATAGTTTGTTGTTATGGGACCAAGTTTAGAAATGATGATAATGGGTTACCAATGTTGGATAGTTTATGTTCTTCGAAAGGATAAAAAAATGAGTTAGTGCAAGTGGGTTAAGAAATACCAAGACTACGATTGTATTATGTTTTATTACCTAAGGAAGATAAATTTAGTAGTGGAGTTGATTCCAAATACTATTGGGATAATGAAAAAAAATAAAACTTATGGATGTCGATGATTTAAGGGTTAATTGAATCTTGGAGACTATGTCTGAATTATCTAATAGGTTCTTGATTGGGATTTTGAGTGCTAGATGAGAATCGATGTTTTGTAGCCTCGATATGACTATGTGTTATGATTTTGATAAGTGAATTCGCGGGCGAATTCTTTTTAAGGAGGGTAGATTGTAACGACCCGAAAACCCGCCTCTATTTTTCCTAGTGATAATTATTTAATTATTTATTTATGGTTTATTTATTCATTTAAATTATTTATTTATTTAAATATTTATGTGTACATTTTATGTTTCATAATAATTTATGCCTAGCATTTTATTTGAGTTATTTGTGCTAGTGTAGAAGTGTTGGGACTTGATTGTAGTAGGGAGTTTAATTGTAATGGTAAGTAGTAGGGGAGGGGCCCTAAGTGTAACATTTTAAAAACATAATCATCCTACTCCCTCCATTTCACCTCCCTCCCTCACCTTTTCTCCTATCACACTCTATCTCTCCCAGTCATTTCTCTCTCTCTCTACCATTGTTGGGTAAGTTTTCTCTCCCTCCTTCTTCCCTCATTTTAGTCATCATCCCTTGGTTATTTCCCAATTCTCATATCACGAAAAATGTTTAGATCATCGATAGGATCGTAAAAAACAAAGAAATTTCGAGTTACGTCACCTTTGAGAAAATCCGGGTAAGTTGCTTTCCCCCATTTATATGCTAAAATTGTTCATCCCCATTTTGTATGACGATATATGAAGCTTTGAAGTGGTTATTTGATGATTTGTGAAGGTTTAAAATTTATTTGGAATTTATTGTTATTTTGGGTGATTTTTGTGATAAATCAAATGTGAGGATTGAAATCTTGTTTGGGGTTAATAGATGGTGTTGTTTAGTTCCCTTACAAGCTTGTATGGCGTTTTGGTACATTACTACACTCATTGGAAGTGTTGATTTCGATAATGCTTGAAATGGTTTGGAAAAAATGGAAGAACCCAGCTGATTCCCTGCCCAGCCCGTCGACCAGGCGCCCGCCCGGGCTTATCCAGGCGCCCGCCTACCTGGCTTTTCCTGCGGCCAAACCTTCTGGGTAAATGAGCGCCCGCCCGACCCTACCGCGCGCCCGCCCGCCCCCCTGTTCTGGAAAATCTACCTTTTGCTTGTTTAAGACTAGGTGGCTTCCTAGTTTAGGTTTTATTCTTCTAATTAACCTAAGTTCATAGCGTGGAACACTTTATTAATTGGAATTGGTTCCTTTGTGAATAAATATGTTATGAAATTTGATTAAGTACCGTTTTGGGAATGTTAGACATCTTTGATGTGTTGTTTGGATTGGTTTACCTTTGTGGTGATTTATTTGGAATGGTTCCCTACTTTGGAATCATTAGTTGTTTATCGTGCTAGTATTTTATTACTTAGCATTTACTTGAAAGTCCAGCTGGTATTTGTGTGTTTCGGGCGATGCGAAAGATTATAATGGCAATGAGCTTAGTTCATTATAATTCTTGACCATTGTTTTGCCCCATTATTCCCCTCCTCCAGATTGGCCTTGGATGTGAGATGAGCTAGCCCCTTTGTGAGCATTTTAGCTATTGGTTTTGGGCTTTGACTGTGTGTCACTGTCCCCTTATTATTATTGGTTCCGGTACCGGGGGTTTTCTCTTCAGCTTTTATGCGACTATGAAGATGTTGATTGGGTTGATTGTTGAAGCTGCGCAGCGACCTTTATTTGGTTCTATCAGTTGGGAAACCTTGGCTCAGTATCCATGTGAATTGTTTATTTCCGCTGCTATTTGTTATCTGTTGTGTGCTATGTGCTATATGAAATATTCTATTGTTAGAAGTTATTATTATTGCCTGTTGCATAATAGCATGTCATGTAGTTGCATTAGTAACTTACTGAGATTTTATCTCACCCCGTTTCCTTTCAATGTTGTTTTCCTTAATCCCCCCCCCAAGGAGGAAAGGATTAGGATTTGCGGATCGAGGAGGACGTCGAGAGGTTTGAGATATTTGGGCAGGTTATTATTGATCGGTTTGCATTATATAAATGTGTAACCTTCTTGGGGATAGTTGTACCAACAATGACGTCATTAAGATTTGTAATATTTTGTATTTTGGGCGTGAGCTTGTGGAGCTTACACTAGTTGTTTTATGATGTTGTTAAACTTGGATTTTCCAAACCTTGTATTAAAATCTTTTGGGTATAAAATGGAATTTTTATCTTCAGTATTTTAGATTTTAGGGTTGTAAGTCGACGTCCAGCTCGCGAGTTCCCGGCCCGAGGGGTCGGGGTCGCGACACTATGTGCTTGTTGTATGGAGACAAGGCAGACCATGGGACCACAAAGAAATTATTTAAAATTAAATCTTGTCATTTTGAGCATATTTAATTGTACTGTATGCATGTACTGTCCCCTTGTCTCTTCTATTATGAAAAAGTGTAATTTTTGTGTTTAATTTGTTTATACAGGTCCTGATTCTAACATGTTTAGTCTACAAATTCATCATGGTGGGAGATTTGAATTGATTCCTGAATTAATTTATGTTGATGGCACTGTTGACTATGTTGAACTTTGTAATGGGGAGTACTTTTCATTATATGAGGTCAATATGATTGTTGCAGGGTTAGGTATTGATAATAGTATACCATTATGGCATTATTATAAGGTACCATTGATTGATTTGGAGAATGGTATAAGACCTCTGGGTAATGATGAAGATACATTGGGTATGCTTAGATATGTGAAAAAGAGCAGGTTAATTGAAATCTACATAGAACATGGGTCAACTGAATTGGATGAATTTGATTTCCCAGCTAGGGTTCCTAGTAATGTTGTTATTGAAGAAGTGGATGAAAGAACAGAGAAATTGTATTCCAAATCAAAGGTTTTAGCAATTGAATATAATGTTGAAGGTGATAATCCAGAACTGGTTCATGATAATGGAGAGAATATGGACGATGGAAGTGCAGAATTGGCTCATGATAATGGAGAGAATATGGATGATGGCAGTGCAGAATTGGTTCATGATAATGGAGAGAATATGGATGAGGTTGGTTATGATAATGCAGATCAGGTAGGACATGAAGTGGATGGTAATGAACAGGAATTTCAGAAAGATGAGCAATCTGGGAGAAAAATTGTTTACATTTCACCAAGTGAGTTGAAGGCCATTATTGATAAAAGAGGGGGAGAAAATGATAAATATGAAGTAAGGTTGTTGTTAATAGATTTTGCTAACAGTGGTTATGTGTGGGATAAGACTGCTGAACCGAAATGGATTGGGGATCCAGATTCAGATGAAGAAGCTAGAAATGAAATGCTTGCAGAGTTTGCATATGTTAGAGAGATGCAGAAAGAGGAAGAGATGGAGAGAAAAAGAAAGGGTAAGAAAATTAATGAAGACAACAATGAGGATGATGATGAGGATAATGATGAGGATGATCCTGATTATGAGGTTGTAGATGATAGTGTGGATGTGGATTGGGATGAGGTTGCTAAAGATATTTTGGTTTGGAAGACCAAAGTTGATCACACTGTGGAATGGGGTGGTAGTTCACATAAAGGTAATAATACAATAAATGAAGAAGATTCTGACTTGATTGGTGAAATTGATGATGAAGAACTGAGGAGTATTGCTAGTACAGATGAGGATGAAGATGTTTCTAATAGACCAAGGAAGGTGGAGAAGAAGCCAAGTGTTGCTCAAGATGAGGGTGAAAATAACAGAGATAAATCTGCTGCTTTCAGTGTGGGTGACCTTTTCTCAAGTCCTGAACTTATTAAACATGCAATCAAGGAATGTTCAATATTAAATAGGAGAGAGATCAATATCACCCATAATGACCAGACAAGGATAAGGGCCGTATGTGTTGGGAATGCAGCTTGCCCTTGGAGAGTACATGCCTCTGTAGACACCCCGCTTTGGACCTCTCACCCCGATTGCATACATAGTATTTTTATTTAACTTGTTTTTGTTAATTTCTGTTACTTCCGTTAAGTTCCTAACTGATTCCGTTAGTTTTGGGACTAAACTGCATAACAGAGTTAACTTTTAGAGTCATTCTGTCATTCTCACCCGCAGGCGCCTCCCGTAATAGTCATAGGGCGCGCGCGCGTTTGGTTCAATAGGCCGGACCCGCGCGCTTCCATCTTTGGCAGTAACGGATAGCACCATTTTTCCCTCCCTTTTGTTATTTAGAAAATCTCTTCTTGATCACAAACACCTCCTTTTTACATCCACATTCATTCCCCCTTATTTCATAACTCCCAAATCCTTTATTCTAGCCATTCTTCATAAAAACAAAATATTTCATTTTATTATTATTTGATTTTCTTTTATTTCTTTCATTAATTCTTTTATTTATCTTTTTCTTGATTGGTCAATTCCATTTCACATGGATTGACCAATTTCCCTCCAACCTTTCCCTCCTAATTTTACCTATAAAAACTATCTCCTACCTTGGAAAAGGACCTCATTTTTAGACTTGAATTTTCTCTATACACACACTATACACAATTCTCTACACAAATTCTCCCTACAAGAGTTCTTCGTGACAAGACTCTACACAAATTGTTCTACAACAACACCATCTTCAAGTCAAGGTTTTGTCCTTCTTCTTAAGGTACAACTTCCCTTTTTCTTCTTCTTATTTTATTCATGTCTAGTCAATGTATGCAATCTCCATAAAAAGGGATACAACCAAAAGGCCACTTCACTATTGAAGTTTGACCAAGGTTACATCCCATTATTTCAACATTAATTTAATTCCATGTCATCTCTTAATGTAATTGTTTAGCAAATATTCAACATGTAACCATTAGACACTCAATCAATAAAATCATTTAGTTTTCATTTTCCCCTTATCTTTACTTTGTAGTTGTTAGCATATTTTATCAATTGAATGACATGTAAATATAAGAACACCAAAAGTAGCAAGACCCGCGTAAGCGGGGCGGAGTGGGTGTTTAAGTACTTCCCACTCCGTCACCTAACCCCCGAACCCTTCTCTTCCCGAATCTCTGGTTTTCGTACAAAAAAGGCTATCTTTTTTAGGTTTTCTCGCGTTCCTCTAAAACGTGGGTGGCGACTCTTAAAATCAAGTAGACATCCTAGGTAATTCATGCGCTCTAGCCAAGCCGTGGTCCCCCGGGGTATCTACAGTGGCGACTCCGTTGGGGAGTATAGAGGGTTAAACTTGCGTTTTTCATTTTTGGTGTTCTTTTATTTTATTTTTTGGGCATTCTGGTAAAAAGGGTAGGAAGCGCGCGCCTCTGGCCTTCTTGGCCTAAAGCGCGCGCGTCCGACCCCTTCTACCAGAATCGCCCGCCTCTCATCCCGTCCTTCATTCCATGTTTCTGTGCTAACGTTTACTGCAGGGGAAAGAATTTTTTATTTAGGGTCAAGGCAATCCCTTGAACCCGCTGATTTGCAGGTACTGCCCAGAAGCGGGCGCCTCCACTTCTCTCAGTCTAACGCGCGCGCCTCCCGAGTAGGCTTCTGAATGTGCGCGCTTCTGGGCATTTCCCAGAAACAGAAACAGTGAACAGAATGGACAGTTTTGACAGTGTGGGCACCGGGCCTACACAAAACCATCTTTTTATTCTTTGTTTTATTTTATCGGTCACACGGGTGATTCGAAAGTTGTAAATTATGTGCTTATTTGCTTTTATTTCTTTTTTCTTTTGAAAAAAAATATATTTTGTCACTTGTTAGACCTCACACTACGCGCACAATTCTTATCAACTGCTCACTATCGAGTCGCACAAGTCCAACCCCAAACCCGTCGAGGCCCGTCCTAGAAAGTTTCAAGCTCCACTCGACCTTGACTCTTCCGAAGCGGTAAACCTCAGCCCGTGGCGTAGTTCATGACTACATGCCGGGGGTGACCTTTAAGCCTCTCTTTAGCCGAGCACAAACCACACAATTCTAGTTAGGGTCTAACACTCCGTGACTCAAGTCGGTTTTCATGTGCCGAGATTTCCCTAAACTAATGTCTTCAAATCATACATGGCACTCGTTGTTTTGGACGAAATAAAACTCTGTCCCCAAGTGGTTATTATGGACGAAAATAAAAATCCGTCCCCGCATGTATGCTTTACTACATTAATTTAGTTTAATCCCGACACATGTAGGATTCACAAACGTGGTGGAATTCGATGAGTATATGGGACCACGAGAAGGTCTATATACTAGTGTGACGATTCCACTATTTTTCTAGAAACCCCAAAAAGGACCACGTCCTTCCGACTTTTTTAATAAATAAAAAAAGAGTCATTTTTCTTATGTGGTTGAGTCTTTTTCCTTTGTTTGTGGGTTAATTATTTTACTCAAAAGGTGTTTGTGGGGCCAACCTAAGATCGACCGTGTTCTCTCAAAAGGTCCAATGGCTTCCAACGGCAACAACAACAAGGGTGAGAACATCTCCGTGTCCAACGAAAGGCTCTTCAACATAATAAGAGCCATGGGGGAACAAATGGATAGACTTGTCGATGATGCCCGCCGCAAGGATGATTTGTGGCAAGACCGTCTTGATCTCGAGAGAAAAATTCACAAGGAAGAAGTGTCCGAACTTAAGGCTCGTTTGCAATAGCTCACCGACAGCAAGGCAAAGGTCCACGGTAAAACACGCTCAAGTGGCTCACCCCTCAAAAGTCACAAAGGTTCCACCAACGACCGTGTCTATACCCCTCTCAATGGCATGACCGTCACCAAGGCCTATGAAGATCTCAAAGCAAAGGGACAAATTTCTCCTCTCCAATGGTATAAGCAACCACAACCATTGCGTCGCAACCATGCCCACCACAAGTGGTGTGACTATCACCTATGCAGCGGTCACCTCACCGAGGATTGCTTCTCCCTCCGCAACATCATCCAAGATTCGATTGACAATGGTGAGTTTACCGTGGTTGAAGAACAACAGTTAGAGAGTGAGAACATGCAAGAACTCATCAAGGAAGGGGCTCAGATTTGAAATAGGGTCTCAACAAGAGATCATGCCGCAAGGAAGGCTACAACGACAATGGGGACTACAGCAACAATCTCCGTTTCTCTTTCTCTACCAAGTAATAGGAATTAAAAAAAAAAAAGAGTCAAAGTCCTCTTTAGTGTGCATCAATGTTTTCTCTCGTCCTATGTTAAATGTTCGAGTCCATTGAGTCATCAAATAAAAGTCGTTCTTGTCCTCATACACTCTTCCGAGTTGTTCAATTAATTCTTGGCAAAATGATAAAAAAAAATGTCTAAACAAGTTTTGGAATGAAGGCCATCGCTTGAACGCCTAGGGGATAAACATCAACGACGGCATCAACAACGAAGACATCAAAACATCAACGACGAAATCAAGACAAAGAAAGGTGGAGCAATGATCATGGAGCTAAGTTTTCAAAAGGGGATAATAAAAAAAAAAAAAAAAAAAAGCTCGCTAGGTTGAAATCCTCAAACCAACCTAGGCAAAAGTTAGAGGACAAAAAAAAAAAAAAAAAATCCCCCTCAATCAAAGAAGTACAAAGAACAACATCATTCCACCAAACGAAGGACGAAGCAACATCGACAACAATCATGACGAAGCAACAACCATCACTGCGAATGGAGCATCAACAAGAACTACGGTGACCTGAACCTCTTCACTGGAGGAACGTAGGCAACCTTCGGGTCCGGTCTCATGCAAGAAAGAAGATATGTTTAGCCCTAGTGCGTTATGGTGATTGGCCTTCCTCTCAAACTTGTCATGACATCTTTGTACGACTCATTTTCCAATGAATTAATCACCAAAAGATTGAACAACTATCTTAGATTTGGAATCGCTTTCCGTTCCTTGTCGAGTCTAGGGGTTTCTCTTCTTTCTGCATACTCCCAATTTCTTGCAATCAAATTGGGGCTTTCCTTCTCTTCTCTCTTAATGACTTACTTGCCTTCGTGAGTCATTCAAAAAAATATACATACATGAAGTCAATACTAGGGACACTTCCCTAGTCGAGTCAATGTCACTCATCTTTAGTGATAAGAGGTCTTCACCGCAAAATCACATGTCTTATCTCCTCAGCCAGAGTCAATGCACACTTCCTCATTAATCGAGTCAAAAAAAGAAGACGCAAAAGAGATGCCTGCTAGATTGAAAACCCGAAAGGGCGGTCTAGGCAAAAAACATGGTGCGTAATAAAAAAAATGAGAGAGTGAGAGAGAGAAGGGAAAGAGAAATGGAGATCCCCGACTTTTAAGGAAGACAACTACACGATCTCTACATTGGATCTCCTCAGCAAGTCAATTCCCCACCGAGTCAACTTTGGGATTGCAAAAGGCTCGACAAGATATGGCATCATCAAAGGTTGTCTTGGGTAATTGGCATCATTCTCCAGTAATGTGCATTTTTGGGTTCATAAAAAGAAGGCCCGTGGTAACCAAGACCCATCCGAGAACGAGCCCATCATAAAAAGGCACGAGGTTGCACAAATAATCCCTAGCTAGTCAATTGGCTTGGGCAGCAAATAGCAACAACATGTGTCTCAGTTTTCAAAGCTTCTTCAAGTATGTGCGAGAAATGGAGTAGCTCTTGCCATGGCCTCTCATGTTTGTTCCCTCGCACGAGGATGAGTCACTCATGCTTTGCTCAAAAAATGGTGACGCCCTAGGGGCTATGTGACTCAAGAACAAGGGCTTCTTTTACTTCATTTAACAATCAATAAGCCCTAGGGGCTATGCTCGAGAAAGATGTGTGAGACTATCCTCAAAGTCTCTCAAAAGGAATGTCGAGAAGCACCTTCTTGTCATGTATGCTCATACTTGTTCCCCCGATCAAGGATAGGCCCTTCTCGTTCCACTCCTAATCAATGGTGTCACTCTAGGGGCTACGATCAAGTTTTAAAGGCTCCCTAGGCAAGAAGAAATTCACTTCAGTGTCCCCAGCCGAGTCATGTGCAACATTGGAAGCTTCCTCAATTTGGCACCAAAGGTCTCAAGGGGCTTCACATTCTACAATATTTTGGGCTACGGTATATAGTGATACAAGCAAAGGGCAATATTGGGGCTTCGCAATAAATAAGCTTTTGGGCAGTGGTACCCGAGCAATGCAATTTGGGAGTAGTCTTATGGCTTCATGAATGAGATCAAGCTTCAATGGTCCGTCAACACTTCCAGTCAAAAGGCCTCTTGGTTTTAAATGAAGGATCCGATGATATGAATGAATTTGATGATTCTTGTTAGAACTCACAGCGAGATTCTGAATGAAGTCTTAGAGAAAAGAAAAAAGATTCAATATGCTAGACTCACCTGGCTGAGTTATAGCGGGCAATGCCAATATGTTAACTCTATAAGCAGAGTTACGGCCAATCCCAATGTTTCTGCAAGTACTACACCCCTTCTCCAAGATCAAAAGCACAGGCTGCATCCGAAGATCCGCCTTCGGTTCAACTCAAGAAGACTCGAGCAAACATACCGTTCGAGACTTTATCACGCCAAGACCTTATCATCTGCAACAACATCACCATCTCCCATGAGACGTCTCCCAAAGATCGTACTACATTTTCAACATGGGCCCTCCGCCATTTGGGTATCAACCACAAAAAGGGCCATCCACCTCCAAGTAAGAGAAAGAGGAAGATCACTTTCATGAGTTCTACCCAATGATGCATCTGCTCTCAATACAATGCCAAGATAAGTTGGTGCTTCACATCGAAATTTCTTCGCATCCCGCCATCTACAAACTTGATAAGCCCATGACATTTGGGGCTTAACAATCTCTCAAAGCTTGGTATCAATGATCTTGTCTTAGGGCTTGCCCACGTCGACAACAAAAGACAGTTTATTTGAATGGGCTAAGAGTTGATTCATCTTGGGGCTTCATAAGCCACTCAAAGTTCAGCATTCGAGGGGCTTTATAATCAGCAACCCCTTGGCATCTTGGCATCAATAGTCCCTTTTGAAGCCCCATAATCGACAAATCTCTTGGGGCTAGACATCAATTTCGTTGGACACCACGGCAACAACGACATAATTCAACAAGGCAATCCGGACTTCGATTGAACACGACTTGATCTTGGGTTGGCTTTACAAACACACAATGGTTAAAATGGTTCACCCACGAACTAAGAAAAAAAAGTCTTTTTCTCACATGTGTGCATATTCTTTCCCTTCTAATCTTAAATAAAAAAAAAAGATTTTTTTTTCCTTTTCTCCTTCTATGTGCAAAAGCATGTGCTCTACTTTGCTTTGCTCCTAGCATCCTCCCCCAGCATTCTCCATTATCCTTGAACTACGCTTGTCTGATTCCTTCCAAGGGATACGTAGGCAGCCTTTCGGCACGACCAACCCATCATCCAGAGTACCATCTCGCCAACACTCCATCAAAGGCAAGAACAATTCATCACCATCAACATCATCATTCTCCATCCAAAGCATGGACATTCTTCAGCAAAAGCATCAACATCCTTCAGCAATCCATCCTCAATCAAGCGGCAATGGTAAGTGAAATTATGAACATCATTCATCTCAATCAATCTCCGCTTTCAAAAATCACACCGCACACAAAATCACTTTCTCCATTCTTACGAAAACTCTCTCTCATGCAAAACTGCTTTCAAATCAAATTGCACCACGAGCACAATTTCTCTCTTCATTTCACACTTCATGCACAAGCACATATACCTGCAAAGCACACACCTAACAGGTACCACCACGAAGTCAACAGCATCCGCTACTCAAGGCACTTCATCCCCAGCAAAAAATGGTCCACAATCAACCATGCCCGCATCCCCACGATAAAGTCAATAGCAACTGCAGCTCTAGACATCAATTTGGTCCATGGTGATCCCGCAATTAGCAAACGGATCCCGCCATCAGCAAACGGATCCCGCATCAGCAAACGGATCCCGCATTCAGCAAACGGATCCTGCAATCGGCAAATGATCCCGCAATTAGCAAACGGATCCCGCATCAGCAAACGGATCCCGCATTCAGCAAACGGATCCCGCATCAGCAAACGGATCCCGCATCAGCAAACGGATCCTGCATCAGCAAAAGGATCCCGCTATATCCTTTCTATATCAATAAAGTCGCTCACACAGGGAGCGCACCCCCATCTTTCACAATTTCAAAATTCCCCTCTTTCTTTAAATTGTGGCCGTGGTGGGCCGCCTCAAGCCACCACACCTTTTTAAATTTTTGTGGCCGTGGTGGGCCGCCTCAAGCCACCACACATTTTTTAAAAATTTTGTGGCCGTGGTGGGCCGCCTCAAGCCACCACACCTTTTTTTAAAAAAAAAAAATAAAAAAAATTGTAGCCGTGGTGGGCCGCCTCAAGCCACCACACCTTTTTAAATTTTTGTGGCCGTGGTGGGCCGCTTCAAGCCACCACACCTTTTTAAATTTTTGTGGCCGTGGTGGGCCGCCTCAAGCCACCACACCTTTTTAAAAAAATTTGGCCGTGGTGGGCCGCCTCAAGCCACCACACCTTTTTAAAAAAATTTGGCCGTGGTGGGCCGCCTCAAGCCACCACACCTTTTTAAAATTTTTTGGCCGTGGTGGGCCGCCTCAAGCCACCACACCTATTTATTTTTTGTGGCCGTGGTGGGCCGCCTCAAGCCACCACACCTTTTTAAAAATTTTGTAGCTGTGGTGGGCCGCCTCAAGCCACCACACCCTTTCCATCCGCGAAAGCCGCTCACATAGGGAGCGCACTCCTATCCTTTGTAATTTCAAATTCCTGCTTTATCGAGTCTTTGTTTTCTCTTGTCGATGTCCTCGGCGGTTGTCTTTCTTTCGTCGACGCGTTTTGCTTCGCAATCCACGTCGCCGAGGGGCTCTGTAGACACCCCGCTTTGGACCTCTCACCCCGATTGCATACATAGTATTTTTATTTAACTTGTTTTTGTTAATTTCTGTTACTTCCGTTAAGTTCCTAACTGATTCCGTTAGTTTTGGGACTAAACTGCATAAGAGAGTTAACTTTTAGAGTCATTCTGTCATTCTCACCCGCGGGCACCTCCCGTAATAGTCATAGGGCGTGCGCGCGTTTGGTCCAATAGGCCGGACCCGCGCGCTTCCCACTTTGGCAGTAACGGATAGCACCATTTTTCCCTCCCTTTTGTTATTTAGAAAATCTCTTCTTGATCACAAACACCTCCTTTTTACATCCACATTCATTCCCCCTTATTTCATAACTCCCAAATCCTTTATTCTAGCCATTCTTCATAAAAACAAAATATTTCATTTTATTATTATTTGATTTTCTTTTATTTCTTTCATTAATTCTTTTATTTATCTTTTTCTTGATTGGTCAATTCAATTTCACATGGATTGACCAATTTCCCTCCAACCTTTCCCTCCTAATTTTACCTATAAAAACTATCATCTCCTACCTTGAAAAAGGACCTCATTTTTAGATTTGAATTTTCTCTATACACACACTATACACAATTCTCTACACAAATTCTCCCTACAAGAGTTTTTCGTGACAAGACTCTACACAAATTGTTCTACAACAATTTCCCTACAACAACACCATCTTCAAGTCAAGGTTTAAAGTCCTTCTTCTTAAGGTACAACTTCCCTTTTTCTTCTTCTTATTTTATTCATGTCTAGTCAATGTATGCAATCTCCATAAAAAGGGATACAACCAAAAGGCCACTTCACTATTGAAGTTTGGCCAAGGTTACATCCCATTATTTCAACATTAATTTAATTCCATTTCATCTCTTAATGTAATTGTTTAGCAAATATTCAACATGTAACCATTAGACACTCAAACAATAAAATCATTTAGTTTTCATTTTGCCTTTATCTTTACTTTGTAGTTGTTAGCATATTTTATCAATTGAATGACATGTAAATATAAGAACACCAAAAGTAGCAAGACCCGCGTAAGCGGGGCGGAGTGGGTGTTTAAGTACTTCCCACTCCGTCACCTAACCCTCGAACCCTTCTCTTCCCGAATCTCTGGTTTTCGTACAAAAAAGGCTATCTTTCTTAGGTTTTCTCGCGTTCCTCTAAAACGTGGGTGGCGACTCTTAAAATCAAGTAGACATCCTAGGTAATTCACGCGCTCTAGCCAAGCCGTGGTTCCCCGGGGTATCTACAGCCTCTTTCAACAAAGTGAAATGTTCATGGCAAATTAAGACTTATGTGAATGAACATAGGTGCAACAAATCCCATGAAAACAAATATGCTACTGCAGAGTGGGTTGCTAACAAATATGTTGATATGTTTAGAGAAACACCTAACTGGTCTTTGAGTGCCCTTGTTGCAAAGGTTATGCAGGATTATCAGCTTGAGATCAATATTGACAAGGCTTTTAGGGCCAATCAAAAAGCACAGGAGATGTTATATGGGACTTACAGAGCACAATACACAATGCTTAGGGATTACTGTAAGGAGCTTCTTAATGAAATGCCAGGCTCTACCATTAAAATTGATTTGGAGGATCCAAATTTAGACACTGAAGATAGGAGATTTAGGAGAGTTTATTTCTGTTTGGAACCTTTAAAATTGGGGTTTTTCTTATGGTGTAGAAAGGTACTTGGTTTGGATGGTTGTTTTGTGAAGGGTCCATTTCCAGGACAATTACTCACTGCGGTGGGAATTGATGCAAACAATGGAATGTATCCTCTGGCATATGCAGTTGTGGAGGTTGAGAACTATGACTCATGGAAATGGTTTTTGGAGATTCTAGATGATGACATCAATATTGAGAATCCATTCAATTGGACTATTATTTCTGATGAGCAAAAGGTATTAATTTAATTGAAGCAATCTTGTTTTTCTTTTAGTTTCCATTATTGTTTATGTATTTTGTGTTTAAAAATTTGTTTTTGTTTGTGGTAGGGTCTTATTCCAGCTGTCCAAGAGGTGCTACCTAATGTGGAGCATAGATTTTGTCTTATGCATATGTACAAGAACTACAAGAAACAGTTCAAGGGTGAGAAGATGAAAGAATGGTTGTTCAAGGCTGCAACAACATACAATGTGAGAAGATTTGCACATGTGATGGAGGACTTCAAAAAGGAAGAGAAGGAAGCTTTTGAGTGGGTTGCTTCTCATCCATCAGGTCAGTGGTCTAGATCACATTTTAGTAAAAGTTCCAAGTCAGATATATTGTACAATAATCTATGTGAGTGTTTGAACCAGAAACTAGTTGGGATTAGGGATAAACCTTTGATCTCTCTACTGGAAGGGATTAGAAATTATCTCATGAAGAGAATTGTGGCAGTGAAAAAGAAAATAGTAAACTCTGTTGGCCCTTTGTGTCCAAGAATACAATAACAATTTGAGAAAACAAAGGATGAGGCCTCTAATTACATTTTCACATGGAATGGGGACAGTAAGTATCAGTTGAGAGGTCCATGGGGTGAGCAGTGCCATTGTGATTTAAAGGAAATTACTTGTAGTTGTGGAAAATGGGATCTAACTGGAATACCTTGCAAACATGCTATTTCAGCAATTTTTAAACATGGTCAGAATGGTGGGAGAGGGATACCAGAGGAGTGGGTCCATGAGGCATACAAGTTGGACACATGGAAGGCTATTTATAGTCACACCATAAGCCCAATCAATGGACCAGATTTTTGGGAGCATCAAACTAATTTGATACGTATTCTTCCCCCATATCATCATGTTCAACCAGGTAGACCAAGGAAGGTGAGGAGAAAAGACAAGGATGAAATTACCAATGCTACAGTAGCCCCAACCAAGTTGTCCAAGAAAGGAATAACCATGTCTTGTAGGTTATGTGGCAATCCTGGGCACAATAGCAGATCTTGCAAGGGACAAGGTGGAGAGACAAGAGAAGACAACAATGTCCTATTCATAGGACCAAAAGTAAGTTAATAATATATACTATTTTCCAATACAGTTTCTCTTTTATGTCATTTACTAAATTTCATTTCCTTGACAGAAAAAGCTTGGAAGGCCAAGGAAAGCACCTGTCCCACCTTATAGTGAAGCACCTCAAACTGGACCATCACCTAGCCAACCAACATCACAACCAACATCAGTTATCAATAGAGGAAGAGGAAGACCAAAGAGAACACCAGTCTCATCCCAAGATGAAGCATCAACTAGTCAACCCACAACAGCTAGGAAGAGAGGAAGACCAAGGAAAACAACAGTACCACCCCAACAAGCCCAACCTGATGGGAATTAATGGTTTTAGTTTATGGACTTTTGTCAAACTTTTGGGACATAATGTAATGACTGTGTGGTAGTTTTTTGTGAACTTTTGGCAAACCACTGTAATGACATGTTGTTTTGTAAACTTTGGGATACCAATGTAATGACATTGTTGTTTTATGAAGTATGGTAGACATTGTTGTTTTATGAAGTATGGTATGACAATTTTGGGCATTCAATTACTTTCTGTATAGTACCCATGTTGTTTTCTCTAAACTCAACCACCCACCAATAATGTAATAGCTTTATTGTACAAACACAATAAATGAATGGCAACTACATCATCCATTTCAATTGAACCAAGCTTGAAAGGCCATGGAACATATTATGTCATTCATCAAAAACCATCATCCATTACAAGTGTTCAAGACAAACCACACATATCACATATTACACAAAGTACATTTTTGATGAAATTCTTCAAAATCCCAACTCTCTAATTGATGCTTCTTCGCCACCATTCTTCCAATCTGTTGTGTCTCCCCCAAATAACTGAAAAATAAAAATCCCAATCCAAGTGAGCAAAAGTAACACACCAAGCACCCTTTCACGGATCTTTTGCCTCTCTATGCGATCTTCAGCTTCTCTTATATTTCGAAGGAGACCTGGGATAACCACAGTCGACCTGCCACACATAGGAGGGTCCATCCATTCGAAAAATCCACAATTGCCAACCTGTATTGGGTTCGAAATTGAAAATATGTATTGTTAATCATTGTGGATTCGTGGGTTTTCTAGAAAAGTAAGTTTAGATGAAGAATAATTACGATTTATGAACTCACCTTAATTGTATTGCAACCCCAAAATCTTCTCGCAGGGTTTCTGTTGGTCCACGATGTTCTCATTGCAGTAAATCTCCATGACGGGTTTGATTTCAGATCTGGGAATTTTTGGAAGAGAGAGAGTGGGTATGTATTTGTGGAGATATGGAGGAGAGAGAGGGGGATATATACTCCTAATTCACAATCAAACGAGAAATCCCGCCAAGTTTAAGGAGGGAAATCGGTCTATATTTTTGTACCGAAAATACCCTTGATAAAAAGTCATGTGCATTGGCACATGACTATTTAACGAAAAAAATGTAACGGTGTTAGTGATAGTGACTATGGATGCAAAAATAAATAAGTTGGATGTGTTGTTTCAAAAGGAAATTAGTTTAGTGACCAAATACCCAAACTGGTCATAGTTGAGTGATTTTTGATGCACTTTTGCCTAACTATTATTATTAATTAATACTCTCTACGCCCTAGAGTAAGAGTCCTACCTTGTTTTTGCACACTTATTAAATACACAATAGAAAATTGGTAAACACTACAAATGTGTTGAGGGTATAATTGTCCAAAACACTATTTATTCTTTCTCATCATTTATCTTTTTAGGAAATAAACTTTTAGTGGGACGTACAAAAATAGAAAGTAGGACTCTTACTCTCTAACGGAGCGAGTACTATTAATATTAAATATTAACATTTATTGTATATTGATTAACTAATACTATTAATAATAATAGTTAACTTATATAGTAACTATTATGATTAACTAATAATACTATTAATAGTAATAATTAATATATATATATATATATATATATATATATATATATATATATATATATATATATTAACTATTATGATTAAATAATACTATTAATAGTAATTTTTATTTATTTAATAGTTAATTATAATAGTTAAATATAAATTGGGACACACCAAAAAAGAAAGTAAGAACTTTAAACTGGGACCGAGGGAATAATAATAATTATAATAAACTAATATTATTAATAGTAATATTTAATTGATATAATAACTATTATGATTAATTAATATTAAAAATTAATATTTAACTTATATAATAACTATTATAATTAACTAATACTCTTACTATTAATAGTTAACTGTTATTTGCTTAATACCATTAGCTAATACTATTAGTTACTACATAAGGTAACTATTATAATAGCTATTACTAATAATAGTAATAGTTAACTAATATAGTTAACTATAATAGTAACTATTACTAATAAGAGTAATAGTTAACTATATTATGGTTAACTATTATAGTTAACTATTACTAATAATAGTAATAGTTACTATAATAGTTAACTATTATAGTTACCCTTTATAGTAACTATTATTATTAGCTAATAGTATTAGTTAATGAAAAAAAAATGAAAAGTCACTTATTTATTAGTATATTGTTGATGTGGCTTCTCCAAATGCAAGCTTTCTCCATTATTTGTCCACATGTCAATACCATAGCTCTTTTGGCCAACTTTAATATATATATATATATATATATATATATATATATATATATATATAGATTTCACCAATGTTTGCTCTCACTCACTTTTTGCAAAGAAGAATCCATTGCAAATAGAAAAATATGGTGAGCCGTTGTGTGCATCTAGAGCCGTCAATTCGGGACCATCCCGCTATATATATGGGACGGGACGGGATAGTATATTCTTATCCCGAAAAAATGAGGGACTATTCGGGACGTCCCGTGTGGGACGCGGGACAAAACGGGATGGGACGGGACGGGACGTCCCGCATTTTTTAAATCCCAGCCTAGCACAGCAGCCCAATCCCAATTCTCCCAACCCAACCAAGCCAAGACCAATAAAAATAGAAGATATACTGTTTTGTTAAGTTTGTTAAACTGGTTTTCCTTTTTTGATTTATAAGAGTTTGGGTTGTACTTTACTCAATTTTTCTGGGTAATGAGTAATGACTGGTTTAAAGCAGTAGCTATTTCTATGAAGTTGACTAGTTATGGTTGTTTTGGTTAAAAAAAAAATACTTGGGCTAAGTATGAGCATTAGTATTTGTTGGATTTATTTCAAACTGTGAAGATGCATTATCTAGTATTGTTATAATACTTATGTGAGGACTAAGTATTAGTATTAGTATTTGTTGGATTTATTTCAAAATCGTTATTTTGTGATCGGGTGATTGCGTCAACTTATCCCGTATTTGTCCCGCATTGTCCCGCGTCCCGAGATGATTTGGGATGGGACGGGGAATTTCCGTCCCACAATAAATTCGTCCCGTCCCGTCCCGTATAGTTGGCGGGACATCATAGCTTTGTCTCGTTCCGTTGTCCCGAATTGACGGCTCTATGTGCATCCTCTCTCAAGTGGTCTAGAATGCTTAACTTCTTTTCATTTCTTTTGATTATGATTATGATTATGATTTGATTCTTGATTTATGTTTATTTTATGTTTGTTATTTTCATATTTATTTTAGTTTTAAATTTCTATTTTGTTTTTGTAAGTTTTTTTATTTGTCTTGATATTCTTCTTGATTGTTCTAATTCGATGTTTGTGAATGTTTTTTTCTTTATTTTATATTATTAAATTTAAATTTTCATATTTACATTTACTTTTTTTTTCTTTTTTCTTTTTATATTGTATATTTTTAGTGAATGTCATTTTGTATTTCATATGTATTTAAATTTTGTTTTGCTTTTGTAACTTTTAAGCCAATTTACACATTTGTTTAAGTACGAACATTGTTTCGTCTTCTTTCTTTCAGTTTTTTTTTATTAAGATTGATTTATACGTTTATTTGTACTTTTGATTTTCTTATGTTTGTTATTTTCGAATTATTTATATTCTACTATTTATTTCTTTTGCAATATTTCATTTTTCGCTTTGATTTGATTCTTTGATATTTTCATTGATTCAGTTTGAGAATATTATTTATTAATTTTTTTCAATTAAAATATGAATTTTTGTATATATTTTTTTATTTTATTATTAAATTTTTAAAAAGTATATTTTTGTGTAGTTTGATTTGTGTTTGTGAATGCTTCTTTTTTATCATTTTTTTATTAAGATTTGACTTTCATATTTCTATTTAATTTTTTATCTTTATTTTATTATTTTTGTTTTGATACAATTTTACTTCGACTTTGTATTATCTTTAGAAATTTTAATTTTTTTATATTTATATGTTTCAGTTATCTATTTTGATTTTATTCTTGAATTTTTATTTATTTATTGATTAATATATTATTTTTTTATTTATATATAATTTTATTTCTCTTATGTTTTTTTTTTATATTGGATTTATTTTTACTTTTGATTTGCTTTAGTAAGTTTTTTTTTATTCTTTTTATTTGTTGTTGTCTGTTTTTTTTCTTTCTATTTTAGTCATTTTTATGAATGAATCCTATCAAGTTGCTGAAATTATAGAAAAACACGAAAACAAATCATAAAATCTATTAGCTACCTAATTTAAAGAATAACTATAATAATTATTTCAAATATTAATATTTTTATTTTTGTTTTCCTTTATTTTTATTATTCTTAATTATATTCATTTGATTTTCCATGTTAACATTAATTAAATTATATAGATTTATTACTTTGATTTGTTCATTCATATGTACAAAAGATAACTATGGTAATATTTATAATTTATATTATTACTACTTTTAACATAGTTTAATATGCTTTGATTTAATTTTAATATTTTTGTTATATTTATTAATTTCATTCTATCTTAATTTTTATGTTGTATTATGACTAAATTATATAGGTTTATTCATCTATTTTTCATATGAATTGAAGGGAAAGAAAATGAGAAGATTCAAAGCGATTCAAAGATTGAAACTTTTTGCACCGTGTTTGCCAATAAAAAATATAGGAGCAACAAAAATATCAAGAGATTTTAACATTTTATATTAATTTTTTTTATTGATTATATTATGAACTTTATAATAGGTTCATATGTGAAAAAATGATACAAAGAGAGAGCCATAGATATAAAATATCTAAATTCAAATATTATGTCATCATTGTCCTTTATCCAAAATTCTATAACAATTGAATTCAAAATATAAAATTTAATTAGGAAATTATCTAAAATATTATCTCATCAATGTTGCCCTTTATCCAAAATTTTGTATAAATTTATAAGTTAAACTTTTAAATATGGACTACATATAAAGCATATGGAGTATATTTAAAAAAAAAAAAAAGTTCAATGCTCAAGTCTTTCATACTCCTTTTCTTTCAAAAAAAAAAAGAAAAAAAAAACTCTTTCATACTCCTTATTCACTTTTAAAAATAATGATTCTAATGAAAATTGAAAAAAATATCATTATATCATGATTAAAAATATTCTCACTAACAATTATTAGAATTTTATTAAAATAATTATTATTGTTATTTAAATTATTGATCTAAGTATAATTAAGTTGCCAAAAATATAAATTTTAGTGGGACTGAGGGTGTATATACTATAATATAAGCTTTTAATAATCTAATGTTAAAAGTATATTATTTTTGTTTGCTAGATGTAGTTTTCAAGGTGATCACTATTATGTTTATCTAAATTCTATTATACTAATAATATGAAATATACATGATTATATTTACAAAAATCACATGTGATAAAATGATATTAAACGTCATTTAAAAAGAGTCCATTCATTTCTAATGAAAATCATGTTTTTAATTACATGTGATATCAACTACATAAATTTAAAAACTAGAAGATTTAATATGACAATATTTATTAGACCGTGGGTTATCATATATTTTCAATTTCAAGCTTTTTGTATTATTTAATATTGATTATTTCATACTTCATTAATCTATTTAATATAATAGATAATTCATAATTGTAATTTATATAATGTCATTAAATGTTCTATAGCAATATCAAAAGTTGCAATTATATTTCCGTTCATGTTTAGTAGAATGAATATAACTGATAATTGAATAGTTATCATTTTGTGTTTACATACATTAATCTATCCAATCTAATTAGATAATTAATGACCATTCATTGAAACTTCATCATATTTATCTATTGGAAAGTTTTTCGTTTTTATTAATTATTTTCTAAACCTTATAAAAAAAAAGTAAAAAATTATGGTATTCTTTGTGAAATGTGAAAATCATTAATGGTGTTTCAATAAATCACATTAATACTTATGTCATTTGAACTTACACATATATGGCCTTGTTTGGTAGAGCGGCGTGTTTAAAAAGAAATGGAGAAAAGCCAGCTTTTTGCTAATAAAGCGTCTCAATGGAGAGTTTTCAACCGGAGCTTTTTGAAAATCTTGGCTAATTTTGGCCGCTCAAAATAGTAGCGTCCAAAAAGAAGCTTCGTTTTAAAAAATCCCCGTTTTTAAAATTGTGCACCAGACGAGCCCTAAATAACACAATTCTAACTATCCAATTAATGATTGAATTTTTAATCTTCCTTAACCTTCATTAATGATTAAAAAATGTGATGCTCCTAATAACTAACAAGGATAAAAGAAAAAAAATACTCATATTCGTCTTAATTGTATCAGTCTCACATTTAAACATAACATAAATATTCAATGCTAACAAGAGCTTTTCAGAAATATTAAAAAGTGGAAATTAATAATACACACATTAATTCATCTAATTAGTTAATTAATAAATATTTAGCTCATTTAAAACAATCGTTTATATGAATTAGTAAAATAATAGATGCTGGAATATGAAGTGTCAGGTGTGTTAAAAGTCATTTGATGCATGCATAATGTACCTATAACTAATTAATGGCAGTGAGTTATATTTGAAGGTTCAATCATTTAATAAAGTTAAGAATATGAATACTTGCACTTTAGAAACTGTGATATTCATAGAGTTTTTTTTATTTCACTAATTATGGCTAGATTTGAAAAGGTTAAACGTTTAAAGAAATGGAAAGTAAAATTTTAATGTTAGTGTTTGAGGATGAAATCCATAAACTGTTGCTAGGAATGTATATTGTTATTTTCATCTATAGTAGGAAGACCCTTCTTTGATGAACTAAACCAAAAATGGCTTAATATATAAGAACAAAGATTTTAAAAAAAAAAAAAAAAACAAAAAACTTAAATATGGAGTTTAAAAAAAGAATTGAGGCTCTAGACACAATTTATTTTTTTCAACCCTCTTTTCCACATTAACGTTTTGTTGCAGTCCTGTAAAAATATTGAGACTAATTTGAGCTTAGTGTTGTTGTAATATTGAATAAAATAAGATTTCAGTTATTACGAAAAAAAAAGACGAACACCTACAACAAGTCTATATAATCAGATACACCATAAATTAGAAATTGAATTTATTAAAATTTTAAAAAAAAAACCTATAATGATTTAGATTAACCAAAAAAAATTCTTTCTGCGCAAAGTTTCCGTGCGAAGAACGGGCTTCTTGATAGTATTATAAAATTTTTATTTTAGACTTTCGAAATTTTAAGTGAGACACTTAAACTAATAAACCTTGGGGTTTCAAATAGGACGAAAGGATTCTCCCGTTCAAAATTTTGTCTATGGTAGTTTCAACTTCCTTCAATCATCATCTTCATCTTCTTCCTTTAGTCTTTTTCTCTTTCTTTCAACAACACATTTCTTTGTAATCTCAAGTTGAGATTACAAATAAGAGTGTTGTTGATTTCAACTTCATTTACATTGAAATTTTCTGAGTTTCTAACAAAATTCAACTCGAGACGAGCGATGGCGCAACTTCCATTGATTTGTTTCCTCGACTACAAAGATTCAATGTTGTTTTGCCATCAATTTTCTTGGGCAATCAGATCGTCTTACTTTTCGTTATATTACATGTTTCCTCTCCTATGTCGAGAGCCTTTGTCTTCTCTCATTCGTCGAAAGTCTTCACCTTCTCTCCATTCTGTTGAGAGCCTTTGTGCGATGTTTGCGTTTATTGTTTTTTCAATGATTTGGACACTTGGTTAGAAATTAATTGCCTACTCAAATGCGTTTGTTTGTCGTGTCTTCAACGCCAACTTTTTTCCATATGGAGATTTTCTGAAAGCATTGTTCTTTGGTCGTGTCTAAGTTATGTTTGGAGAAACATTTGCGCATCACAAGTCAATGTTTGTAAGAGCCAGAGGCGGACCTAAGGTTAATACGGGGTGGCAGTGTACCCACTACATATAAGTTCTTGTAGTGTAATGGTAAATTTGTAGTGTAATGGTAAAGCCTCTTGTTAAATAGCTGAAGGTCCCATGTTCAAGAGGCTTTACCATTACACTACAAATTTACCATTACACTGCAAGAACTTTTTTAATATATATTTGCATAGAATAAACATTTTGAAAATTATTTTATAACTGAAATTTAAAAAAAAAATCTATAGAAAAAATGTTAAAAAACAAACAATAACAATTAAATATCTAATGGAGATAGAGACTGAGAGACATGGACCAAGTGGGAAAAAATGAATTTATAGTACATTTATAAGTAGGCCGGTACACGGTTTGAAGAACCGGCGATTCCTAGTTTTAGGAAGGCCCAAACCTTAACCGACCATGATGAAACACGGTTCCGGTTTATCAGTCGGTTCTCTCCGGTTTCATGCTTTTCCGATTCGGTTCCAATTTCTCGGTTTCGGTCCGGTTCGGGTCGAGTTTGGCCATCCCTAGGAAGGAGTAGTATAGGTTGGGTATGAAAAAGGGTATTTAACTCATTCTTCTCTTATTTAGTTTCTTATTTGACTTTTGATTGCTGGATTCCATTTTGGGCATCTCTCCTCAATTTCTGATACTGAAAAGTGAGTAATAATGGCAACTTCTAAATCATCGCCGTCTTCGGGAGGTGGAGGATGGGTTCGAAACATCTACAGTTACGCTGCTCGCATTAACTTCTTCCTCATCTTCCTCCAAATCCCTCTCTTCAGGTTTCCTTCAACTACTTTTCACTTTCCTTTTCGCTTTGGATTATCTGAATTGGCCTCGTTAATGTCTTAATTTGAATCCCCCCTTGTTGATTATCTATACATTTTGGAGCTGTTCTTATACAAATCGATTTGAATTTTGGTCTTTAGTTATGCTTGTCAGATCTATAGTACTAGTTTATTAGTAGATTGAATTTGCTTGATTCATCATGGGTGTTGTTATACACACCCGTAAAATTTATGAATACACCCGTACATAGCTTGAAATTTTAAATGGTACAACACTGTGACAGTTACGGGTGTATACATAAATTTTACGGGTGTGTATAACACCACCCATTCATCATATATATATCTATGGATTCATGTGGTCTCCTGTAAATCTAAGGTATATATTATCTAGATAACTTTAAAAACCAAGGGTTCACTATCAATCTTGGATTTCGCCTGCAATGTCAATTATCGGGTTATTACTATAATACTCCCTCCGTCCTTAAATGAATGTAAGAAAAACTTTCAAATTTGCTCTTGGCCAAGAGTAAATTAAAAAAAAAAAAATCGGACATACATTTAGGGATAGAGGTAGTACCATAATATACAAATAATTTTGAATCAAGTTGTAAGGGATGATTGCTCGCGTATTGTGTTAAGAATGGATATTGTATCTGGTTTCCTTAACTACAAAAGCTTACAAACATCATTATCTTTATTGAACTCAGAGGGTGGTACGACTGTATTGGATCAGACCTGGAGATAACGTAACAAGATGATTACATAGAAAACCTAAGGAGAAAGATACGAAGGACTACAATAGTTGATAAACTAGCCTTTAAGTCCCAAATCAAGTGTTATGCTCTCTCCTGCCCCAAAAATAATACTCCCTCTGTCCCGGAATCAATGATCTCTCTTTGTTTCTCTTGTTTTGCCTATGTTTCCTGTGTAGCTCCGGAAAAATGTACGTACAGTCCCTCTATAGACAATTTGAGGGCATTCAAGTTGTCTAAGGTGGCTCTTCAAACAAAGAGTTATGACTATTTAATCGAAAATATGCAATCGAAAGTTAAAATATTGAACTTGCAACAAATAATATTTGTAAAAGAGTTGTTACTCTTTGAAACGAAAGACATCGTAAATGAATGGTCAAAAATTGGAATTAACTCAAAGAAAAGTATTAATACAAAGAGACGTGACTGTTCGAAGCGGATAGTCGCAATTAAACAGTCACGTGTTTTCATTTACATTTTTCATTCAAGTCTCAACGGGTTTAATAAATAAACAAATTATAAATTGAAACTCGTTTCCAACAGTCCCCTCCCGTGATAGTTGATCATCCATCATCATCAGCTAATAATCCTTTATTATATTAAGATAGAACTAGAGAAAGTATTTAACACTCTCTATATGCAAACTTAGTTAACATAGTTTGCTAGGGTTACATTTATCATTCAGCAAACTCCATTTTCATTGGTCATAGAGAAATCCGTCCGTATAGGAAAACTTTCCTCTGGAAGATATTTTCATGTCTGAAGAGCTTATTCCCCGAGTTGTCAATTCAAGGGCCTGAGAGATTGGTATGTAGTAAAATAGGAGAATGCAATAAAACTTTCTTAAATGAGCCTTTTGAGGTGCTAAGAGGATAGGATAACGAAGCAGGCTCTCATGATGGCCTAACCTTTCCTTGGCATTTGAAGTGTGTTAGTAATACTCCATTACATCCCCAGAAGAGCGGAGGAAAAGCTCCTATGATATGGAAAGACGAAAACTGGTTTCCTCGATTCTTTTATGAAGCAATGAGAATCACTTTGGTTTCAGGTGGGTGCCGATACATTGTATCACTTGAGTACACCTTGTCCCTTTTCGAGGTTACATGCACCTTTGCTTTCAACAAAAAAGAAAAAAAGAAGCAAAGCGTGACATGAAATGTAAGGCACCTTTTTTCTTGTCAGGTTTGTAACTGTGCTCATGTGGATCTAAAATTTTGAACAGTGATAACAGTAGAGATAGGTCTATTAACTAGCAAATCCCTTATTAATCAGGCATTCAGGTTCAAGGCTTTGGAAAAAAAATGTTTTGTGGGGCATTGCTATGGGAATGTGGTGTGTTCGCAGTTTTATGGTGTAAATGGAGTGAGTTTGGTTCTAGAATTTTCAAGGATCACATTTTTATCGCCGTCCCTTTATGGGATAAGGTGTTTTTTATGGCTTTTATTTGGGCATCAGCTAAGGGATGTTTTTGTGGGCTTTCATTGACAGACTTGATTTGATATTACTCTGTTGTGATGTCGTAGATTTGGTCTTTTGTATTTCTTCTTTCTATGGAAACTTGTTTGTCTCTCGTATATCCTCTCTTTGATCTAATATCATTCGTTTCTTCATAAAAGCATTCGGAAGATAAAATAATTAAGGTAGTAAAGCTGAATGAAGGAACTAAAGAGTTGCGATTGCTGATTACATTTTTCTGAAGATAGAGCCTCATGGAGAGGGTGTTGATTTCTTGAAGAAACTCTCTTGGGTATTTTTAGACCGTGGATGGTGTCTTTCAATTATTATTGATATTCTATGATGCGTTTCTTGATATCTTCTTGTGGAGGCCCTTGTTACCAAGAAAGCCTCTATTCATACTAAATTGAAGGAAGTTGATGATTGAAAGTATTTTCTCCACTCCGCTGCCTATGTGATTCAGTGACATGAGGAAACGATCTGTTGCTTTGCTCCCCCTCCCACCCCCATCCACACCCTCTATCCCGCAAAAAAGGAGAGAGAATAGTAATAGTACTCTCTCTATCCCAAAATGAGGTTGCAATTTTGCTCATGATTATGAACGAAAATGAACAATCATTTTGGAATGGGGAAGTAATGATTATGAGATTAATGTCATCCTCCTATGTTTTTTTATAATCTTTGGGGGCCTGGAACTCCCAGTCTAAAGGGTACAACTTTATGTTAAAGCGTTTTTCACTTTTGCCATTATACTTTATTTGTCCCATAAAATCCATTGTACTCCATTCATGAATTCTATTTTAGACCCCAACATTAAAGATGTTAGCTTAACTTGACGGATAGGCTGATATGGTAGTCCACGTAGGATAATGACATAATAAAAACTATCACCCGTTAAGTATTTAACGATTCTATCACATAATATCACGGATTGAACACATAACAAATATAACAAAAACCCATTTCAATGCTAACAACTTAGTTAACTTCATCTCCCACCCAAGAATCTACAATGGTGGATTCAATCAATCAAATCTTTATAACAGAAAATTATAATCCCAAGCCTCAAAATCATCAACCTGATTTACAAAATTAGATCATCTCCCCTTCCATTCCCAAAGCTTCATTGATTTTTGAAACATAAAAACCTTAGCGCACTTAACTACCATTGTTGTTCATCCAAACTTCAAAAAATTCAAAATCGATGTCCCAAAATCAAGTCTTGGGGTTTGAGATTTGTGGGTATTGAGGAATTAGGGCTTGGGTTCTGAAGATTGTCACTCCAACTTTGTGGGTGCAAGGGAATTAGGGCTTTGGATTAAAAAAAATTCACTTAGAATTTGGTAGGGCTTACGGTTTTGAAGTTTAGTGTGTTTAATTTTGTTTTATAGGATAGCCGCCATTGTAGATTTTTGGGTGGAACATGAAGATAACTAAGTTGTTAGGGTTGAAATGGGTTTTCTTACATTCGTTAAATTATGTGTCAATTAGTAAAATCATATGTTAGATTTGTTGAATATTTAACAGGTGGTCGCTTTTATAATTCCAGTATCCTAAGTGGACTGCCACATCATCATTTCTGTCAAGTTTAGTTAACGCCGTTAGCGTTAGTGTCTAAATGAAAGTCATAAATGGAGTACAATGGAATTTACAGAAAAAATAAAGTACGATGGTAATAGTGAGGGTCGAAAGACCAAAATGTGCGGCGTACTTTTCCATTTTTTTCAATTAATGCAATGTACTATTTAGTGACGTCTTAATGCAATGTACTATCTTGGAGTTTTTCATATAATGCAATAAGCGTTAAATTTATCAACCTAACAACGTCAAAAATTAACGAAATGTCAAGATTTGTTAAAAAAAAAAAAAAAAAAAAAAAAAAAAAACACTAACCATGTTAAAAACACTAACCTAAGTCCAACTAGTGCCAGAATCCCCATCACAGACTCACCATCTTCGGCCTCCCTTTCCTCTCCGCCTTCTCCGCCACTGACAACCCTTCAAATCTCTCCCTCTCTCTCCGCACCAACTTCCTCTCCGCCCCTTCTCTCCACCGCTCTTACAACCCCGCCACTACCATCACCACTGGATCCGCCTTGCCGACGCCTCTTACTCTCGCTCTCAAATCCGGCATCAGCGTCTAGGGTTCACCAAATCTCAAATCCGGCGCCTCTTACTCTGTTACTGCCAAATATTTTATTTTTTTCTGGGTATTATGGTGATGGCGAGTGGCTTTGAATTTGAGGTTAGGGGGTTGACGTACCAACGTACCAGGGAATTTGGGAAGCAATTGACATAAGGTTTTATTTGATTTGCTTAGGAATCGATTCAATTTCGCTTAGGGTTTGAAATTATTAGATTTTGATTTGATTTGGGTTTGATTTTGGTTCATTTTTTGTTCGATTTTAAGTTTGATTTTTTGTTCCATTTTAGGTTTAATTTTGTGTTAGAGCAGAAATGGGGATGACGAATTGACGATGAAATGGGTGTTCTTGTTTAACGGTTATGAAATGGGTGTTCTTGTTACTAAAATTTAATGTGTTGCATTATTTGAAAAATCTCTTAAACGTACAATTGCATTATGCTGTCACTAAATTGTACATTACCTTTTATGAAATAGGAGGTATAGTACATTGCATGATTTAGTTATTTTCCCAAAGTGAAAGACGACTGAAAGTATAGTGGACTAAAATGGAGTTTGTCATTTAGAGAAAGTGAGTTAACGAGGAATGGTCAAATGAGGCAATGTTGTCTATTCCAAGAAATGATTAATAGTATAAATGGACATACCTACATTATATGGCCACTTATTATTGTTACTTATCAAAAAATAAAATAAACAGATAAATAATAATCTTACTGGTGTTAACTTGCTCTTTAGGTATGGGGAGGAACAGCTGTAAAATGGGGCAATACTTTGAATTAGTTATAATTAGTATTTGATGTGAATCCCATGAGTGGCCTTATATCTGTTCATGTATAATTTGTATGCAGCACTTATTAAGTCTTGGATAACATCATCTATGTTTTTGTAATGCTACTTGATATATGCTAGATTATGATAATTGCCAATATGTAAAAATACAGACTTGAAAATCTATTCATGTATGAAGTTGCTGAGTGTAACTATTGACCTCTAAAGATCATTACCTGTTCACATTTTTCTAATATTTTTTGGAAAAGGGTCGTCTCAAGCTGCTTTGCTCTTAAAAATGTCTTCTTCTTGGGGTGTTTATCTTCTATTCCCTCCGTCCCCACCAGATGAATATCCAAATATCACTTTGAGCAGGGCCGGTCCAATTAATTTAGGGGCCCTGTTCAAAATTTACACTTGAGCCCTAAAGATAAAGTATAAAAAATAGAATATAAATTAACCCTTCAATTTTTTAGAGAACGGTTAAACGGGGTTGTGCATTCATGGCTTGATGACATAGCATACTAACTTGTTAATGTTTCCTCCCTCCGTCCCACTCGAATTTGGACAAATTGCCATTTTGGGTGTCTCATTCGAATTAGGACAACCCAAAAATGGAAGTGTTTTATTCAATGGGACCCACATTCACACTCACAACAACTTTTCACTCATTATTTTCTACCCCACTTTCTCTCTCCTACTTTACTTTTCATACTCACAACACCTACTCCACTAATACTTTGTCCTTAAACCCCGTGCCCAACCCAAAAATCCTAATTCGGGTGGGACGGGGGGAGTATATTCTAAAATGATTCAAAGTTTTTTTTATTTTTGTTGAGAAAATGGTTCAGATTTACTAAATAACTACAATTGATATATTACAAATTCAACACTAGAATAAGAATTATGTATTTAATTGGACTAAAAATGACTAAAAGTCACATATTCAATCTACAATGTTACTCTCTCCGTCTCAAAATGAATGCTCAAGTATTTTTTTAAATTATTTTTAATAAAAATATTACATATATAATCAAAAAATGGGGCTCTTCAAAATCGGGGGCCCTGAGCGGTGGCACACTTTGCACACCCTCAGGGCCGGCCTTGACTTTGAGGGGCATTTGCAGAAAGGTTAAACATAAGCATCTTTAGTAGCATAAGTACATAAAACCCCTTAAAGATCTCACTATATTGCATGATGAGTCTATGTGTGAATTAGAACTTGTTATACGATGATGGAGGATTTAGTAACCTCCAAAAAAATGGACATTCATTTTGGGAAAAACTTTCTTGAAATTTGGACATTCATATAGGGACGGGAGGGAGTAAATACTTTTTCTTTGACACACTACCCCTTTAGGCTTGAAAAAGTTGTTATATCTACCATCACTACACAATTATTATTAACATCTAATTCATTGTCTTGCAAATGCTGATGACATATACTCCCTCCGTCCCAAATGATCTTCACATTTGACTATTCAAACTTTCTAGAGATATGAACACTTGCTTCACTAGCCATGTTGTGTTTATGCACATTAAAGCCCAAATTGTAGAAATGAGAACTTTTTGGGACAATGAAAAAGGCCAAATGAGAAGATCATTGCGGTACAGAGGGAGTATTTAATATAGCCAATATCCATAGAAGCATGAGTTAATAAATTTGGATTTTATGCCAATCACTCATCTTATTGTTGGTTACTTCAGGGTACCATGTAGATCTGGTATGTGTACAACACCTATTCAGGTTACAGCGTCCCAGCTGATTGCGAGTGAGATCTTTCCCCTACCTGTAGTCAAGGGACTTCTCTACCCTGGTGCTGTTGTAAATGGACTTGCTAATAATATGACACTTCCAAGCTGGGATAATCTGCTTAATATCTACAACTTGACTGGAGCAAAGGAGGCCGCTGCAGTCGCCGATCTACAACGCTTGGAGGTTTGTCTTCTAAACTTTGAAATTCCTTGTTCTTGAGCTATGCTGAAGTAGTTAATTCAATACTCCCTCTGTCCTATAGCAAACGACCCATTCATAGGAACGGGAATTAAGGAAAAGTGTTTTAGAAGTAGGTGTTGTGAGTATGAAGGAGAGAGAAAGTCGGGTAGTGAATAGTAAGTGGAAAGTTGTTGTGAGTGTGGCAAGTGGGTCCCATGAATAAAAAAGTAACATTAAATTTCTATTTAAGAAAAATGGGACTTTCCCATGGGACACCCAAATTGGCAAAATGTGTCATTTGTTATGGGACGAGGGAGTATATTTGAGTCATAAAGCCTTGTTCTGTGATTTACTGTCCTTTAGCATGTATAGGTTGTGATGCCACTTGTAAGGATATGGTGAGTCTTAATTCAATACTCCCTCCGTAGGACTTCTTCCCTTTTAGGCCGTCCCAAAACAATTGAGACTGCCTAAAATGGAAATGCTTTATTATATTTATATTCAACCAACCCCACCAATTAACCCCACTCCTTCTCTCTTTTCATTTTCCACCACTCAATTTATTCAACCAAAACTACTATTTACCCCACTCATTCGCTCTCTTCATTTTCTACCACACATACACTACTTTTCTCTTAGTTATTGTGCCCACTCCTCTAGTCCTACTTGTGCTGGGACGGAGGGAGTATATTCGAGTCGTAAAGCATTTAAGATATTGTTCAAGCTGGTTGCATATCCTTCAAAGTTTAAGATGACATTTTTCATCTACTATTGCATTCTCATTCATGTATGATCCTCGGTCATTGAGAAAATTATTATTTTGGTTACTTTCATTAGCATACCAGTGACGTGTCCAGTAAAAGAAAACGCAGTGACAAATTAATCCATTTTCAGTCTAGAACTTGTATTCTTGCTAGTTGACCTAGAGTTATTAGTTTAGTTTTATGCCAACTAATTATTGAAGGTTATACAAGCAAACTAGTTTATGGCGTTGAGGCTCTAAGGTGTCCGTGTTAATGTTAAGTACAACCGCAGCCACATTGGTTGAAATGAAAATAGTCGTGTGGAGGGCTGTCAATTTGGTTACTCTAATTGGGTCTGGTTGCGGCAGGTTACGATTTGAAATGGGTTTCGACCCACCAAAATCAACTAGATTAACGGGTTGATCGATTCGGGATGGTTCCCTAGTCAACTTCGATGCGCGTGCTGGTGAGGAACCCTTATATAATTTTTTTTTTTTACTAAAATGCACTTACAGAAAATTATAGGTAGAACAATAACATGTATTATAAGTAGTACGGAGTAACAATTTAGTCAATCCCCTTTGAGACCCTTGGAGAAAAGTATGAAATCATCAAAACACCCTACTTTACCTCCTACACTGCTCCCAAGGTTGAAAAATCAATCAAATGGAACTAGAGTAACATCTTGCATCGCTAGTAGGAACATTTTGTATGTTCCCTCTAAGACCTTTGTGGAAAATTATATTTTCCAAAATACCCACAATCACCCCTACTAGGGGTGTGAAAAAGCAATCACATAGAAATATTACATCATGCATCACAAGTGAGAACATTTTGCTAGTTTCACCCAAAACGCCAAACAAGAAGTATATACGAAGCAAGTTCTATTCAATTATATCATGTTTCCAACTCAAAAGTTAGTATACAGGATGTCAATCTTGTTTCCCGAAACTGTTCCTTGTCACAAGTGTCAACCAGGTACAGAAACTGCATCTACCTAGAACACCAAGCGTTCATATTTCTTGTCAAATTCAGATAAACACTGTTAAGAACATTGCATTGAGCCTCAAAACATTAATAATGTTTCACAAACATGCTTATCGGACAGATTGGGTACCCCGGTATGCTATGTTCTTGGTAGCATCAGAAACTATAAGAAAAAGCTAGGTCTTTGACTAACTTACGAAATAGAAAAACCAGTAGTGATAGCAAACATGGGAAAGCTTCGATGACTTGAAAAAGCAAATATGACACCTTAGGGAGGCTTTCTTATTTGAACAACACAGAAAAACAAAAACCTTACTCCCTCTGTCCCAAAACAACTTGCACAGTTTGACCAAAATTGGTCAAATTAGTAACACTTTGACTACCACTTTGTAAAAGATTTGATGATTCTAATAAAAATCTAAAAATTGTTATCTATAACATTTTTGATAGTGAATTAATAACAATTTTTTTTTATTTTTTATCAAGATTATCAATTTTTTATAAAGTCTTGGTCAAATTGCACTTAAGTTGACCATTTTGGTCAAAATGGTGCAAGTTGTTTTGGGACGGAGGGAGTACATGTTTTCAAATGCCTAACTTTGACATCTCAATTCAGCTTTTCTGCTTTCTCCGCAAATTCCTTGATTAATTACTGAAATTTAGGATACAGTAAGCAAGTTAAGGTAGTTGATAGATTAAGACTAAGACACTTTTCTAATTACATAGCTCCCAATCCCAATTAATTACATAGCAAGTGAGTTAAGCTAGATAGTTGATTTCCATTGTAATGAATCAGGGTTGAAGTTAATAAGCGGGAATGCTTCCCAAAAAGTGAGTGACTGAAAGGAAAGGAAAGAGAAGGGGACAAAGATAAATGTTAGAATAAGAAAAGGAGGCGGGATGGGGGTGGAGAACGGATGATACCCAGACCCCATAACTCATTTTTGTTTCACCCTTCCTCGCATTTCTCCTAGCAGGTTGGTGACTTCATGAAACAAGTTCAGATATTAGTTACCACATGAAACTGAATTTTATGTAGATGGTTAAGCACCCTATGACATGGGTTGTACCCCAAACTTCAAACAAGCGATATGGAGACAGTTAATTGGTCAAAGTTCACTTATTTTGACCATAATAAATAAAATGCTAACTTTCCGTGACGGAGGGAGTATTAATTAAATTCAATTTTTGTGTTCAGTTTTTAATTTATAAAGAGAATAATTAGCTAAATTCAAAATCTTTGTTCAAATATTAATTCTTAAAGAGAAAAATCCCAATTACTTTTGAAAGTGAAGTTTCATTTTGTAGAAAGTTATATATTTTGTTCTGATGATTTTCATTCTATTCGTTTTATTAAAGTATAACCACTTATTTCCAAAATGGGTATTTTATAAAGATGAATTGTTTTTTCTAGGTACTTGCAGGAAGCTACTTTTCCGTGGCGGGAGCACTTATTGGTGTACTGAAACCCGGGAGGATGAGCATGTTTGGAACTCTTCTAATCATATGGGGACTTGTCAAGGAAGGGTTCCTTGGAAAACCCGTAAATACAGACCCAACAAAAGCAGTATTTGTCTACCCAACAATGCTGATTGCCATTATTTGCGCCTTCTCTTCAGTTAAGTATGACGTCAAGAAGGCCATGCAAAGTGCCCCACCTCGTCCAGTTGCGACACCTCTGAAAAGCTCTAAAAAATCTAAGCTGAAATGAGTCCGAGGTGCAAGAACAATGCCTGAATGAAACCTCTTAATATTCCATTTTCACACACTGGCAACTGAAAATTGTGCGTGTTCTGAAGTTGTTGATGTTGTTTGTTCATTGATGAAATGAGAGACCGCGTTGGCTAGCATTTGAGCCTACTTCTAGGAAGCCGTGTACAGACTCTGAGGTTTATTGTTGTCAAAATTTGTAACTTATGGATTCATTGGTTTTCCAAATTTGGTATCTTTGTTATTGTAACTAGTGCACTTTTTGTTACCAAAAGATCATGTGTTTTGTCAGACCAAGACCAACCTGAAAGCTAATGAAACTGGATCTTTGGTCTGATTCTACTCACTTGTGTTCACAGTTTTTTTTTTTTTTTTTTTTATTTCTCTTCTGAGTACATTAATTTAGCAGATTTTTTTGTTTTTGCAATCATAACAGCAAGATCTGCATGTTTCTGCATGAAAACATCTACTGTATTTGCTACTCCCTCTGATATTCCCATTTGTCATTTCTCAGTTCATCATACTTCTTCTTATTTCTACAATTTAGGGTTAAAAGTGTATAAGCAAAACATGGCTTGCTTCGCAAGTGTTTATATTTTTTTTAAAAATAAAATAGTAAAATGGGAGATCTTATGAGACGGACAGAGTGTCATTCATCAACTTGAGACTGTTTTGAAAATCGGATATATATATATATATATATATATTTTACTTTTTTTTACGAAGGACCCAAACATTCCAAATATCAGGCCCTTATTTGTCCTTTTACCCAAAATATTATACTCCATCCGTTTTATAACAACTTGCACCATTATTTTCTTACATGAAAATTAAGAAGAAGTTTATGAGCGGGGTTGTAAGTATGATAATTTGAAACTGGAACCCGCAATTTAAGTTTGTGATTATGACAAGTGAGATAGAGTGAAAAAAAGTAACATAAGATCGAGAAAGTGAGACAGGAAATTGATACAAGTTATGAGACTGAGGGAGTATATTGCAAGCAAGAGTAACGTTCATATAAATTTCTAACTACACCCCCAACATAATTGTTTCCTGAAACACCCCGCCCCTTATTCTCCAACCCACCTCCACCCCCAACAAAATACACTCACCACACACTCCCTCTTTCTGTGCAAAGCCCCTCAACTTCAAAACCCAGTTTCCAGATTTCCGAAAATTCAGATAGTAATACAAAATAAAAAAAAAAAAAAAAAAAAACCACCACCGCCTCTCCTCTCTCCGGACAATCACTTCAAACTCCCATGAGTAATAGAACACGTGAAACAAAAGTCGCAAGACTTGTGCTTCATATTGGAGTAGTAGCTGGAACGCTCCAAAAACCCCATCCCCATAGTTCTATGGGGATATACTGATTTCATCACACCTATAAATCACAACAGATTCATCTTGATGAAAACGAGTAATGATGTCAGCCACTTATATGGGCAGTGTCCGGATTTGAAATGGAATTAGTTTCGTCAGAATCTTGATCTGGGAAAACTTGTGATTGGAGTGATGAGTCAAAGTTATTGACATGAAGCCAAGTCAACTCCCACAAACTATCTCCTCCAAGAGCACTTCTTTGCACAAGCACTCCTTTCGCCTTCATTACAAGCAAAGTATTCTTAAGAAGCTCAGGCACTAGTTCTAGAAGCTTCTCGCTTCTCTTCCCTCTAACTTTCGCCTTAAAAAACTTTTCCATCCGTCCCAGAATCCCTAACCACAGTTTACAGAACGTCGTTAGTTGCGAGAGTTCAGGAAGCAACTGTAAAAACACTTTTGAGAGGAGCTTCACAGCAAGAACGAGCGTCCCTTCCATGTTTCGAAAGTCTTTTTGAGAGTGACCCTGAGAAATTTCAAGCAAATCGTCTAGGACAGTGAAAATGACCAAATCGAAACATTGCAGCCATAACGCGTGCTGAATGTGGACCCCATCTACTCCGGTCAAGCACATTTGTAATGCCAAGAGAGCATGGTTCCTAACTTCTTCCCTCTGGTCTAAACAAACTTTTCTAAGTCCCTGCACAAGTCTGAGCCACATCTCACCTATATCCTGGCATGTTTTTACAGCCTCCGTCTCTCCCATGGCTTCCTTAGCCTCTTGGGCCCACTGTCTTAGACAACCAACTGAACCTGACATAAGATCAAGTGACCGCACGGACCGGTCAGCCTGCCCGACTCGTGACTCAGCAAACTGTCTAGCTGCATCCACACAAAGAACATAATTGGTCGGCAATAAATGAGCTCCATCAGACATGATGAGCAACAACGCGTCAAATCCCGCCTCAGAAGCTTCTGGATGTCTAGCCGTGATAGAAAGTAATGACGTAATCGTCCTCCACCCCATTTGGGACCGGATATGAGATGCATTATCTTTCACAAGACGAGTCACTTCCTGTGTTATTTGTTCACAGTAAGCATCAGCCACGCGGGCATCGAGCTTCAAAACAAGCTGAAGTGACCGCAAAAGTTCATCAGCCAGATTCTCTTTATACGGAAGGAGCCTCTGACAGATTTTCAAAAGTCCAAACACAGCTTTCTCAACAAGGGCACAGGGCATTACAGTTGATTGAACTATGTTAGATATGTGTTCATAAACACCCTGCCAGAGAATTACAATCCTATCCCTATTGTTCAGAGTAATTGCAATCAGCAATTCTAAGCAGAAAACTGCAGTGTCTTCATCCTCCGGAGAGCTGTTTCCCTTCTGAGGTCGCCCGGCTGCCCAAATGAGTGCTCGGGCAAGGTGCAGTAAAGAATCAGCTTGTAGAAACTTGCTCTCTGTAAAAATACTATCAATGTGGCACTTTTGTATTGTCTGAAGAGTGCGTTGATGAGCAGCAAGTTGTTGTTCAGTGGGTTGCAACCTTGGTTCCTCCGTGTCAAGAGATAAGAGTTGACTGAACCGACCCATTAGCCCAGAAGATCTCCTTGGTGTACCAACAGATGATAACTGGGCAGAAGATAAGGAATTTGTTAGAGGCTTCCCTTGACCAGGTTCAGGTGAAAGCTCCGAGTCATCAGCTGCATCACTGGCTACTCGTGCAGGAAGAAGACCAAGCTTGTGCAGTTTTAAGATGCAATCAAGGATATTCCTCCAGCCCGCACGGATGAAATCGCCATACCTGAATTGAATGTCATCATTCTATCAAGTAAAGTAATACTCCCTCCATCACAGAATGATAGTCCCACTTTCACTTTAATGGTCAACTCAATTGAATTTTTACCATGATTTAATGAAAATTCAATTGTCGCTAAGCAATTCTAAAAATTGTTATTGTTTCACAACTAGGAATATTATCAATAAAAAAATTTACTATAATTTTTTCTAGAACTGCATAGGAATGATTGTATTTCGATTAAATAATGGTCAACTTTCATTTGAGTTGACCATAAAAGTCAAAGCGGGACTATCTGTCCGGGACGGAGTGAGTATTTTAAAAGGTGCTAATAGGGATCATAGGAAACATAAGAAAACCACAATACCTATTTGCAATAGTAAAGACAGTTATAGTGGCCATTCTAGCTTTTGCATCATCACCAAAGGCCAGAACGGGTTCCTCAACTGATAAGGGGTTCAAGAGGGTTGTAAACTTGCATAGAGACACAACTAGATCATCCAGAACATCTTCAAGATTATGGCAAGCGGAAATCTTGGCAACAGCTAAGAACCCATCAATACATGTTTGGAAGACGTCTTCAAACTCTGCATGATCAAATACCACAGAGATGGCAGCAATTGTAGGGCCAGCCATTACTGCAAACATATCACGATCAAGGTTGGCTCTGAAGTCGGACACAATGAACGGTGCAGATTTCTTGGATTTGTGCATCAAATCAATCCAACGGCTTGGCGTCATTTCAGGGAAACCAGCACCTTGGTCTGGTATTGTGCGTATCTCATTCTTGCAGATTGAATCGTAAAGCTCTAATAAGAAGTCTCGAGGTAGATCATTACCTCCATTTATGTGTCGATTGTTCCGTATAAAGTCCTCTTCAGTCATCTTCTTCTTTACTTGTACATTATGCTGATCTGTATTGAGCATAATCAGTGAATATGACAACAGGAGAGCAGCGTCCTTATCAGCTAAAATCTGAGGTGATTGCTCGTAGTATCTCTCTGAGAATGCCTCGAGTACTCTCTGTATCTTTTGTGATTCTCCTGGCAGTCTAAATGTTTCCAAAAACAGCCGTAATGCAGTATCCAGGTTCATGTCTTGGAAATCAAATGTCCAAGCAAATTCATGAAGAACCTGAACACAAAAATCATCATGATTTCCCAGGAAATCCCCAACAAGATTTTTATCTAACCCAGCTGTATACCTAAAAAAGCAAGCCACGCTCTCGGGATCAAGTTTTTCAGGCAAGAGATGCGTTCCCTGAAGAAACTCTAGCCCTTTCTTGGGATCTCGGTTAAAATGATCAGCACCAACCATCAGCCTTCTTTTAATGTATTTTCTTCTTCGTACAAAAGGAACCCAATAATCTGGATCACTATAATTGTCACACTTCACCATCCAGAAAGGGGTATACCCTTCGAGATTTACGGGACCTAACTCAGAACTAACTGTTGCATTCCTGATCCTCTCGGCCATTCCCTGAATCACAGCAATTAAACCTTCTAAGGCAAGTATATGCATTGCCGATAAAGGTGCATTAACTGGAAATGCACTTTTTGACAATAAATTCGCAAGGTCTTCAAACACATTAGTGCAAGTTATGTCACAGTCCAGGTTAGCATACATCTCCACCATGAAGGTTTTCTGCCTGCAAAAGTCAACAAGAGCCTCCATAGCAACCTCCTGTTGTTGGTATGAAGCCCCAAAACGGCTTTGTGCAAGCCTCAAAACCACGCAAGAAAAGAAAGCTTCAAGCTGCAGTTTCAGTTCGGTACGCAGATGATGATATAGATTTAAAACAATACTGCATATCATTGAAAGAATAAGTGGGCTCGCAGACAAGCCAAACTGCATTAGATTTCTAAACAGTTCGTCCTGAACCAAACTTAATAATCTAGGGTGACGGCATATTGAGGGACCACCCAATTCAATTGCCGAATTGATCAAACCCAGAGCAAAAAGAGGCACATCCTCATCAAATGCGATAGTATTTGCTCTGGGACCCATTGTCATGTGTTCAACAACATTTAATAAAGAGCACAGAAAATGAAATATCTCCACCATGCATGGCGCCCCGTATGGCTCCGTCATCAAATGCAAATCATATGAAGCAGTATCCTTCCCATTACCAGGAACTACAATATTTTCATCCATTGCAGGGACCGTTGCTTTGGAAGCAAAACTTGTTGAGGATGCCTGACCATCATGTTCGGAACTGCCATTGCCATTCTCTAATGGTTTACCCACAAATGTATAGTCAGCCTGCAGCCCACTGACCTGCACAAGAGAAAAGTCTTTACGCACATTCATGATGGTGAAGGCTGTTTCCCAAATGCAGACTGCTACTCGGTGATTAAAATTTGCTGGTTTAATACGTGTACACAAACATTCTAGGAAAAACTCATATGAGAGATTGGATTCTTGATTTACAATGAGAAACTATATGTCAGTATCTTATACTCCCTCCATCCCAGCACAAGTAGGACTTCTTTCCCTTTTAGGCCGTCCCAGAACAATTGAGACAGCCCAAAATGGAAATGTTATAATATATTTATATTCAACCAACCCCACTATTTAACCCCACTCATTCTCTCTCTTCATTTTCCACCACTCATTTTATTCAACCAACACTACTATTTACCCCACTCATTATCTCTCTTCATTTTCTACCACACATTCACTACTTTCTCTTAAATTGTGCCCACTCCTCTAGTCCTACTTGTGCTGGGACGGAGGGAGTATATATTCTCCTGGGATCCTTCCATATTGAATTAGCATGATAATAAGAGCTCAAAGTGTTTTCACTCAAATATAAACATTCTCCTCCCACCACACCCTACTCTCACTGTCACACCCTGAAAGTTGAACTAAGTAAAGGCTGAGAAAGAAAATATGTGACCACCAATTCCAGGGTACTGCACAAAGGTAAAGTGGTTGTCTGGGATTAAAACAATATGATAAAATCATTCCTGCAGTCCACCACCATTTATAGTCTTGGAAGTGTAGCAATTTTATTTAAAAAAACTTTGTTACCAAGTATAAAAGCATTTTACCAAAAGTATGACGTTTAATGAGAGACCCAGATATTTACCGAAAACTCTTCTGCGGTGAACTGACAATGGCAGCTCTAACACATGGCCCAAAAACAGTTAATATGCTTTGCCTATATGGAAAAAAAGGGCCTGCAAGAGGTGGTGGTGTTGCGGTCGATTTTATTTATTTCTTTCTGAGAGTTTGTAAGGGGGGCTCTCAATTTCACGAGAAAAAAGTAGTCTAGAAACAAGAGCTGCAAAAGCAATCCACATGCCTCTCAAATATAGAGAGAGATGATGGAAGAGCTCAAACAAAATATCGAGTAATCTTTTCATCAAACTTCCCATCTCTAAGACCAATCATGATCTAGTCCAACAAAGCCACCAGCATTTTCCTAATAAATGAAGAGAATAACAGACAGCTTCACACCTAGCAATCATATTAACAGTTCTTTCTATTAAGAAACTTTTGAGCATTCAAAAGCATGTGAAGGTATAATCTAATTAAGTTCTTAGATGATAGGAAAATAATTCATCTTGCAAACTTCTCACTTATGGACAATAATGTTGAAAGTAACATATCTCATAAGTCATAACCATCCTACCCTGAAACACCAGATGCACCAACTGAAGAAACAAAAAGAAAAATAGAGGAAAAGGTTTATGATTACCTCCCGTTTTCTTCCCTCAACCAATGAATGTTCTGTATTGTCGACATTAGGTAGATGTGAGAAAATGCACCTAACTAATTCATGCATTGTTTGGCGAGCTATCCGTTGCAGCAATTCACCTTTTGTTCCCGCTTGATGCACGACACGGAAACACGTGTTCACTATATTACAAACATGCTGATTGCTCAGCATAACTGACGCTTTACTTTTCATGCAAGCCAGAAGAACTTGAAGTATCTTCATGAGGACTACTTCTTCAGATGCTGGATCAGTAACCTCAAATCTGCAGCTAGTCACAGAGTCAACCACCATGTTTATGGCATCTTCAGCATTAACAGTGTTCAAATCAAACACATTAAGCGTTAGAAGTTTGTACAGAGATGACAAAGCAACACCAGTGATTGGTGCACCAGTTTCATCTGATCGAATTACATCTAAAAACGGCTGGAGATATACAGCAGGATCGATCGTATGCCATTGATGTTTCCATGCAAAAATTTGCCTCCGCAATGCCTTTAAGGACTGAATGAGTGAGTGCTCGAGCTGATCGTCACCCGACATGTACCGGCCTCCCCATCTGACATTCCTCCTCATAACTGCCAACACTGCCCCAATTTCTGAATTAATCATACATCCTAAAGCAGCTTTATCTTTATCGGAAAAGGTACTCTCACAATCTCCTGGTTCCTCTTCGATTGCCTTGATTCCAGATTGAAGCTTTAGTCTTCCCATCTTGAAGTTACTCTTTTACCTTAGGGACAAAGTTCAGTCAGGTAGTAACAGCAGCAGAGATTAAAAAACATTAATGCCACACAACACACCCGCAAACCTAGCCATTTTCAACAGCAATTTCAACAAGTCTAGACAACCTTAAATGTTACATATACAAGGAACTTTAACAGATTCAGAAGCAATAACATGTAGGTTTGGTGAGCATATGATGTGACGAGTCAAAGATAAAAATTGCTGCTCTGTACAGTGAATAAGCAAAGGGTAATTTACAAATAAGGGTCCAAAGTTTTTGGGGTCAATTGTAAAAAAGGGTCTGATGTTTAAAATTTGGTGCATAAGGGTACGAAGTTACAAAATGTTACTCCCTCCGTCTCAAATTAGATGTCGTTTTGGGAGTTAATTTTTGTCTCAAAATACTTGTCGTTTTACAATTTTCAAAATTTTCAAGGCTTATTTATTGTTGTATACCAATTCTACCCTTATTAATGATAAGGAATTATCTCTTGCACAATCATTTAATAGTCTAGGTAGTTGAATTACTTTAGGGGTATATAAAACATTTTCACATACATTAATTGCATTTCTTAATATGTGTGAAAGTGTCTAAAACGACATCTATTTTGAGACGGAGGGAGTAGCAAATAGGGGTTTTGACGAAATTGTTAGAAAATTCAGTCAAATTTACATGTGCCAAGCACATGCAACGTATATTTGGGCATTTTAGTCATTTCACTCTCATTCTTCTAGTTTTGTAGTCAATTTTACCCTCTCAATTTCAAACTTAAAAACCCATTCCCCAATATCAAATAAAAGACGAAACCCCAACACAGCATCTAACACCGCCATCCAACACCACCATCCACCACCACCACTAGCACCACCACCACCAACAATAATAAATAAATGACCACACACAAAAACCACCACTATAGCCACTAACGCAATAAAACAAAAACCAAATTACCAATAAAACTAAAATCAGGTTCAGTCAATTTTTGACTTGCCAAATCATATCAACAATCATTCATACCAACATCCCAATTCATAACAGACCTTCAAGCAAAAAAAAAGTTGGAGTTAGTTTTTAAGGTTCCTATGCCTGGAACTCTCATCTGATTACCGCACTTCTTCCTCTTCTGCAAGAGCTACTATAAGAGTACGTTCATTGCTTCTGCGCAAAACCTTAAATCCAAAACAAAATTTACAAATCTTCAAAGAACAAAATTGCATATCTTCAAAATAAGGTTGCAACCTTATTTTGAAGCAATATAGTGTAAAATAGCTACACCCACACCCATGTCCTATGGACACGGATACCTTGGCAAAATTGAAAAGTCTGAGTATCGCAGGGAGAATATAGACAAAAATCTCTTGGCAAAGAAAAATAATGTACCCGGTTGATCTTGATACATCAACAAAAGTAAATCAGAAGATAACTCATAGAGTTGAAATTCTTGAGTTTCTTTTCAGAAACATCAATCAATGAATCCCATCTTCTACCCCACAATGATCTTCTCCCTGAACTACAAACTCATTCAAACTATTCAAAGACAGATTTTTTTTCCAGAGCAATGATGAACTGGGGTCATTTAGAAGAACGCATTTCCTGCAGCTCAGTTCAAATTTAGGTTCGGGAACTGATCCGCAGACAAAAATTGATAAGGCGAATAGTGTGACTAACTAGGTTACAGTAACGGGGAAATGACGAGTTTTCCGGGCAAATCACAGTAAGGAAGAGGACAAAGCGGGAAAATGAAGAAGAAAGGGAGCAGAATTCACCTGCTCCGATGCTTTCACCGATCGCCGGCGGCCTTGATCTTCCCACTTCCACTTCGGTATTCAACAAAACCTCAGTCGTTCTCTCCACATGTACGAAATTGGCTCCGCTCCCGAGTTTTTAAAAGAGGGAAAGGAAAAGAATTACCATATAGATCTTGCACTGTGTATGAACCAAATCTTATTTTCAAAATTGGGTCTTGTCAATCACACCAAGCACCAGCTCAATCTTCCAGATTAAGAATTGCGTTTCATCAGCTGCTTGTTAATCGAACTTTGGTTTATCGTCAGCTGCTTGTTAATTCAACTTTTTTTTTTTTTTTTTTTTTTTCCGTTTGCGCACAAGAGAGGTTTGAGCAGAGAGGGTTTCGTGCGAGGTTGACTGGGAGATGAGGGGAGAGGGTACAATTGGAGTTTTTGAAAAAGATTTCAACATTTGATTTTCTTTCCTTCTATTTCTTTCCACTTTTGAGAGGATTTGAAATGTGGAAAAATATCCTATCTTTTCTCTCCACTTCTTTATTTAGAAAACTCGGGAGCACTCTTTGCAAAATTTTTTTTTTTTAGATTTCTTTTCTTTTCATTTCTCTCATTTTTAAAACTCAGGACTGATATTTACAAAACCCCAAATAAGTCCCTGGACCATCTCGACCTTCTAATTTGGCGCCTGGTAAAAACGAAATTACCATTTTAACCTTCTGAGTTGCCCGTATAAAAGGAAATGATCATTTTCAAATATGTAAACACGCCCTTTCCTATTCTCTCGACCGTTTCTCTCTCTTCTTCCGACGGTGCCTCTCGTTAAAACAATCGAGTTCCGATCAAAATCAACCGTGAAAATCGAAGGTAATGTACTTCTATTCATCTATTTTCAAGTTTATTTCACTATTACGTTTTGATTTCACGGTTTTTGAAGTAGATTCATGGATTTCACGATATTCAAACTAGGTTTTTTTTTTTTTTTTTTTGCTTCAAATAACTGATAAACTTCAAAATATGTGTTAAACCTCAACGATTTTGATTTTTTTCTCATTTATGGCCGATTTCACTGTTTTCGAACTATGTTTTGTTGTTTTTTTTTTTTTTGGTGTTTTTGTTTGATTTTTGCTTCAAATAACTGATAAACTTCAAAATATGTGTGAAACTTCAACGATTTTGAATTTTTTTTCTCATTTATGGCCGATTTCACTGTTTTCGAACTAGGTTTTCTTGTTTTTTTGTGTTTTTGTTTGTTTTTTCTTTGAATAACTCATAAAACTCCAAATATATCTTCTAAACCTCATAAATTTTGAGGAATTGTAATTTCTAAAATATTTTGAGTAATTTTGTGCTTATATTTGGGTTAAACAACTGATAAATGATAATGTAGTGTTATTTTAAGGCATTAACGTGTTATATCTTTCTCATTTATTCATAATTAGCATAAAAAGTGTGCAGTGTTATTCATAGTTTTTATCTGTGTACATACAAATGTATTGTGTGTTTCTCAATTATTTTATAGATTTATGATTTCACAGTTATATATCATGAATAACTGTGTAGTATTAGTCATATTTTTTTATCAGTTATGTTTGCATATAATTGTGATGTATGTTTATCAGTTACTAATAGTTTTATCAAAATGCACCTTATGTTTCTCAGTTGTTAGTGGCTTTCAGGCCTACAATTGTACTGTAGGTTAACCAGTTATTCTTTCCATGGCTTATGTGTTAATGTGTTACAAGTTTCTCAGTTGTTCAACTTTTGTGGACATACAAATGGTTTTATCAGTTATTGTGCTTGTTGTTTTTTATCAGTTATGTTTGCTTTTAGTATATGAAAAAGGGTATTTAAGTGATTAGTAGTTATGAGTTAGTATTTTATAACCTAGTAATACGTAATAGAAGATTACGGTTTCTCTCTTTTCTCTCTACGCCGCATACGTATTTTCTCTTCTCTCTTCTTCTATTTTCTTGCTGCGTGTTTACATGGTATACAGAACCTCTAGCGGTGATACGAGCCAATAGAGTAATCCTATACAATCAAACAACCTATGTAGACGTTAGCCCTATGTGCTGACTGGCGTCGACTCTGACTAAGCGCAGACAAGTTTGAAATTCTAGATCGCAGAATTTGGTCAGAAATTGATTTTCGAACCCTAAATTGGTGAAGGTAAGTGACCGCAACCTTCAAATTTACTTCTTAATTTGGTACCCGATTATAATCCAGCATGTGGATTGTTATTTGTTTGTTGAACTGGGCTGTCTTCATTATTCTTTGAGGAGGCTAAATAAACAGGTTGTCAATAGAGTGAACTGTTTTAATAATTTTATTGATTTAGTACGCAATTCGAAATATGAGATGAAGGGAAATCAACTGGAAACATGGTGGAATAGGATGTGACTGTGGTGTCACCTAAACAAAGTTGATTAATGTTATATTAGACGCCGATGGTTCTAATTTTGCAGAATGGAGGTTTTTTGATTAAGGTTAATATGGGAGGTGTTAGGATTCATTGTTAGTACACCCACCTTAATTTGATTGATCCATGCCACGTGTCTTTTTATGGATTCTAGGACCGCATGTAATGAAGTTCTACTTCAATTTTAAGATAAGTCCATTTCTAGATTTTTGATTGTTTAGGCTGAGTATAGTTCGGTTGTATCATTAGCGGTGTAGTGCTTCAAGCCGTCATCTTGAGACCGCCAGCATGGAGCCCTCCAGTTTTCATCAAACTGCAGTTTGCATGTTTGATGAAACCGCCCATCAAGATCATTCTTCAAACCGCCCCTATGCTTGGTGAAACCGCAGAGCAGTTATTGAAGAGATAAAGATATGTCATTTATTCCTTAGACAAACATTCCCTTTTTGACCGTAAAAGGATGTTGTTATGTCATGTCAAAATAACTCTAAGTTAACTTGGAGTTTCTGCAAGGAATGTCGGTTTGTCTATCAGTTTGAATTGTTTACCGTTAGTCCTTTCTACAACAAAGGACAAATGTCAGGTAGTGGTGCAACAACTACCTAGGACTACAAGACAAAACCAAGGACGAAAATGACAGCTCAACCAATGGGATTTCGACAGCACTGTACCCTTCAGATTTGATTCAAATCTTTACCCAACGGTCACAAGGGTGCTCTGCCTATAAATAGCCTCCATTATTCAACAATGAAGGTTGCTGAGCTTCAAGAGATTCATTTCCAAGTGTTCAAGTTTGCTTTGAAGATTCAAACCCAGATATTCATATCTTCAAACCATCTCCATTGCAAACCCCCTCTTCATCAAAGCTTCAAGCCTAACAACCGTTCATATTCAGCCTTTACACCAAAAGACTTTCATTTGCTCAACCATCATTTAGATACTTAGAGCATTTGATTTCTTTTCACACACACCTGATTTATATAATCACATAGACTATATACTTCGAAAACACTGGTTGTTATTATAGCTTAGGTTAGACTTATTGTTTAGAGTTTAGATTCATCTTGTAAAACCTCCTCTAAATTAATACAAGTCTAGTAGCTATTAGAAAATCCTAGACTAACCATCTAGGTAGAGGACGTAGTTCATTTAAGAACGAACCTCTTCAATTTGTGTGTTTGATCTTTATTTTCTGTCTTGATATTTATCTTTCTTGTTTGTGGTCTTGAACTTGTTTCCATATACGAAATAACTTGAAAGATGAATTGTGTTTTCCTTTAAACTTTAAGTTTAACTATTCTGTTGCATCATAGTGTTTTCTCAACCCGAGTCAAACCTCCCAACTCTTTAACTAACCTATTTGGCCAAACCGCAAACTCCGCTGTGCATTTTATCAGCTCGGTTCTTGTGCTTTGAACCGCAGTTGGCCATACTGATAAGTACTCGGTTGATTTTAAGGGTATTTTCGAAAAAGTTTCGGACCGCTATTCACTCCCCCTCTAGCGGTTCTATACCCTTGTTGCCCTCTGGGACCAACAAGTGGTATCAGAGCATATCCACCAAACTTGTTTTTACAAGCTTAACCGCTTGGGTGCTGATCCAATGGCAAACACAAACACCCATATGATGCAAACATCCAATTCGAATCACTTACCGATTCTGGATGAAGATAGTTTTATCTTTTGGAAAGATAGGATGATGAAACACATGATTTCATGTGATCCTAGACTGTGGACCGCGGTTACTGATGGACCATATGTTCCTATGAAAGCTAATCCACGTGCAGGAACCGCAGGAGAAGAAGCTGAAGTTAAGAAGTTAGAAAGTGAATGGACTGATGCAGACCGCATCAATGTGGATTTTGATGGAAGAGCTATGTCCATGCTAGTATCAGCTATTGACCTAAGGACTCATTCTAAGGTGCTTCACTGCAAAACCATAAAGGCTACCTGGGATGCTATAGTTGACTTTCTGGAAGGAGATTCAGATACCAAGAAGAACCGCCTCTATCAACAGAGAAGACTCTTTGACTATTTTGTTAAAGATCCTAAGGAATCTCTTAGACAATGCTATGAGAGGTTTATTGATATTGTTAATGTGTGTTTTTCTCTTGGACATGTCTATTCTAATACAGATTTGAACATGAGATTCATGCAAGCTCTTGGTAGCAAATGGCTGATCAAAACTACTAACATTGAAGACAACAAGGACTTGGAAGCTCTTGATCTTCGACACTTGTATGCCATGCTGAAGGTTTTTGAATTTAAGCTTGAAGAGGTCCATGAAACCGAAAGCAGATTTAAGACACTCTCTCTAGCTGCATTCAACAATACCTCATCTCCTGTCTACAATCCAGACCATCATCAAACCGCTCCTCACCTCCACTTGCAAACCGCTCCTCCTGACCAAAATGTTCCTAGATACAATATTCAAACCGCACCTTCTGAGTATTATCAACAGTCTCACCAATCCTATCCTCAATCACATCAACCATATCCTCAACCTTATCAATCCTATCAGCAGTCTCATCAATCCTACACTCCTCCTCAAAGTTCTTATGCTCAGAGTGTAGGATCACAATCTTCAAGTTCTACTCAAGTTGATTTTGATGAAATGGATGATAAAGAATTTGCTTTATATGTGAAGAAATACACCAAGTTCAGGAAAAACAATAGATCTCAATTTCCATCCAAAGGCTCAGCAAAGTTTGTCCCTCCAACCAGATTCAACAAAACTGCAGATCCCAAGACAAGGGATAACTTGGTTTGTTATAACTGCAGACAGCCAGGTCACTTTGCTTCGAGTTGTCCCAAACCGCGTTATGAAGCCGCGCCAGCAAAGAAACCATTCAACAAGAAGTTTGTGAAAAGAAGAGGAATGGTAGCTGACCAAGGAGATCAACCGCTGACATGGATGGGTTCAGACTCAGATGAAAGTGATGATGAAGAAACTGCTAATCTTTGCCTCATGGGATTTGAAGAAAGAATTAAAATTGACGAAAGCCTTCCACTGCCAAATCAACAAATGAAGTTAGTTTCACCTAAGACTCCTGAGGCTAGATCAAGCAAAGCTCCTACAATACCAAACTACACTCCCGAGGTTCAAGCAGACCAAAGTCATGATGATCAGGTACTAGAACGTGCTAATATTATATGTCAACAACATACTGTGCTTAAAAAGGCATATAAACTAATGGTTGCGGAACTTGAAGAATCCAAACGTGTATGTAAATCCCACAAGGAGGAAATTGAAAACCTCAAGCTCCAAATTGCTGGGATATCTACTATTGTGGATGAAAACCGCTATCTGAAGGACAGGACCGAGGTACTTCTCACCCAAATCCATGAGCTTACCATACAAAGGGATGACCTTCAAAAAGTGACCGATGTATGGACTAAGTCTAGTGTCACCGTGGAACAAATCCTAAATTCACAAATTCCTACTTCGGATAAAAGTGGATTGGGGTTTAAAACCGATGATGGGTTTAAGTGTCCTTGTCTCTATGCCGAAGGTGGTGTGAAACCTACTGAACAAACCAAAGAAATTCCTAAGGTTAATCATGCTGGTAAAAAGGGGTCAAAACAAGAAATTAAAAGGCAAAATTATTTCTTTGAGTACCCTAAAAACCAGACTGGGAGAGATTCAAAGTGGAAAGAGAAATCCATAGCGGCTGAGGCAACCAAGGAAGTATTGAGTGATGAAACCGCTCCTAGTCGGTTTAAGGAAATTCCTATCATTTTCCCTAAAGCCACACCTAAGAGGAAGGTTGAGCTCAAGAAGGTAATCTTTGTTAAAGCCAAAACCGCTGACCCAGTAAAACATGAGAAACCGAAGGTCAGTAAAGGGTTTGTAAAACCGCAACCGCAACCTGGATTTATTCATTGTGCTATTTGTGCTGATTTTGGTCATAGTGCTGGTCATTGTCTTTTAAGATTCACACCCAATGCCAAGGGACGTAAAAATCCTAAGGTCAAACAGGTGTGGGTCCCAAAAAGCTACTAACCCTAGGACCCAAGGAATAAGGGGGACCAAAACCTTTCATGTTTATTTTTCAAATTTCATGTTTTATGGCTGGAACCGCTAAGAAGAAGAAGGATCTCTGGTATTTGGATAGTGGTTGCTCACGACACATGACTGGAGATTCCGAACTACTCTGCAGTTTCATCCAAATGAAAGGTCCCCCAGTAGTGTTTGGTAACAACAAGAAAGGAGAAACAGTAGGATAGCAATCAAACGAGGAAAGGTGACTATTGAAAATGTGTCACTAGTAGAAGGACTCAAGCACAACCTTCTCTCCATATCTCAGTTTTGTGACAAAGGAATAAACTGCATCTTCATATCAACTAACTGTTATATCAAAGATGCTTCCTCTGGAGTCACTCTACTGACTGGCAACAGAACATGTGATGTTTATATGATAGATTTAAGCAATATTGTTTCTATTGCTGACCTCTGTTTTATAGCCAAAAATATAAGTGAAAGCAGCTGGTTATGGCATAAGCGGCTCAGCCACTTGAACTTCAAGTATCTAGCAAAACTGCACAGGGATGGTCTAGTAAAAGGACTACCCAAAGTGGCTGACCATCATGATGAAAAGTGTAAAGCATGCCAGCTTGGAAAGCAGCCCAAACAGTCATTTCCTAGTAAAACCGCACCTTCAACGAACCGCTGTTTGCAACTGCTGCACATGGATTTATTTGGACCTGTCCCAACCGCCAGTATAGGAGGAAACCGCTATACACTTGTGGTGGTTGATGATTATTCAAGATATACATGGGTGGAAATGATGGCCTCTAAAGATGATACTTATGGCATCATAACCGCTCTCTTTAGACAGCTCCAAACTCAGAAATTGGATGACATTGTTGCCGTGCGTTCAGATAATGGAACCAAATTTACAAACAATGGTGTTGCCCAATATTGTGATGATCATGGAATTGATCATAACTTCTCTGCCGCTGGGGTTCCACAACAGAATGGAGTTGTAGAAAGAAAGAACAGAACTTTGATTGAAGCCGGAAAGACCATGATTGCAGAAGCAAAGCTTCCCAAATACTTCTGGGCCGAAGCTGTCAATACCGCATGTTTCACCCAGAACCGCTCCCTAATCATCAAAGTTCACAACAAGACTCCTTACGAATTGTGGAGAGGCAGATCACCCAACATTTCCTTCTTCAAGATATTTGGATGCAAGTGCTACATCTTGTACAATGGCAAAGAGCATCGAGGTAAATTTGATGCTAAGGCCGATGAAGGTATTTTTGTTGGATATTCTAAACACTCCAAAGCTTTTCGTTGTTTCAATAAGACATCTTTAAAAATTGTAGAGTCAGTCCATGTTACATTTGATGAACATGATCTTCTTGAGCCACATATGACTCCAAATGTTGCTGATGATTTTAGTGGTTTTGAGACAGGTACATCTTACCCTAATCATGCAACCGCAAATGACCAACCTACTCAAACTGCTCCATCAGGTTCTCCAGCCGCTCCAAATCAAACTGAAGGTGTTGCTGTAGAACCGCACTCTTCTGATCCCATTCAAACCGTTGATCCAGTTCCAAACATCACCTTCAATGAAGATTTCAATGAATATCAAGAAGAGCCTCTTCTGGAAAATCTTCAAGAAATAGTGGTTCATGAAGACCTCCCTCCAGAAATCAATGAGCATAGAGACCATCCAACAACAAATGTTATAGGTCCTATCAGTTCTGGTGTTCAAACTAGAGGAAGCTTAACTCATAGAGATAACCACAGTTTGTTCTCAACCGCACTGTTATCTCAGATGGAACTGAAGAAGGTAGATGAAGCTCTAAGTGATCCAAGTTGGGTAGCTGCAATGCAAAAAGAGCTCAATCAGTTTGAAAGATGCAGAGTTTGGACTCTAGTTCCAAGGCCCAGAGATCACACTGTAATTGGAACAAAATGGGTATACAGAAATAAGATGGATGAAAATGGTACTATAACAAGAAATAAAGCAAGGTTGGTTGCTCAAGGTTATAGGCAAGAAGAAGGAATTGATTATGATGAAACCTTTGCCCCTGTAGCCAGACTTGAAGCCATTAGATTGTTCCTGGCCTATGCCTCCTTCAAGAAATTCAAGTTATATCAAATGGATGTGAAGAGTGCATTTCTGAATGGTGAACTACAAGAAGAAGTTGATGTAGCTCAACCGCCAGGATTTGAAGACAACAAATATCCTAATCATGTCTTCAAGCTCAAGAAGGCCTTGTATGGACTCAAACAAGCTCCAAGAGCATGGTATGACACTCTATCTAAATTTCTTATTGAACAAGGCTTCTCTAGAGGTAAAATTGACACAACCTTATTTATTGCTAAACACAAAGGTCATTCATTATTAGTTCAAATATATGTTGATGACATTATTTTCGGTTCTACTAATGAAACTATGTGTGTTAAGTTTGAGAAGCTTATGAAAGGTAAATTTGAGATGAGTATGATGGGAGAGTTAACATTCTTTCTTGGACTCCAAATCAAGCAATGTCATGATGGAATCTTTATCAACCAAGCCAAATATACCAAAGATTTGATCAAGAAATCTGGGCTTGAAACCGCTAAGCCAGTTGATACCCCAATGTAAAAGGCCTGCAGTTTGGATCAAGATGAACGAGGTAAGAAAGTTGATCAGACTCTCTACCGAGGTATGATTGGCTCTCTACTTTACTTAACTGCTAGTAGGCCAGATATCATGTTTAGTGTTTGTGTTTGTGCTAGATTTCAAGCTGACCCTAGAGAATCTCATCTTATTGCTGTTAAAAGAATTATTAGATATTTATGTGGATCTGTTAACCTTGGACTTTGGTACTCCAAAGAATCTTCATTTGATCTATTAGGTTATTCAGATGATGACTTTGCAGCATGTAAGATAAGCAGAAAGAGAACAAGTGGTACTTGTCAGTTCCTTGGAACGCGGCTTGTATCATGGTCCAGCAAGAAACAAGCATCGGTTTCAGTCTCAACCGCTGAAGCTGAATATATTGCGGCTGGAAGCTGTTGCTCTCAAATTCTCTGGATGAAACAGCAGTTGGAAGACTATGAAGTATTTGAGAAGAACTGCCCTATCTACTGTGATAGTACTGCAGCAATATCAATCTCCAACAATCCAGTACAACATTCAAAAACAAAGCACATTGACATAAGATATCATTTCCTCAAAGATCATGTTGAAAAGAAGAACATTTTTCTAGTAAAGGTGGGAACCGATGATCAAATTGCAGATATTCTCACCAAACCGCTTGAAAATTCTAGGTTCTTTCATTTACGAGGAGAAATGGGTATGTTGGAACTTACTTAATATAATTCATGTCTATTTATTTTTGTTCTAATAATTTTTGGTTAAGTATTTTGGCTCTATTAAGAAAATGCAAATAGTTTGCGGTTCAATCGACGAAACCGCAACAAAATGGTTCGGCTAAAGATTCCACTCAAACCGAAGAATCAAGAAGAACAACTTCAGTTTTATCCAAACCGAACTGTCAAAGCAAGAATTCGGTTTTCTCTACTGAAACCGAAGACAGATCTGAGAGATATCGGTTTCATTATAACCGAGAATGAGGAAAAGGTAAGTCGGTTTACTCAAACCGCTCAGGTATGAAATTGCATTTAGTCCCTACTTTATGTCACTTCATTCTTTAAGGACCTTTTTGCAATTATCTCTGCCGCATTGAATGCGAATCGACAGGTACGCTGACGGTTAAGTTTCCTTACGCCGTAAAGGTCGCTCCACTACCCGAGGTGGTTAATTGAGTATAAAAGACAAACCATTTTTCAATTTAACTCTTTACCTTCTTACTCTTTTTAGCAAAAACCCTTTCTCTCTCCTCTGTACACACTCCTCTCTCTCTCTGTTCTCACTCAAAATTTTCTTACTTAAACAAATTTTTTTTAATGGCACCAAAGAAATCAATTGATCTTGCTTCTACTTTTACATCGTCCAAACCTTCGAAGCCTGATATGGTATGAATTTCTGAACCCTAACTCAGTATATTTCATTTGTCCGCCATTGTTGAAGCTTAAAAGCTTGTTCATCTTCCTTTGATCATTTTATGCTTTTTCTTCAATTTCTTGGTTGATTTGTGCTCGCATTTACTTATATATACTGTTTGATTACTTTGTTTTGAGATTTGTGTTCAATTTTGAGCAAAATCAATTTTGGGGTTATTTGGTGTTCTTGCGAAATTTTGCAGATTCTGGGTTCATGTGTTGTTATTTGTCTTAGTTTATTTAGAACTTTGTTAGAATCTGACCTTTGTGATCATTTTGGTATAATTTTTTTCATATTTTGGTTAAGATTTTGTTTTGCATATTCATACTCTGTTCTTCGTGCATTCAACTCTTTTTCAAAATTTTCCCTCTTTGATTCGTTTTGTCTTCACTGTTCATTCATTCTTTGTTTTTACATTTTTACCCTTACTCTCCTTGAACCGCATGTTTTCATTGTTAGGATTCCTTGTTATAGTTTGTAGGACTTAATCAAACCGCGGTTTGCTTAAGGATTCAATCTATCATTCTTTAAGCTATTTCTAACTTAGAATATTTTCCAGGATCCTTCAAACTTTGTACCCGGTTCTAGGATACTAGAGGAGGAAATTAAACAAGATGCAGTTGGAAGGAAGCTCCTCAAACTGCTGAGTGATGGAAAGCTGCTCCCTCTGTTCCTTATGGATGAACCGCAATTTGTTACAATCATCTGCGCCAAATTTTTTGAGAATGGGATCTCCACAACTGCTGCCTTGCTGGATGTACGAGGAGAACCGATAAGGGATCTGGAAACCGGAGAAGTTAAATTTGAAGATGCTATCAAGTCCACCGTCTGTGGCAAAGAAGTGATCCTAACCGCTTCCAAGATCGCAGTTCTAGCTGGCCTTGAGAACTCTGGAGTTATGGGGATCAAACCGGAACTTCTGAGCAATACTACAATGGAGTTAATTGGAGTTAATTCTTTCTCCACCAAGAATTCCTCCAAAAAGGACTTTGGAGAGGTGATGGCTCATCTATGCGAATTGGTTGATTCTGGAGTCATGTGCAAGAATGGAAACCACAACAACTTTACAAGTGAACAGTATGCTTACTGTGTGGCAATTCTTAAAGGGAAGAAACTGCACTGGCCCAAGGTTGTGATGAAGGAGATCATCAATGCCCTAAACCGCCTCCATGCTGCTAAAGCCTCTGGAAAATCCAAGATCAGAACTCACTACAGGTTGCTGACTAAGTTCCTGCACCAAGATACTGACATTTTCAAGTTCTCTGCTGACAACAAGGACTATTGGTTGGATCCAATTGAGAAATCTATCTTTGGATTATCAAAACTTGATGCCTTCAGAACTGCATTTGGATGGCGGTATGCTCAAACAGTTTAGAATGAGGACCCTCTTCCTGAAGCCGAACGTGGACCATTTCCTGAGGCTCGGCTCAATAAATCTGGGAAACTGTATGCTGGTGCCATTGCTGATCAGGCCCATGCTACGAGAAGGAATGAAGGTCAAACTGCTACTCTAAACCGATTGGGGTTAAGTCAGTTAGCTCAGACCGCGGTACAGGCTGAGGGGGAGTCTGCGGTTGAGGGGGAGCCTGCGGCTCGTCCCAAGGAAACCGCTGCTCCAAGGAAGAGAAAGGGAACTGCTCAAATCCCTTCAGTTATTACAAAAGCAGACTTATCCAAGTCGCCCCCTAAACCCTCATCAAAACCTTCATCTTCTTCAACCTCTTTTCCCCCTATCAGACTATCTCCTACCCTTTCCAAACCTATCACTTCTAAACCCTCAATTCCCAAACCTCAAATTAAACCCCTCTCTCCATTACATCAAAATGTGGAGAAATCCATCAACTTTGCTATGGATGCCGCCTCTCTCAAAGCTGCCAAAGCCAAAACCATTCCAGAACTTATTCCTTCACCTCATCTTTTCCTTCCTATCTCCTCTCCTCCTAAACCTTCAACCTCTAAACCGCCCTCTGTTCAGTTCTCTGAAGAACAGTTGGCTAAAATTTACAAAGCCTTCCCAAACCTCAAACCCTCCTCTCAAACCGAACCTGAGCAGACCGAAGTGTCTGAGGCTGCGGTTATAGTTGAACAAACCGATTTGTCTACAATTGAGGTTCAGCCTAAGCAAACCGATGAGTTTGAGGCTGCAGTATTGCCTGAGCAGACTGATGCGTCTGAGGCACTTGGTGAACCTGAGCAAGATGATGAAGTTCTTGAGGTTCAACCACCAAAGAAGAAAAGAAAGTTGATAAAGAAATATGAGTTTGTAGAACATTGGCAGTCTAGGCCACCGGGTGCAATTGACTTCAGTGAGGCTCATGACAAAAGGGATCATTCACCTCTTGAAGGTCCATTTGCAAAAGAATTAAGAGAAAGAGCTGAGATGAGAAAGGCAGGAATTGACCCAATGATGGTTGAGGTCTCCCCTCCTTCACTTAAAAGAAAGTTGGACTTTGATTCACCAGAACATACTCCATCTTCATCTCCAGACTTACCATATGCTGCAGCGGTTCAACCATCACCAGTTCTTTCAACTGCTCAACCTTCGGTTTCTACGTCGGTCCAACCGATGGCTCTGTCTTCAGTTTCACCATCTGCTCCGCCATCGGTTTCATTCATTAAACCGAAGACTAGAAAAAGGAAAAGTGCTACTGAACTGGCTTCCTACTTGAAGCGGTTCAAATCAGAGACCTCTAGGGAAAGAAGGGCTGGAGCCCATGCTCGTGCCGCCGCCAAAGCCGAAGACAGATTCTTGAAGGCTGGCCGCCCTAATCCTTATGCTATTTTTCCCAAGGATGAGATGGAAGCCGCAGTTGAGAAGATAATTCTTTCAGTTGCAGAACAATTGATGGGAGAGATTGCCTATCAGGTACTCATGGATCCCACTCTTGCCTCCCAATTCTTTCTATGAGATATGTTGCTTCTCCTTCTCCTCCTCCTCCTCCTCCTCCTCAAACCGACATTATTCCTTATTATTTTTTCCTTCCTTTTGATCCCATAGAACTTGAAACCGCCATTAGGGTTTCTATGGATGAAACTTTAGAAGAGGCACACATTCTCTTGAAAGACAAAGCCAAATGCCTTCTTCATCCCATCAGTCTGATGATGCCATCCCAATTTCTGATGATGATACTGCTAGTATGAGCACATCCCTGACTACACTCCTTCTGATGAACCGCCCTCTTCAATTCCTTCCTATCCAATTCTACCCCTTCATGCTACAACCGCCGATTTAATAGATGCGGTTAGGAATATTCAAGTTCATCAGCAAACCGCCACTTCTCGGTTTGACACTCATCTCCTCACTTTACAAACTGATCTTGATGCCATTAAGGGGGAGAGAGTGAATGAGAGATTTGATGATAGATAAAGACAACAAAAACTAGATGAGAGATTGAAATTCATTTTGGAAAATCAACTGGCTCTTCAAGATCTTGTCAGAACCAACAATGATCTTTGCAACTTAAAGTTTCAAGCCGTTGATGCATCACTTCAATCTGTTGTTGAGAAACTTGACATTTTGGCCCAGCATGCGCTTGATTCTTCTGAGCTTATCCTGCATAGAACTGGGAAACTTGTCAAGCAAGCCGCTGCAATTGAATTAAAGATTGATGAACCGACTGAAGTTCGGCTTCGTACAGCTGACTTTGTTTTTGAAACCGCTTGTGGCTCCGGTTCTAGGAATGTTGATCAAACCGCCCATGCTGTTGATGCTCAAGTTGCAGAAGAACAAGCTGCTCAAGACGCTCAAACCGTTCAGAACCAAACCACAGATGATGCTGCTGCTGCAAGGGGTTCTGTTGCAGATGAAGTAGACTAGATTTCATTTCTTAGTCTTTCTTTTTGATGTCTCTTGTAATTCATACATTGTAAGTTACTATCCTTATGATTGAATTATAATGAGAATGACTGCATAGCATTCTGTTTCCAAAACTTTGTTTATTCAAACTGCTTGTTTGTGAAACAATGCTTGTATTTCTTAAAACCTCATGCACTACATTCATCATGAAAATACTTTTAAGTGAATTGTGTTTTAAACATTCAGTTTAAACATGCATTTCTGATCCTCAAAATCATATCATTTTATATGCATCTGAATGTATTTCTCTTCTATCTTTTCTCCATTTCCTTTGTTTTTGATAGATTATAAATCTATGATCTAGCATAGTGTGTGCATTGACTTGGGACATGCAATTTTATGAAATTTATTTCGGACATGTTCTTACCAAGTACAATGTTTTGCTATTATCATAGTGTGGTAATGGCATCAATCAAATAGGGGGAGATTGTTAGGATTCATTGTTAGTACACCCACCTTAATTTGATTGATCCATGCCACGTGTCTTTTTATGGAGTCTAGGACCGCATGTAATGAAGTTCTACTTCAATTTTTAGATAAGTCCATTTCTAGATTTTTGATTGTCTAGGCTGATTATAGTTCGGTTGTATCATTAGCGGTTTAGTGCTTCAAGCCGTCATCTTGAGACCGCCAGCATGGAGCCCTTCAGTTTTCATCAAACTGCAGTTTGCATGTTTGATGAAACTGCCCATCAAGATCATTCTTCAAACCGCCCCTATGCTTGGTGAAACCGCAGAGCAGTTATTGAAGAGATAAAGATATGTCATTTATTCCTTAGACAAACATTCCCTTTTTGACCGTAAAAGGATGTTGTTATGTCATGTCAAAATAACTCTAAGTTAACTTGGAGTTTCTGCAAGGAATGTCGGTTTGTCTATCAGTTTGAATTGTTTACCGTTAGTCCTTTCTACAACAAAGGACAAATGTTAGGTAGTGGTGCAACAACTACCTAGGACTACAAGACAAAACCAAGGACGAAAATGACAGCTCAACCAATGGGATTTCGACATCACTGTACCCTTCAGATTTGATTCAAATCTTTACCCAACGGTCACAAGGGTGCTCTGCCTATAAATAGCCTCCATTATTCAACAATAAAGGTTGCTGAGCTTCAAGAGATTCATTTCCAAGTGTTCAAGTTTGCTTTGAAGATTCAAACCCAGATATTCATATCTTCAAACCATCTCCATTGCAAACCCAGTTCTTCATCAAAGCTTCAAGCCTAACAACCGTTCATATTCAGCCTTTACACCAAAAGACTTTCATTTGCTCAACCATCATTTAGATACTTAGAGCATTTGATTTCTTTTCACATACACACCCGATTTATATAATCACATAGATTATATACTTCGAAAACACCGGTTGTTATTATAGCTTAGGTTAGACTTATTGTTTAGAGTTTAGATTCATCTTGTAAAACCTCCTCTAAATTAATACAAGTCTAGTAGCTATTAGAAAATCCTAGACTAACCATCTAGGTAGAGGACGTAGTTCATTTAAGAACGAACCTCTTCAATTTGTGTGTTTGATCTTTATTTTCTGTCTTGATATTTATCTTTCTTGTTTGTGGTCTTGAACTTGTTTCCATATACGAAATAACTTGAAAGATGAATTGTGTTTTCCTTTAAACTTTAAGTTTAACTATTCTGTTGCATCATAGTGTTTTCTGTCTTGATATTCTGTGTCTCGCCTTTGATTTGGGTCAAAACTCGTTAAGTTTGGCATGTTTCGTTAAGTTTCTGACTGACTCTGTTAGTTAGGGGCCAAAATGAACATTCAAACTGCTGCAGAAGGGCAAAATGTGATTCCAGCACAAAGATGCCTCGTACGAGACATCCCCCTTGACAGTCGGGTTTTGGTCAGTTTCCTTGTTGATCTCAACCCCTTTTTTGGCAAACACTCAAGCAATCCGGGAAAAACCTAATGGGCGATCCTAGAGTCCAAAAATACCTCCTTGGAAATCAAGTCCTTGATTCCCATCCAAACTTACCTTCTTGACTAAAACCCTAGGTCAAGAACTCCTATAAATATAGAGGTTCTTGAACCGAAAAACCTCTAGAATGGTTATTCACCCAAAACCACTCCAAATCTGATCAAAGAGGTCCTCATAATCAGCCTCTCTCCCTCACCCACGAAATTAAAACCTTCATAACACCATTCAAGCCAAGTTCGTCGGATCATCAAGGCCTCTAGTCAAGGCCATCCATAGGATTCTCGAAGAACGCTTAGGTAAAACTCCTTGTTTTCTACCTTCTCATCCTCTTCTTTCTATTTGAAGTAGTTTGATTCCATTAAAGGATCATCCTAGAGCCTCTCTAATTCATGGAGATGGTCTCGAAGCATATGATCCGACATTCCAAATAAATAAGAAATTATTTATTTGGTTCCTTTTGGACGTTTTGCATAATTTTGAAACAATGATGATGATTTCTTAGCAAGACCAATCCTAGATTGGATGAATTGGGTGCTCCTTGACCTTCCCAATTCATAACTTAACCCCCGAATCTAGATCTTACGATCCGTGTTCCGTCAAACATGGTGGCGACTCACAACAAACGAGCAACATGTAAACCCTCACGATCCAAGATGAGCGGTCCGGGGACCGCGGGAGGGGCGCGGGCTCACAATGGCGACTCTGCTGGGAAAGATCACAGTAAGTGGGTAAGACTTGCGTCGAAAGAAATCATCGTTGTCTCAAAATTCTGTAGTTTCTTTTTGTATTTCTGTTCCCAGAAGGGATATCTCGTACGAGACATTGATGTCTCGTACGAGACATCCCTGTTCTGTCCAGACAGTCAGTTCTCTTGGTTTGAAAAAGGGACTCCGTTCAGTTCAAACATGTACACAAGATTACAGGCCTGTCTTCCCCTCTGTTTCTGAGTCTTAGGACCCTCCTAACGACGAAGAAACTCCCCGTATCTCATAAAACTAACCTTTGTTTTGCAGGAGTACTTGCTAATCGATTTTATTCCTTGCTTTGATTTTGTTTGCTTTATGTGTGAACTACGACGGCCTGAGTTCCTCCACAAGAGGGAAACGTAGGCAGCCACTTGGCCCGGCCATTGTATGTTTTTGTTTTACTTTCAAAAAAAAAAAAAAAAAAAAAAATTCTATTTTCTCTTTGTCACCTAGATCTTGACTCTCACACACGTGCACGCATGTAGAATAATTGCACTACATACCCTTCAACCCGGGTCCCAATCGAAGGACAGATGTCGGTCAGCACACCCACTCTAACGAGGGGCACTCGCCGGTCTCTCCAAAGATGGTGTACCCACTCTGTGACTCGCTCCTAGACTGTGTTCATGGGGAGCCTTAGCCGTAAGCCCTGTATCAACCTCATGCATACATACTAGTCAATAAGACACTCCTCGAGACCGTTCGGTTCGATTCTTAGGGTTGTTTTAAACTTTTCCCAAGATAACGCATTTTCTACAATCTATAATCCTCCCTTCATGAATTCTTGACGAATGTCCCTTCGGTATAAATTGTTGAACAAAGGGTGGAAATGATGAGATGAGAATTTTTCTACGAGGATTCGAGTCTAGTCTCTCTCACCGTTAAGACCCTTCGTTTGACAATGTCCCTTTCGGTTGTCCCTTACAAGAATTCATAAGGTCTGATTGCATTAAAGGCGTTGTTTAACAAAGTGCAAAACAACTACGGAATCACTTAGGTTTGGATAATTCGAATGGTGGATTCTGATGAGAATATGGGACCTTTGCTCGAATTGTCCATTTGGGAGAGTGCAATACAGGTGAAAAACAAGGAGCTCATATTCTAGGGTGATAGAATCCACTGTTCTAGGATGAACTAGGTAGTAACCTTTTAAAATGGATTAAATTCCATCCGACCAATAGGACTAAAATCTGAAAATCTGACTGTCAGGCTGGATGCCTCGTACGAGACATCCATGTCTCGTACGAGACATCCATGTCTCGTACGAGACATCTCTCATTCTCTGTGATTCTGTCGTGTTGGTCAACCTATCTCATAAAAGCCGACTTGTTGGGACCCCAGCCTAGATTTGACACAGTTTCTGCACTCTAGGTCCGTCCGATCAGCAAGGTAGCTCCACACTCCCAACGCAAATGCCGGCCCGAAAAGAAATGACCCACAGAGAAATTTCCCAAAGTGTCTGCTTCGAGATGGAAACCGTCGGAGGGTGGAAAGAAGCCTTACCCAATGGAAAAGCCCCGGAGATCAATGTCGTTTCAGAACTCTGCTTTAGGGGACTCGATTGTGCCTCATATGTTTCCTGCAATCAAAGCGTTGATGACCGAGTCAAGCAACGCAATGAAGAAAATGAGAAAGAGTGGGCCGACATTGAGGAAATGGTTGACAAGGAAAAATTAGAGATGTTACAATATGAGTATGACAAGATGAAGTTGTGGTATGATCATGCAGTCAAGAGAGTCCGTGACTTAGAAAAGAGCCAAGAAGAAACCGTCAATGCAGAGGTGAAACACTGCCTTAGTTTGCTCTACCAAGACCTCAAGAAGCAAATGGAGGCTGAGCATCGCCATCACTTTGACGTCATAACAAATCAATATCAAAGCATCATTCAACACCTCCAACCTAAGCCACCAAGAGTCTACACAGATTTAAGTCAAATCTGACTTGGGAGAGTGTTCCGTGAGCTTGAGAGGGAAGGCAAGATAGCACCGATGCAAGGATACAAGCCCAAGTATGAAGGGTCCGGAAGGGCCTTGCACTTGTATTGCTACTACCACCAGTGTCGCGGTCATCACACCGATAACTGCAACAACTTGAGGAATAAGATCCAAGATCTTATCGACCAAGGCACTCTCCAATATAAAAGGCAAAGGGATAGGTCTCGTGTTGAAGAACGAAGAGTCCAAGCCTCACGCTCCTGTTCCGCTTCATTAGTCAAAAAGTTATTAGACTAGTTTCTTTCATTTCCAGAATAGTTGTTTCTTTTTATTTATTTCTCTTCTTTCAATAGACTGGTTGTTTTTCGTTCTTTAAGGGGTCCTACTCACCCGAGAAACATTGTGGGTGAGAGTACGCCCTCCTATCAACTTCAACTTTTAAGTAATAGTCAGTTTCCTTTAAGTTTCTTGCGTTTTTTGTATTTCACAAAAGCAAAGTAGTGTAGAGATGGTGGAAGTACACTCTGAAAATGACTATTCAGAAGCCATTCCATTCTCCGGAACATGCCCAGTACTTAACATGATGCTAAGAGAAGGATACTTCCCCGGTCTCTGACTTGGCAAGCATTTACAAGGGATAAAAGAACCACCACCTGTCGTTCTATACCCCCTGAATATGGTCTAGGGTATGAGTCACCACTCAAGGGCATCCCTAAGGAAGAAATGGACTGGACCTCATACATAGTGCCACTAGCACCACCCTATCGAAAGACTCTAAACGGGTATTTTGTGCGTGAGGGGAAAAACTTGCCATACTTTATATTCCCTGAACCGTTGATTGACCATAGGGGGAAGCGCCAACCGGGCTTTGAAATCTTCAGTGACTGTGATCCGTAATCACTTGAAACAAAACCGATGCAATTCTCATGGCTACCTCGAGAATTAGGGGGTACCAAGGCCGAAGCATTCAGTGAATGGGACTTTGTGTTGGGAAAAGACCTACTGCATCAATTCCTCAACCTTTGCAAGCTAGAGGACACTCAGATCAATGCAATAGACAAGGGGGATGCTCCGGACCAAGACTACACTAAGCTCATCAAAAAGTGTGACGAGCCTATCCAGAACTGGTACACAACTGGGGGACCCATAGCAAGTGAAGACTTCTTGATCAAGGAGTTAGGATGTACTCCCCATCCCCATAGGGAAAGAAAATTTATAACTGTTACCTTAGAGTCAGATACCGCTACCGATGAGCTCACCCAAGAGGACTTTGATGCCATCGCGGAACGTGTATTCCCTTACTTTCTTAATAAAAACATAGATCTTTCCGAGTATCCTGAGATTGCTAGCGTCTTAAATGATGAATTAACTGATAACTCTAACGAATTGGATAATAATGAGTCATATGACGAGATAGACCAAGAAAATGAACAAATATTAAAAGAAATTAATAAGCAAGTGGGTTATCGTGGCGGAAATGGTCCTATTTACTCCGAAGAAATGCAAACAGTTAATCTGGGGACGGACGATGATCCGAAAGAGACCAAGATTGGCAGTTTCTTCAAGGGGGAAGACCGACAAGCCCTCATAGCGCTTCTCCGAGAATTCGTAGATGTGTTCGCTTGGTCCTACAAAGATATGCTGGGGCTAGCCAATTCGATTGTTGAGCATAAGATACCACTGCTTCCAGATTTAAAGCCAGTCAAGCAGAAACTCCGCAGAATTAAACCCGAGTGGTCGGTACAAGTCAAGAAAGAGATAGAGAAACTCCTGAGTGTTGGGTTCATCAAAGTGATAGTGTATCCAACCTGGTTGGCTAATACTATGCAGGTTTCCAAGGCGAATGGAAAGGTCCGCGTCTGCGTAGATTTCCGTGACCTTAACAGAGCATCTCCAAAAGATGATTTTCCTCTCCCTAACAGAGACATGCTCGTTGACAATACTGCAAAATATGAAGTCCGCTCATTCGTAGACAGATTCACAGGGTACAACCAGATCCTTATGGCCGAGGATGACCAACACAAAACAGCGTTTACCACACCTTAGGGGACGTTCTATTATACAGTCATGCCATTCGGACTAAAAGATGCCGGAGCCACGTACCAGAGAGCTGTAACTGCGCTGTTCCATGACATGATACATAAAAAGATGGAAGTGTACGTCGATGATATGATCATACACTCTAAAGGCTCCAATGGGCAGCACTTCGGCGACCTCAGAAAGTTCTTTTAAAGGTTGAGACATTACAAGATGGGACTTAATCCAGCCAAGTGCACGTTTGGGGTAGTAAAAGGAAAGGTCCTTGGGTACATGGTTACCGAGCGTGGTATAGAAGCGGATCCCGCTAAGATCAAAGCCATCATTGACATGCCTCCACCTAAGACACGGAAAGAAGTAAAGGGATTCATGGGTCGCCTTGAGTACATTAGTCGTTTCATTAATCAGCTCACGATAATGTGCGAGCCCATTTTCAAACTCCTCAAGAAGAATGCATCCCTAGAATGGACCGAAGAATGCCAAGAAGCCTTCCAAAAAGTCAAAGAAAACTTGGTAAATCCGCCAGTATTGCTTCCACCGCATAAAGAGAAACCATTGAATTTGTACCTCACAGTCAATGATACTGCATTAGGGGCTATGCTAGCACAAGAGCAACCCGACTCGAAGACTTTGTCAGCCGTCGCTTTCAAGGGGCTGAATTGAATTACTCGGCATTAGAAAAGTCGTGTGCTACACTGGTATGTGTAGCTGAGAGACTAAAGCCGTACATGGAAGCGTTTCCTGTGCAACTAATTGTCCGAATGGACCCAATGAAGTACATCTTCGAGAAGTCTCATGTATCCTCTAGAATAGCCAAGTGGTACTTTATGCTCGCGGGGTATGATATAACTTACATCACACAGAAATCCGTGACAGGAAGAGTCTTTGCTGATCATTTAGCCGAATTTCCATGTGATGAAGCGAAGGGGGAAGACCCGCGATTCCCTGACGAGGATATCTTAGCAATAGTAGAAAATAAGTGGCAATTATTTTTCGATGGCGTGGCCAATAAACAGGGATATGGCATTGGCATGTTACTGGTATATCCCTCAGATTTCCACACTCCACTCGCAATCCGCCTTGACTTCGAGGCCGCAAACAATATTGCTGAGTACGAAGCTTGCATAGCGGGGCTTGAAGCAGCCTTAGAAAGAAATGTGACCGAACTAGAAGTGTACGGAGATTGACAACTTATAATCTGTCAGTCACTCAAGAAGTGGATGGTACAAGATCCTACACTCCAGAAATATAACGACCATCTCCAAGACTTGGCCAAACAGTTCAAAGAGGTCACTTTTTACTATCTTCCTAGAGACAAGAACTGCTTAGTGTAGACACCCCGCCTTGGACCGCTCACCCTGATTGCACGGTTGATTTTGTGTCTCTCCCTCTTTTAACTGTTTTTTGTCAGTTTTTGTTACTTTCGTTAAGTACTTGACTGACCCCATTAAGTCCAGGGACTAAACTGAATAGCAGGGCTGACTTTCCAGTCCATTCTGTCAAAAAAGCCATCCCTGAGTCGCGCGCCTCCGACCATAGGAGCCAGAAGCGCGCGCCTTCCACACCCAAGGTGGGAAGCGCGCGCCTCTGGGCGCCAGTTACAGATTTCTGTCCAAGAATATCCCCCTTGCTCATTTTACATGATTTTGCCCAGGAAAGATTTCTTGGTGACTGAGTTTTGGCACCAAAAACTTGTGTTTTACAACTATATAAACCCTTCTTCTCCACCATTGGAAGGAGGACTCCTTTTTGAAGAAAGAAAACTATACATAAAGATATTCAAGGCATTTTGAAGGCAATTTGTCACGACCCGAAAACTAGGCTCTATTTTATTGGTAATAAATAATTATTATTTATTTATTTGCTTATTTATTTATTTGCTTATTTATTTATTTAAATATTTATGTGTGCATTTTATGTTTCATAATAATTATGCCTAGCATTTATTTGGGTCATTTGTGCTAGTGTGGAAGTGTTGAGTCTTATTTGTTAGTGGGGAGTTTATTTGAAAGGGTAGTATTAGGGGGAGGGGCCTAAGCGTAACATTTTGAAATCATTTCTCCCTACTCCTCCTCTTCTCCCTCACTCTTCCCCTTCTCCCTCATCATTGTGCAGCAACTCTCTCTCTCTCTCCTTGGTTATGGTAAGTTTTTCTTCTCTTCCTTCTCTCTTCATTTTCTTCATCTTCCTCTCATTATTTCTCATTTCTTAAAACATGAACCTTGTTTAGATCGTCGATAGGATCGCGTAGAACCAAAAAGAATTGAATTCCGTCAACTTTGAGATTTATCAAGTAATATACTTTTCCCCCATTTTTATGCTAAAATGTTCCTTTCATGTTCATATAATGCTTTATTTGTTATTTATGGAGTTTGATTGAGTTTGAGATTTATTTGGAATTTATTTGAGTTTTTGGGCAAAAATGGTGATATTATGATTTTGGGATTTAATCTTGGATTGGAGTTGTTAGATGATGTGATTTAGGTCCCCTCTTAGCTTAAATGTGGTTTTGGTTCATTGTGGAACTTGTTAGAAGGATTGGTTTGGAGTATTTTAGAGATTGGGGTGATTTTGGTTCGAAAATGATGAACCCAGCTCTGTTTTCCCGGCTGGAAATCCAGACCAGGCGCCCGCCTGCCTGGACCCAAGCGCCCGCCTGTATACCTTTTCCTGATGGCCAGACCTTCTGGTCATTCAGGCGCCCGCTCGCCCCATGCCAGGCGCCCGCCCGCTCACTGTTCCAGGATTTTGTCCTTTTTTGCTTGTTTAAACTAAATGGCTTAACTAGTTTAGGGTACCTTCTTCTAATTAACTTAAGATAACACCGTGGAGCACTTTAGTAATTAAAATTGATTCCTTTGTGAACAATAGTGTTATGTAATTTGATCAAGTATTGTTTGGGCATCTTATGATGTGTTCGTGTTTGTTCCAACCGAATTGAATTTCGCGTAAGACTTGGTCTAGGTTTTAGGCGATGACCTATAGTACCTAGGGGTTGTTATTGAACACCAAGGTGTAGGGTTTAGTCCTGTCGTGATCATGTTATAATAAGTGTAACCTTTTGGATTCGTTTGGGATGTTTAGAATTGGTTCGTTACGAACGGAGGTAAAGCGTGAATTGGTAATTGGGTACCTACGGTTTGATTAACCTTAAGGTGTATTCATTCTGATTTCCTACTTTGGGATTCCAGGTGTGATGATATGGTTGAGTTCATAGTCCTAGTACATCTTTATGAGTAAACGTTTAGGATAATTTTGGGTTATAGTCGTTGTACTATTTGTGAGTGACCGTTTGGGTTGTGTTCTTTATGATTAACTCGTGGGTATCATCTTTGGAATGTATCTGGTATAGTTCCTCTTTATGAAATTACTATATTCTAATAATCATTGTTGTTGTGCTCTTTATGAGAAATCCTGTTTATCGTTGTTGTGCTCTTCATGAGAAACTCTGTTATAGTTGTTGTTAAACTCTTCATGAGTAACCGTTGCATCTTTATGGTGATTAATTGGTATGGTTCCCTACTTCGGAACCCTAAGTTGTTTAATTAAGCTAGTATTTATTACTTAGCATTTATCTGAAAGTCCAGCTGGTTATTTGTGTATCGAGTCAGGCAATGGATAATGCTATAATGGCACGAGCCAAGTCCAGTATAGCATCGCCCATTGGTCCTTCTGTCCTCATCCAGATTGGCCTTGGTTGGGATGAGCTAGCTCCGTTGTGGGTATTCTAGCTAATCGTTTTGGAGCATGACTTTGTGGCATGGCTCCCGCCCCTTGTGGCATTATCATTGTTATTGGTTCCGGTACCGGGTTTCTCTTCAGCTTTTATGCTACTATGAAGATGGATTGTTTGATTGATGGGTTGATTGGTCGCTTCTGACCGGGGATTCCTCTTCAGCTTTCATGCTAATATGAAGATGACGAATGGTTGGTTATTGAAGCTGCGCAGCGACCTTTATTTGGTTCTTTCAGTTGGGAAACCTTGGCTAATATCCTTTGTTATGTGTTTACTTTCCGCTGCTATCTGTTGACTGTTAATTGTTTCATGCTATGTGATATTTATCATTGTTTATTGCTTATCGCATTATAGCATGTCATGTAGTTGCATTAGTAACTTACTGAGATTTTATCTCACCCCGTTTATTTCCATCTTTGTTTTTCCTTAAACCCCCCCCAGGAGGAAAAGGATTAGGATTCGCGGATCGAGGAGGACGTCGAGAGGATTGAGATTTTGGGGCAGGTTGTTATGGATCGGTTTGCATTATTTAAATGTATAACCTTTTGGGGATAGTTTTACCATTATTGACGTCATTAAGAATTGTATATTTTATTCTTTTTGGTATAAGCTGTGGAGCTTATGTTAGATGCACTTTGTTGATTTAAACTTGGATTTGTAAAACATTGTGTTATCATCTTTTGGTTCAAAATGGAATTTTTAACTCCTATATTTTAGAGTTTTGGTTTTAAGTCGACGTCCAGCTCGCGTATTCCGGACCCGCGGGTTCGGGGCGCGACAGTTGGTATCAGAGCTATGGTTTGGCTCTAAGTATAAGTAAAGGTGGATTAGTATGACCTAGGAGGGTAGTGTGTTCGGAGTGAGTAACAATTGTTGTTTTATGCAGGTACTTGTTTGAAATGGCTCGAAGGAGAAGTGGTGAAAGTAATACCGGTAATGCAAATCAGAATGAGACAAGGGATGAAGCCCGTGCGATGTTTCAGGGCATGTTTGAGGCGGCCATGAAGGCCATACATGATCAAGGTCCGAGGGTAGAACAAGAAGCACCACCCCGCTACGGATTGGAACAATTTCTGAAATTGAAACCGGTTGAGTTCAATGGGGAACCCGATGTAAGGAAGGCCGTGCTATGGATTGAGTCGATGGAGAAAATTTATGATGTCTTTGGTTGCACCGATGAAGACAAGGTCCGGTTTGCGGCTTATAAACTTGTGGGTGCCGCCGAGCATTGGTGGAAGGGTGTTAAAGCGAGTTGGGATGATACTCACACAGTGTATGCATGGGAATTGTTTGTGCGAAAGTTCAAGGAGCAGTTCATTCCGGTAGTGGATCAAAACCGAAAGGAGATCGAGCTGCTCAACCTGGAGCAAGGTTTGTTGTCTATAGCTCAGTACTCGGCTAAGTTCACAGAATTAGCCCGGTATTGTGACTATCTTGTGCGGACCGAGGAGCAGAAAGCTATGAGATTCATCCGGGGTTTGAAGACTTCTATTCGGACTCAGCTTATAGCCCAGAGGATTGTGACATTTCAGGATGCGGTAGACCGGGCATACTTGATCGAGCAAGATATTGGGGAGCATAAGAGGAAGACCGAGGTTGCAAATGCGGGTAAACAAGTAAGCCATGCTAAATCTCAACCACATCACCGTTCAGATAACCGAGGTAATTTGGGAGCGCCATCTCAGATTAATGAACAAACCGTGCTAGGGAATCTTGGTACCACTCCGAGGAAGCAAGGGAAACAAGGTAGGTGGCTTTGCACTTACTGCCAGAGGGAAGGCCATTTGGAGGATAAGTGTTGGAAGAAGCAGGGAAAATGCATCAATTGTGGTCAACTGGGTCACTTCATAAAAGATTGTCCGAGGTTTAAGGTTCAAGCATCAGGAGCAGGAACCAGTACTTCACCGGGTCAGAAGAGAGATGCTTCGGGGAACCCTAAGGTATAGGGCGGAGTAATTGCGACCAATCAACACTCACTAGGTAACGGATAAATTTCAGGAGGTATTATTTTGCGTCGTGAGAGCGAGCGCGTGCATTTTAGGATCATCGCATTTATGTGTTTCTGTGCATTTAGTTGCATTTATTTCTTCTGAGTCTTTGACTTATGTGTTGTAGGTGTCTACTCCTATGGAGGAGTTTAGGGTATCTGATGAAGTCTTATGTGCTTATGATGTGCTTAAGTATGGTTATGTCTCACCCGCTAAATTAGCCATATTGCTATTGTAAGATTTTGATGTTACTATTGCTTTAGTCTATTGTTGTGGGGGGATTGTTATGTTCTCCATTCCTAATTTCTTAAAACTGTTTGAGACCGTTCCTTTGGGTAGAGTTATACCTATCTTTTCTTAATTGAAATCCGAGTATTTAGTTTCGGTCAATTTGTTGGGTGTATTTATCATTCGTAAGATTTTCATTTTCTTCCGAATAGTACCTAGTGTTTGGGGAGGAGCTTGGGTTAAATTGGGTTGTTGTGGTACAAGGTTGTAATGCTAATATTTAGATCAATATCCATATTGTATCGGTTGGACTATAGGAGTTGAGGATTCAATGAGGATCTCTTAAGGAAATTATGGTCGCTTTTAGTACATATCCGTGAATGCATCGGAATGGATTAGTATGGAGAGGTGTACGATTTGTTATGGATGATGAGTTTGTTGTAGGAGTTATGATCATTAATGGTGGTAAGCGTGTTAAGTTAGAAAGGACTAAGTACATTTTGGGAGAGTAATAATTTCTCGATTTATGTTAAAGGCATTTTGAAATTTTGGTTAAATAGTGGTTCTATGGTTTTAAATCCCTTCTTGGTGGCGTTTTCCGAATTGGATCAAGGGTATGTGAAGGAAGTGGAGTATCAATACTTGGGCATAATTAAGGAATATCATGATTTGGTATTGGGCCAGTTGGAACGTTGCTAGCTAATTGGTTTATTATGATGGTAGTACTATTGAGCCTAAGTATCATTAGGATAATGAATGTATGCGTGAAAGACTAACTTGGGTTAGCTATTGAGGATTTGAGATTTGTCGATTTCCTTGGGTATATGAGCACAGGTTGTTAACTAAAAAGGGAGTTAAGGGAAATCCCTTGAAGATAAAATTTAGATCATTTTCGGACTATTGAGTATTCGTAATTATTTTAGGCTTTCAAGGATTGGAGCGTTATGACGATGATACTATGGCGTAGATTTAAGTGAACATGTTGTATTAAAATTTTGGGTTTATATTACACCTCTAGTTTAAGGTGCTACCTAGAGCGAGAGCACTAAAATGGTAATCCTTAGAGACATGATCACCTCGATGAATATTATGGGAATGAAAATTCTTTAGCTTTTGTAGTTTAAGAGTCGATTAAACGCGAGATGGTTTAAGGTTGTGAACTTCTGGGAAGTAGTATCAAGTATGCGTTTGGCTTATGAATGCACTTTTGCAGTGTAATTAAGGTTATCAATAAGATGAACTTGAGGTATCTCGGGAACTATGTTGGGAGCAATTGAGATTCTTGATTTTGAATTTGGATCCTAATTAGTAGTGGGGGTTATGGTTGAAGGAAGTCAAGTGCGAGAGGTCCTGGTATGGTGAACATTATTTAAGGTTACCTTGTAGTGGTTTAGAATGGACGATTGAGGAATTTGAGAAATGGCGGAACTATCGTATTAATGGCTACTTGATCATTCGGGTAAGTCTCGTTAAAATTCGGGTCGAATTTTCTTTAAGGGGGAGTGAATGTCACGACCCGAAAACTAGGCTCTATTTTATTGGTAATAAATAATTATTATTTATTTATTTGCTTATTTATTTATTTAATTTATTATTTATTTAAATATTTATGTGTGCATTTTATGTTTCATAATAATTATGCCTAGCATTTATTTGGGTCATTTGTGCTAGTGTAGAAGTGTTGAGTCTTATTTGTTAGTGGGGAGTTTATTTGAAAGGGTAGTATTAGGGGGAGGGGCCTAAGCGTAACATTTTGAAATCATTTCTCCCTACTCCTCCTCTTCTCCCTCACTCTTCCCCTTCTCCCTCATCATTGTGCAGCAACTCTCTCTCTCTCTCCTTGGTTATGGTAAGTTTTTCTTCTCTTCCTTCTCTCTTCATTTTCTTCATCTTCCTCTCATTATTTCTCATTTCTTAAAACATGAACCTTGTTTAGATCGTCGATAGGATCGCGTAGAACCAAAAAGAATTGAATTCCGTCAACTTTGAGATTTATCAAGTAATATACTTTTCCCCCATTTTTATGCTAAAATGTTCCTTTCATGTTCATATAATGCTTTAGTTGTTATTTATGGAGTTTGATTGAGTTTGAGATTTATTTGGAATTTATTTGAGTTTTTGGGCAAAAATGGTGATATTATGATTTTGGGATTTAATCTTGGATTGGAGTTGTTAGATGATGTGATTTAGGTCCCCTCTTAGGTTAAATGTGGTTTTGGTTCATTGTGGAACTTGTTAGAAGGATTGGTTTGGAGTATTTTAGAGATTGGGGTGATTTTGGTTCGAAAATGATGAACCCAGCTCTGTTTTCCCGGCTGGAAATCCAGACCAGGCGCCCGTCTGCCTGGACCCAAGCGCCCGCCTGTTTACCTTTTCCTGATGGCCAGACCTTCTGGTCATTCAGGCGCCCGCTCGCCCCATGCCAGGCGCCCGCCCGCTCACTGTTCCAGGATTTTGTCCTTTTTTGCTTGTTTAAACTAAATGGCTTAACTAGTTTAGGGTACCTTCTTCTAATTAACTTAAGATAATACCGTGGAGCACTTTAGTAATTAAAATTTATTCCTTTGTGAACAATAGTGTTATGTAATTTGATCAAGTATTGTTTGGGCATCTTATGATGTGTTCGTGTTTGTTCCAACCGAATTGAATTTCGCGTAAGACTTGGTCTAGGTTTTAGGCGATGACTTATAGTACCTAGGGGGTTGTTATTGAACACCAAGGTGTAGGTTTTAGTCCTGTCGTGATCATGTTATAATAAGTGTAACCTTTTGGATTCGTTTGGGATGTTTAGAATTGGTTCGTTACGAACGGAGGTAAAGCGTGAATTGGTAATTGGGTACCTACGGTTTGATTAACCTTAAGGTGTATTCATTCTGATTTCCTACTTTGGGATTCCAAGTGTGATGAGATGGTTGAGTTCATAGTCCTAGTACATCTTTATGAGTAAACGTTTAGGATAATTTTGGGTTATAGTCGTTGTACTATTTGTGAGTGACCGTTTGGGTTGTGTTCTTTATGATTAACTCGTGGGTATCATCTTTGGAATGTATCTGGTATAGTTCCTCTTTATGAAATTACTGTATTCTAATAATCATTGTTGTTGTGCTCTTTATGAGAAATCCTGTTTATCGTTGTTGTGCTCTTCATGAGAAACTCTGTTATAGTTGTTGTTAAACTCGTCATGAGTAACCGTTGCATCTTTATGGTGATTAATTGGTATGGTTCCCTACTTCGGAACCCTAAGTTGTTTAATTAAGCTAGTATTTATTACTTAGCATTTATCTGAAAGTCCAGCTGGTTATTTGTGTATCGAGTCAGGCAATGGATAATGCTATAATGGCACGAGCCAAGTCCAGTATAGCATCGCCCATTGGTCCTTCTGTCCTCATCCAGATTGGCCTTGGTTGGGATGAGCTAGCTCCGTTGTGGGTATTCTAGCTAATCATTTTGGAGCATGACTTTGTGGCATGGCTCCCGCCCCTTGTGGCATTATCATTGTTATTGGTTCCGGTACCGGGTTTCTCTTCAGCTTTTATGCTACTATGAAGATGGATTGTTTGATTGATGGGTTGATTGGTCGCTTCTGACCGGGGATTCCTCTTCAGCTTTCATGCTAATATGAAGATGACGAATGGTTGGTTATTGAAGCTGCGCAGCGACCTTTATTTGGTTCTTTCAGTTGGGAAACCTTGGCTAATATCCTTTGTTATGTGTTTACTTTCCGCTGCTATCTGTTGACTGTTAATTGTTTCATGCTATGTGATATTTATCATTGTTTATTGCTTATCGCATTATAGCATGTCATGTAGTTGCATTAGTAACTTACTGAGATTTTATCTCACCCCGTTTATTTCCATCTTTGTTTTTCCTTAAACCCCCCCAGGAGGAAAAGGATTAGGATTCGCGGATCGAGGAGGACGTCGAGAGGATTGAGATTTTGGAGCAGGTTGTTATGGATCGGTTTGCATTATTTAAATGTATAACCTTTTGGGGATAGTTTTACCATTATTGACGTTATTAAGAATTGTATATTTTATTCTTTTTGGTATAAGCTGTGGAGCTTATGTTAGATGCACTTTGTTGATTAAACTTGGATTTATAAAACATTGTGTTATCATCTTTTGGTTCAAAATGGAATTTTTAACTCCTATATTTTAGAGTTTTGGTTTTAAGTCGACGTCCAGCTCGCGTATTCCGGACCCGCGGGTTCGGGGCGCGACACAATTTCTCAAGAAATATTTGAAGTCACCTTGAAGCATAGGTAAAAGACCATTCTCTTCCCTCTTCCCTACTTCATCTTTCTTCTTCTCTTTTATTTCATCAAAAGTGCAATCACCCAAACATTTTGGGACATGACACCAAACACTACTTCACTTCATTGAAGTTAGTCAAGGAGTTATCTCCATACATTCTAAAAAAACCCCTTTTTTTAACCCCTTTTATCATCATCGAAGAATAGGAAGAACATTTTGATTATGTAGATTTTGAACAAGCAAGACCAACATTAGTTGGGCGAGATGGGTGTTTAAGTACTTCCCATCTCGTAACCTAACCCCCGAACCTCATAAACAAGAATCTCTGTTTTCGTAAATCAAACTTAGGCTACACATTAGGTTTTTCTTATGTTCCTCTAAAACATAGGTGGCGGCTCTAAACAATCTAAAACAAGTTAGACATCCTAGGACAATTCACCGCTCTAGCCAAGCCGTGGTTTCTGTTGTGGAATTGACCCTCCTACACCCAAGCAATAACCCAAGAACAATATAGCACCACAAACAAGCACAAGAAAATAAGGCACAAAAAAGACACAGAAATTGTTAACCCAGTTCATCAATATGTTTGACTACGTCTAGGGGCACTACCAAGCTAGGATCTTGCACTATAATATTTTTGTATGAAGTTACAATGAGTTGCACTATAATATGTTTGTATGAAGTTACAATGAGTTTAGGGGCGGAACTATGCTTTAATATGCACCCAAGAATGAAAACCTAACCCTAGATGGACTAAGGAACCCAAAATTTGGCCTAAAATCCGACCCAATTTCGACCACCCCCGACACTTGGGCGGTCGCCCAGAAACTGCTCCTGGCGGATGATCAAACTGATAATGTGGGCGGTCGCCCATCATCACCCTGGGCGGCCGCCCAGAGCGTCAGACTGCTCCGACGAATTTCTTCCTTTTTTCTCCAAAGTCTAGTACCGGTTGGTCCTCTATTCCAACAATCTCCCACCTAGAGATCAACCGCATATATAAGCCCCGTATCCATTCTTCAACTCATCCTTGGTGTCTTCCTAGTGCTCACCTCGATCATGGTAGTGCCATCCTCCTCTCCTATTCTCCAAGACCCATTGAAGCTATACATAGCTTCAATTTAGCAAGGTTTACCACCTTGGTTAACATGTCAGCTGGGTTCTCCGATCCCAATATCTTCTCCAGCCTTAAGATCTTCCTTTCCAAGAGATGCCTGATGTAGTGAAACCTCAGCTCAATGTGCTTCATCCTAGAATGAAATGCCGGATTCCTAGCCAAATGAATTGCACTCTGACTGTCACTGTAGAGAGCATTACCACTTCGCGTCTTCCCAAGTTTACCCAAGAAGTTCTGCAACCATACCATCTCTTTGCTTTCCTCTGTAACTGCCACATATTCTGCTTCCGCAGTCGACTGAACCATGATATTCTGCAATTTAGAAGCCCAGGAGATTGCCGTACCACCCAATGTGAAAACATAACCCGTAGTACTTCTCCTCTTGTCTAGATCGCTTGATGCCAAATCCGCATCAACATAACCCTCTAACACGACCTTCTTGCTTGAGAAACATAGATCCTTACCAGCATTACCCTTTAAGTAATGCAGGATCCATTTGACCGCTTCGCAATGTTACTTCCTGTAGATACCCCGGGGAACCACGGCTTGGCTAGAGCGGTGAATTGTCCTAGGATGTCTAACTTGTTTTAGATTGTTTAGAGTCGCCACCTATGTTTTTAAAGGAACATAAGAAAAACCTAGAAATAGCCTAATTTATGTACAAAACCAGAGATTCGGGAGAGAAGGGTTCGGGGGTTAGGTGACGGAGTGGGAAGTACTTAAACACCCACTCCGCCCCGCTTACGCGGGTCTTGCTACTATTGGTGTTCTAATATTTACATGTCCTTCAATTAATTAAATAGAAATGTGCTAACAATTGTGCTGAGAATAAAAGGGGAAATAAAGGGGAAATAAAATAGAATTGTTTTATTTATTTAATGATAAAGATTACATGTAACAAGTAATGTTAAAGAATTACATTAAGAGATGAAGAGAAATTAACATGGTGAATTAAAGTTAAGATTAAAATGTAGGGAGATAACCTTAACTAACTTCAATATGTGAAGTAGTCATGTTGGTCATGTCCCATTAATGGGGATTGCATACATCAAGAAGAAGAAAACAAAGGAAGAAAATGGGGTTGTACCTTGAGAAAGAGGACTTGGAATCTTGACTTGAAAGTGTTGTTGTTGTAATGAAATTGTGGTAGAACAATTTGTGTAGAGTCTTCTTACTAAGAACTCTTGTTGGGAGAATTTGTGTATAATGTAGTTGGTGAATCAAGGTTGGAGTCCAAAAAGAAGTCCCTTTCCAAGGTAGAAGATGATGGTTTTTATAGGTAAAAAAGAGAGGGAAATGATGGAGGGAAATTGGTCATCCATGTGAAATGGAATGAGCCAATCACAAATAAGATAAATGAATAAAAGAAAAATAAAAGAAATAAAAGAAATCAAATAGTAAATGAAAGAAATATTAGTTTTTGGGAAAAGGCTTAGAATTTGGGATTGGGAGTTAATGAGAAAAGGGGGGATGAATGTGGATGTAAAAAGATGGTTTTTTGTGATTAAGAAAAGATGTTTGTAAATAAGAAAAGGGAGGGAAATAAGGTGCAATCCGTTACTGCCAAAGTGGGAAGCGCATGGGTCCGGCTTTTGGGGCGGGACGCGCGCGCGGCTCACTGGCAGTGCCGGAAGCGCCCGCGGGTGAAAAATGACAGAATGACAATGACCCTAAAATTTAACTCTGTTATGCAGTTTAGTCCAAAACTAACGGAATCAGTTAGGAACTTAACCGAAGTAACAGAAATTAATGAAAATAAGTTAAATAAAAATACTTTGTATGCAATCGGGGTGAGAGGTCCAAGGCGGGGTGTCTACAGAGCCCCTCGGCGACGTGGATTGCAAAGCAAAACGCGTCGACGAAAGTAAAAACACCCGCCGAGGACATCGACAAAGAAAAAGAAAGAAAAGAAAGCAAAGACTCGATGAAAGCAGTAATTTGAAATTGCTAGAGATAGGGGTGCGCTCCCTGTGTGAGCGTCTTTTGCTGGAGTGTTATATTGGAGCTCATGGGAGCTTGTCTCTATATGGACCGAGTTGTTGAGTTGGGGCTCATGGGAGCTTGTCTCGATATGGACCGAGTTGCCAACTTGGAGCTCATGGGAGCTTGTCTCGATATGGACCGAGTTGCCGACTTGGAGCTCATGGGAGCTTGTCTCGATATGGACCGAGTTGCCGACTTGGAGCTCATGGGAGCTTGTCTCGATATGGACCGAGTTGCCGACTTGGAGCTCATGGGAGCTTGTCTTGATATGGACCGAGTTGCCGACTTGGAGCTCATGGGAGCTTATGTTGTTGACTTTGTGGGGTGTGGGCACGGTTGACCACTTTCTGGTGGGGATGAAGTGCCTTGAGTAGCGGATGCTGTTGACTTCGTGGTGGTACCTGTTATGTGTGTGCTTGACAGGTATATGTGTTCTTGCAAGAAGATGCATGAAGTGTGAAATGAAGAGAGAGAAATTGTGCTCGTGGTGTGATGGGATTTTGGAACACTCTTGCAACGAGAGAGAAGTAAGAATGTAGAGAGTGATCTTGTGTGCGGTGTGATTTTGAGGAAAGCATTGGATGTATTCATACCTTCGCTTACCATTGCCGCTTGAGTGGAGATGGATTTCTGATGTCCGCGGAGGATGCTTTGATGGAGAATGTCCATTCTTTGGATGTTGATGAGAGAACGCTCTTGATGATGGGTTGGCGAGATGGTACTCTGGATGATGGGTTGGTCGTACCAAAGGCTGCCTATGTATCCCTTGAAGGGAATCAGACCAGCGTAGTTCAAGGACGATGGAGAATGCTGGAGGAGAAGCTAGGAGCAAAGCAAAGTAAAGCACATACTTTTGCACATAGAAGGAGAAAAAGAAAAAATCTTTTTTTTTTTTTTTTTTTTTTTAGAATAGAAGGGAAAGAATATGCACACATGTGAGAAAAAGATTTTTTTTTTTTTTTTTTTAGCTCGTGGGTGAACCATTTTAATCATTGTGTGTTTGCAAAGCCAACCCAAGATCAAGTCATGTTCGGTCGAAGTCCGGATTGCTTCGCTTGAATTCTGTCGTTGTCGTCGTCGTGCCCAACGAAGATTGATGTCTAGCCCCAAGAGATTTGTCGATTATGGGGCTTCAAAAGGCTTTTGATGCCGAGATGAGGGGTTGCTGATTGTAAAGCCCCTAGAATGCCTTTGATGCCAAATTTTGAGGGACTTGCATAGCTCCAAGATAAATCAGTTCTTGGCCCATTCAAATAAATCGCCTTTTGTTGTTGGCGTGAGCAAATCCCAAGAGTAGATTATTGATGCCAAGCTTCGAGAGATTGCAAAGCCCCAAGTGTCGTGGGCTTGTAGATGGCGGGATGTGAAGACCTTTCATTGTAAAGCCCCAAATTATCTCGTGATTGGCTCGGCATTGAGAGCAGATGTACCGTTTGGTAGAATTCTTGATAGAGATCTCCTTCTTGCTCTTACTGGGGAGATGAATGGCCTCATTGTGGTCGATACCCAAATGGCTGAGGGCTTATGTCAAAGGATGCAGTAATGTCTTGCGGTGCCGTCGAGGTCGCGGAGGATAAGGTCTTGGCGTGATAAAGTCTCAAATGAGTATGCTTGCTTGACTCTTCTTGAGTTGAACTAATGACGGATCTTCGGATGCAACTAGTGCTGTGGCCCAACTTTATCTGAGCTGCACCTTGTGCTTTTGATCTTGGAGAAGGGGGTGCTGAATTGCAGAAACATTGGGATTGGCCGTGGCATTTCCCGCTATAACCCTGTTTTGATTAGAGTTTAGCATATTGAATCTTTTTCCTTTTCTCTAAGACTTCCTTCAAAATCTTGCTGTGAGTTCTAACAAAAATCATCAACTTCATTCATAACATCGGAGTCTTCATTTAAAACCAAGAGGCATTTGACTTGAAGTGTTGAGAGACCCTTAAGGCTTGATCCCTTTCATGGAGCCATAAGACTATTCCACATTGCACTTGCTCGAGTATTGTTGCCCAAAAGACTGTCGGTCGCGGTCGGTCGCGAAGCCCCAATATTGCCCTTTGCTCGGATTACTGTAATGCCGTAGCCCAAAAGATTGTAGATTACGAAGCCCGTTGAGACCTTCGGTGCCGAATTGAGGAAGCTTCCAATGTTGCACATGACTTGGCTAGGGATACTGCTGGGGAGTTAATTGCTCTTTGCCGAGGGAGCCTTTAAGACTTGACCGTAGCCCCTAGAGTGCCATCATTGATTTCGAGAAAGGTCCACCCTTGATTGGGGAAACGAGCACGGGCACACATGACAAGAGGGATTTTTGACATCCCTTTTGAGGGACTTTGAGGATAGTTTCACACATCTTTCTTGAGCATAGCCCCTAGGGCGTATTGATTGCCAAATGAAGCAAAAGAATCCCTTGTTCTTGAGTCACATAGCCCCTAGGGCGTCACCATTTGTTGAGCAAAGCAAGAGTGACTCGTCCTCGTGCGAGGGAACAAACATGAGAGGACATGGCAAGAGCTACTCCATTTCTCGGGAGCCTTTCGGCGTACTTTAGAAGCACATACTTGAAGAAGCTTTGAAAACTGGGACACATGTTGTTGCTATTTGTTGCCCAAACCAATTGACTAGCTAGGGATTATTTGTGCAACCTCGTGCCCTTTTATGATGGGCTTGTTCTCGGATGGATCTTGGTTACCACGGGTCTTCTTTTCATGAACCCAAAAATGCACACTGCTGGAGAATGATGCCGATATCCCAAGACAACCTTTGATGGTGCTATATCTTGTCGAGCCTTTTGCAATCCCAAAGTTGACTCGGTGGGGAATTGACTTGCTGAGGAGATTCAATGTAGAACTTGTCTTCTTTAGAGGCCGGGGATCTCCATTTCTCTTTCCCTTCTCTCTCTCTCTCACTCTCTCATTTTTTTTTTTTTTTTTTTTTTTTTTTTGACCCACCCTGTTTTTTGCCTAGACCGCCCTTTCGGGTTTTCAATCTAGCGGGCATCTCTTTTGCGTCTTCATCATTTTTTTTTTTGACTCAATTGATGAGGAAGTGTGCATTGACTCTAGCTGAGGAGATAAGACATGTGATTTTGCGGTGGAGACCTTTTGTCACTAATGATAAGTGACATTGACTTGACTAGGGAAGTGTCCCTAGTATTGACATGTATTTTTTATTGAATTGAATGACTCGCGAAGGCAAGTAAGTCATTAAGAGAGAAGAGAAGGAAAGCCCCAATTTGATTGCAAGAAATTGGGAGTATGCAGAAAGAATAGAAGTCCCTAGACTCGACAAGGAGCGCGAAATGATTCCATATCTAAGAAAGTTGTTCAATCCTTTTGGTGATTAATTCATTGGCAAATGAATCGTACAAAGATGTCTTGACAAGTTCGAGATGAAGGCCAATCACCATAACGCGCTAGGGCTAAACATATCTTCTTTCTTGCATGAGACCGGACCCGCAGGTTGCCTACGTTCCTCCAGTGTAGAGGCTCACGTCACCGTAGTTCTTGTGGATTCTCCATTCGTCGTGATGGAATTGTTGCTTCGTCGCTTCGTCCTTTGTTGGTGGATGATGATGTTGATCTTCTTTGATTGAGGGGGATTTTTTTTGTGCTCTAACTTTTTCCTAGGTTGATTTGATGATTTCAACCTAGCGAGCTCTTTTTTTTTTTTTTTTTTTTTTTTTTTTTTTGAAAACTTTGCTTGATTTTTCTCCATGCTTGATGCCTTGGATTCGCCGTTGTTGTTGATGTCGTTGCCTTCGTCATGATGTTTAGCCCCTAGGCGTTCAAGCGATGGCCTTCGTTCTAAAACTTGTTTAGACATCTTTTCATCATTTTGCCAAGAATTAAATTGAACAACTTGGAATTGTGTATGAGGACAAGAACGACTTTTATTTGATAAGATCGACTCAAACATTGACATGAGAAGGAAGAAAACTTAATGCACACAAAAGAGGACTTTGACTCTTTTTTTTATTCCTATTACTAGGTAGAGAAAGAGAAACGGAGATTGCTGTCGTCGTCTTTGCCGTTGTAGTCTCCTTGCGGCATGATCTCTTGTTGAAGGCCCATTTCAAAACCAAGCTTTTTCCTTGATGGGTTCTTGCATGTTGCCATTCTCTAGCGGTTTCTCTTCACCCACAGTAAATTCGCCGTCGTCGAACAAATCTTGGATGATGTTTCGGAGAAGGAAGCACCCTTCGGTAGTATGGCCACTATGCTTGTGGTAGCCGCACCATTCACCATGAGCATGATTTTTCAGTATCGCCTTCGGCTTGTACCCCTCCAAAGGTTTGATCTTCCCTCTTGCCACCAAAATTTCAAATGCCTCGGCTTGGGTTACTCCTTGGAGAGGAGTGAAAACTCGGTTGTTGGTGGTACCTTTGTAGCTTTTGAGGGTCGGGCCACTTGAGCATGCTTTATCATTGAACTTTGCTTTGCTGTCGGTGATCTCTTGCAAACGGGCTTTGAGTTCGGAAACCTCTTCCTTGTGAATTCTTCTTTCATAATCAAGACGGGCCTTGAGTTCAGAAACCTCTTCTTTGTGAATCCTCTTGTCGATATCGAAACGGGCTTGCCACAAATTGTCTTTACGGCGGGCATCCTCGACAATCCTATCCATTTGTTCCCCCATTGATTTCATTATGTTGAGTAACCCTTCGTTGGACACGAAATCATTTCCACCGTTGTTGTTGTTGCCGTTGGAAGCCATTGGACCTATTGAAAGAGCACGGTTGATCTTAGGTTGGCCCCACAAACACCTTTTGAGTAATATGATTAAACCCACAAACAAGGAAAAAGACTCAACCACATAAGGAAAAATGACTCTTTTTTTTTTATTTACAAAGTCGGAAGGACGTGGTCCTTTTTGGGGTTTCTAGAAAAATAGTGGAATCGTCACACTAGTATATAGACCTTCTCGCGGTCTCATATACTCATCGGATTCCACCATGCTTGTGATACCTACATGTGACGGGATTAAACTAAATTAATGTAGTAAATCATACATGCGGGGACGGATTTTTTTATTTTCGTCCAAGATAGCCACTTTTGGGGACGGAGCTTTATTTCGTCCATTTCAACAAGTTGGCATGTATGATTTGAAGACATTAGTTTAGGGAAATCTCGGTACATGGAAACCGACTTGAGTCACGGAGTGTTAGACCCTAACTAGAATTGTGTGGCTTGTGCTCGGCTTGAATATGAGGCTGAAAGGTCACCCCCGGCATGTAGTCTTGAACTACGCCACGGGCTGAGGTTGACCGCTTCGGAAGAGTCAAGGTCGGGTGGAGCTTGAAACTTCCTAGGACGGGCCTCGACGGGTTTGGGGTTGGACTTGTGCGACTCGATAGTGAGCAGTTGATAAGAATATGTGCATGTAGTGTGAGGTCTAAGATGTGACAAAACATTTTTTTTTTTTTAAAGGAAATAAAAAAAAACAAATAAGCACGTAATTTACAACTTTCGAATCACCCGTGTGACCGATAAAAATAAACAGAAAGTAAAAGAAATTGTATGCAGGCCCGGTGCCCACACACTGTCATTCTGTTCTGTTTCTGTGCACTGTTCTGTTCCGGGAATGCGCCCAGAAGCGCGCGCATTGGGTTGCCTATGCGGAAGGCGCGCGCGTGAGAGGAAGAAGGGCAGAGGCGCCCGATTCTGGGTGAGAACCTGCAAATCAGTGGGTTCAAGGGATTGCCTTGACCCTTAATTAAGAAAACTTTCCCCTGCAGAATTTGTTAGCACAGAAACATGGAATTGAAGGACAAGAAAGGAGGCGGGCGATTCTGGTAATAAGGGTCGGACGCACGCGCTTTAGGCCAAGAAGGCCGGAGGCGCGCGCTTCCTACCCTTTTTACCAGAATGCTCAGAAAACAGAATAAAAGAACACCAAAAATGAAAACGCAAGTTTAACACTCTAAATCTTCCCCAGCGGAGTCGCCACTGTAGATACCCCGGGGAACCACGGCTTGGCTAGAGCGGTGAATTGTCCTAGGATGTCTAACTTGTTTTAGATTGTTTAGAGTCGCCACCTATGTTTTTAAAGGAACATAAGAAAAACCTAGAAATAGCCTAATTTATGTACAAAACCAGAGATTCGGGAGAGAAGGGTTCGGGGGTTAGGTGACGGAGTGGGAAGTACTTAAACACCCACTCCGCCCCGCTTACGCGGGTCTTGCTACTATTGGTGTTCTAATATTTACATGTCCTTCAATTAATTAAATAGAAATGTGCTAACAATTGTGCTGAGAAGAAAAGGGGAAATAAAGGGGAAATAAAATAGAATTGTTTTATTTATTTAATGATAAAGATTACATGTAACAAGTAATGTTAAAGAATTACATTAAGAGATGAAGAGAAATTAACATGGTGAATTAAAGTTAAGATTAAAATGTAGGGAAATAACCTTAACTAACTTCAATATGTGAAGTAGTCATGTTGGTCATGTCCCATTAATGGGGATTGCATACATCAAGAAGAAGAAAACAAAGGAAGAAAATGGGGTTGTACCTTGAGAAAGAGGACTTGGAATCTTGACTTGAAAGTGTTGTTGTTGTAATGAAATTGTGGTAGAACAATTTGTGTAGAGTCTTCTTACTAAGAATTCTTGTTGGGAGAATTTGTGTATAATGTAGTTGGTGAATCAAGGTTGGAGTCCAAAAAGAAGTCCCTTTCCAAGGTAGAAGATGATGGTTTTTATAGGTAAAAAAGAGAGGGAAATGATGGAGGGAAATTGGTCATCCATGTGAAATGGAATGAGCCAATCACAAATAAGATAAATGAATAAAAGAAAAATAAAAGAAATAAAAGAAATCAAATAGTAAATGAAAGAAATATTAGTTTTTGGGAAAAGGCTTAGAATTTGGGATTGGGAGTTAATGAGAAAAGGGGGGATGAATGTGGATGTAAAAAGATGGTTTTTTGTGATTAAGAAAAGATGTTTGTAAATAAGAAAAGGGAGGGAAATAAGGTGCAATCCGTTACTGCCAAAGTGGGAAGCGCGCGGGTCCGGCTTTTGGGGCGGGACCCGCGCGCGGCTCACTGGCAGTGCCGGAAGCGCCCGCGGGTGAAAAATGACAGAATGACAGAATGACCCTAAAAGTTAACTCTGTTATGCAGTTTAGTTCAAAACTAACGGAATCAGTTAGGAACTTAACCGAAGTAACAGAAATTAATGAAAATAAGTTAAATAAAAATACTTTGTATGCAATCGGGGTGAGAAGTCCAAGGCGGGGTGTCTACACTTCCCTGGATTGCCCATGAACCAGCTGACTACTCCCACCGCATGTGCAATGTACGGCCTTGTACATACCATTGCATACATTAGACTCCCCACTGCCGAAGCATATGGAGTCCTCTCCATCTTGTCACGCTCTTCCTTGCCCTTAGGTGAGTCCTTCTCAGATAGCTTGAAGTGCATACCCAATGGTGTCCCTGTTGGCTTCGCCTCTTCCATGCAAAACCTTGCCAAGACTTTCTCAACGTATTCTGCTTGTGAAAGAACCAACTTACCCGACTCCCTATCCCGGTCAATCCGCATGCCCAAGATTTTTCTGGCCTCCCCCAAATCCTTTATCTCGAACCGTTCTGACAACTGAGCCTTCAATCTGTTTACCTCTCTACTGCTAGAGCCCGCTATTAGCATGTCATCCATATATAACAGCAAGATTATATACCCGTTGTCCGTGTTCTTGAAGTAGCAACAATGATCCGCCTCACATATGATAAAATCAATATTGTGCATGAATCCATCGAACTTTCTGTACCACTGCCTAGGAGCTTGTTTAAGGCCATACAAGCTCTTAGTCAATCTGCAAACCAGTTCCTCGTTACCCTTAGACAAGTAACCCTCTGGTTGTACCATGTAAATTTTTTCCTCCAAATCCCCATGAAGAAAGGCCGTCTTTACATCCATCTGTTCTAGCAGCAAATTATATGCCACTACTATACCCAGAACCATTCTGATAGTGGTCATCTTCACAACATGAGTGAATACCTCAGTGTAGTCAATACCGTATTTCTCCTGAAACCCTTTTACATCTAACCTTGCCTTGTAACGTTTACTACCGTTTGCTTCCTCCTTGATTCTGTAAACCCACTTGTTACGCAATGCCTTCTTCCCCTTTGGTAGTTTAGTCAACTCCCAAGTTTTGTTGGCCTTCAATGAGTCCATCTCATCATCCATCGCAGCTTTCCACTTATCACAAAGTACACTACGAACAGCCTCCGCATAACATTCTGGCTCACCACTATCTGTCAACAACAAATAGTAATTTGAAGGAGTATACCTGTCAGGTGATCCACACAATCTGCTGGATCTACGCAGCAGAATATCCAGTTCTGGAGTATGTGGTTCATCTTCAGTGACCCCCTGACCTTGGTCATCATGAACTGTCCTGCTCCTACCCGAGTTTGGAATATCCACCTCAACAAATTCTAGTTCCGAACAACCCCTTCAGATGCCCCCTTTCTGTCCTTGTACAATACCTATTCATTGAATACAACACCTCGACTACGAATAACCTTATGATTTTGGTCATCCCAAAACTTATACCCGAAGTCATCCCTGCCATAACCAATGAACGTACATTTTACAGATTTAGCATCTATTTAGTTCTATCAACAGAGTCTATATGAACATATGAAACGCAGCCAAATATGCGAAGAAAGGACATATTTACCTGCTTGCCACTCCATGCTTCCTCTGGAATTTAATTCCCCAATGGTACCGATGGTCCCCGATTGATCAAGAAAGCTTCCATGTCAACTGCATATGCCCAGAACGTCTTCGGAAGCCCACACTTCAACCTCATACGTCTAGCCCGCTCGTTCAATGTCCTGTTCATCCTCTCTGCAATCCCGTTGTGTTGAGGTGTACCCTTTGGTGTCTTCACCATACGAATATCATTCGCTGCACAATATTCCTTGAACTCCCCGAGCTCATACTCCCCACTATTGTCAGACCTCAAGCTTTTGAGCTTAAGACCTGTCTGATTCTCCACCAAAGCCTTCCATTTCTTAAACACCTCGAATGCCTCATCTTTGTGTTTTAAGAAATAAACCCAGACTTTCCTTGGCGAATCATCAATAAACGACATGTAATATGACGCACCACCCAGAGAAGTTACCGGGGCCGGCCCTCACAAATCCGTGTGAACCAGTTCCAACTTTGCTTCCCTCAAAGCCCTACCTGTCCTTGAGAAGTTGCTTCTCGCCTGTTTGCCAAACACACAATCTTTGCAGATCCCCACGTTGGCTGTCTTCAAACCCGGTAGTAATCCCTTTGAGCAAAGTACTTTCATCCCCTTCTCACTCATGTGACCCAATCGACAGTGCCACAAATCCGTATCACCCTTGGCTGACGCCACTTGTAAGGATCCCACCCCCGCACGGAGGATCGCGACGAGTTTTGGGGGCGAAAAACCCGAACACGGTTATCTCACAAAACATAACGGAGTCGCCAGTTTTGTTAATTATTTAACCCAACAAAAGAAAAGGTTAGAGATTCTATTAGTTTGGAGGTCAGGTTACGCCTTGGGAAGTGTTTCACGTCACCCAAGTCGCCTTGGATAGGACCGAGTATCCCTAATGTTAGTTAACGAAAGTGCATGTGTGTGTGTGTGTTTTCAAAATGGGAGAAACTGACTGTTTAGGCAAAACCAGTTCATTATTTAACAGAAAAGGTTTATTTTGCAAACTTTCTGGTCAGAAAGGGAAGAAACTGGAAAATGCCCTCCCTGGCCAAAGTAGCCGTACGGATGGGGAGGGCTCTCCAGGGCATTTTTACAGTTTATCAGAAAACAGTCCAGTTTCAGTCAAAACAGAGTATCTTTGCTGAAACTGGACTGAAATGTTGATTTCCAGTTTATGATTAACAACAAAACCTTGAAAAGTTCATTCCTATGCACTTTGATCATCAAAGGAACCCCAAAAAAGATTTAGGTGTGATCAAAGGCAATCATTGGAGAGATTTATGAAAAGTTGATGAACATGGCATTTAGACCAAAATGACCATTTTGGTGGATAAAGATTGAAACTTTACCACCAAAATGGACTTATTATACAAGATTAAACCCTTAGGGACAAAAATATAACATAAAGATCAAATCTTTATGTCTCATACTTGGTGATTTATGGCTAGATCATGATTGGGATGATAAAAGATTGAAACTTTATCCCCCAATCATGAATCTTATGGCCAAACAAGAACAAAATCAACATGAAATGTAACAAATCATGATCATCCTAGGTTTTATCCCATAAATCACACACCAGGCATGAAGGGAACCTTGAATCACCTCATGATTTGGTTCCAATATACATATATAATCATAAATATATAGCTTGAGAAGACAAGACTTGTATAATATACATATATATAGTGCTTGAAATGGACAAGACTTTCAATGAAATGCAAAATGCTTGAATGGACAAGGCTTGCAAGAACAATAAGAAATAATATAAGATAAAAAAGTAATAGGACCAAAGATAAAAGAGAGTTTGAGATGAAGAAGAAGATGGGGAGAAGGAGGCTTCACCTATTGTGGTTATGGCCTATCTTCCTCTCTTTTCACTCAAATGTATATATCACTCACTTTCTGCTCTCAAACTGGCAGAGTTTCAGCTCACAAAACGTTTTCTCCCCCCTAAAATGATCAGCATGGGGTTCAACTTATAGAGGCTGAGGGTGCCCAACATAGCCGTACGGCTAGGGACCTCATGTGCCCAAACCATCCGTACGACTCGACTTGGCGAGATTCTGGATTTTTCTAAGTTTAATTCCAGTTCAGTCCTGGAATATCAGGTTTATCCTAGTGAGGTCCAGGCCCATTGGTTTATCCCTAAATGGTACCAATAATTCCTCTAAAGTTGGTCAATTTCAGATTGGGGTACTTACAGAGCCCCTCGGCAACATCACTTTTGAAGAAAGCGGGGTTGTCGACAAAATAAGCATCCCAATCTGATGGGAGGACGGCTTGGCTGATTTGGGTGAGAGATTTTCAAGGCTACTCAAACCTATAAGTATCCCATTTTGATGGGAGGACGGTATATCCGATTTGGGTGAGAGATTCTAAAGCTACTCAAACCTATAAGCATCCCAATCCGATGGGAGGACGGCATAGCCGATTTAGGTGAGAGATTCTAAGGCTACTCAAACCTATAAGCATCCCAATCTGATGGGAGGACGGCTTGGCCGATTTGGGTGAGAGGGTTTAAGGCTACTCAAACCTATAGGCATCCCAATCCGATGGGAGGACGGCTTGGACGATTTGGGTGAGAGGGTTTAATGCTACTCAAACCTATAAGCATCCCAATCCGATGGGAGGACGGCTTGGCCGATTTGTTCTATGGCTGGACCTAGAGGCATAGGATTCCTACGTATCCCTATTCGAGGGAATCAAGCCTAACGTAGTTCGGGTGAGAGATTTTAAGGCTACTCAAACCTATGGGCCTTAGGTGGATATTCATTCATCCTTTCCCAAACAGGCATGGCTCAAAGGCTGGGCTTGGTCGACTTGGCTCTATCGAAAAGGGTCGACTCAAGGAATAGCCATGGCTTAGAGGCTCAAATAATGGGCATGGCTTAGAGGCTAGACTCGATCGACTTGGCTCTATCGGAGAGGGTCGACTCAAGGAATAGGCATGGTTCAGAGGCTAGACTCGATCGACTTGGCTCTATCAGAAGAGGGTCGACTCGAGGAATAGGCATGGCTCAGAGGCTCAAATAATGGGCATGGCTTAGAGGCTAGACTCGATCTACTTGGCTCTATCAGGAGAGGGTCGACTCGAGGAATAGGCATAGCTCAGAGGCTCAAATAATGGGCATGGCTCAGAGGCTGGACTGGATCGGCTTGGCTCTATCGGAGAGGGTCGACTCGAGGGTAACTGGTCTTACATCCGACTAAGGACCGCCGGGACATATTGATAGGTTTTCTCTAACGTGGCCACTCTCGGGGACGAAGGTTTTCTTAACCTAATCATGACTATACTGGTCTTACGCCCTAACAAGGGCTGCCATCACGATGATAGGTTTTCTCTAACCTGACCACTCTCGGGGACAAAGGTTTTCTTATCCTAGTCATGACTATACTGGTCTTACGCCCTAACAAGGGCTGCCGGGACACGTTGATAGGTTTTCTCTAACCTGGCCACTCTCGGGGACGAAGGTTTTCTTAACCTAATCATGACTATACTGGTCTTACGCCCTAAGAAGGGCTGCCGAGGCGATAACATCTTAAGTTTCATCCTGGACTTACGAGGTACGGCCGGGACTTTCACGATTTCACTTTCTACCCTGGACTTACGAAGTACGGCTGGGTCAACAAAAATCCAATGGTCTTACGTCATGCCGGATGGCCAAAGGACGCAATCTCACAAAACCTAATGGTCTTACGTCACACTGGACGGCCAAACGACACAATCTCACAAAACCTAATGGTCTTACATCACGCCAGACTGCCAAAGGACGCAATCTCACAAAACCTAATGGTCTTACGTCACGCCGGACGGCCAAAGGACAATTTTTCATATTTTTAACTGGACTTACGAAGAACGGCCACGTTAACTTTCCAAATTCAAACTCTTAACCTGGACTTACGAAGCGCGGCCGGGTTAAATTATATACTCTTAACCTGGGCTTACGAAGCGCGGCCGAGTTAAATCACATTCCTAAGCTGGGCTTACGAAGTACGGTCGGGCTAATTTCACATTTTCAACCTGGGCTTACGAAGTACGGCCGGGCTAAATCACATTCTTAACCTGGGCTTACGAAGTACGATCGGGCTAATTTCACATTTTCAACCTGGGCTTACGAAGTACGGCCGGGTCAAATCACATTCTTAACCTGGTCTTACGAAGTACGGTCGGGCTAATTTCAAATTTTCAACCTGGGCTTACGAAGTACGGCCGGCTAAATCACATTCTTAACCTGGGCTTACGAAGTACGGCCGGGCTAATTTCACATTTTCAACCTGGGCTTACGAAGTACGGCCGGGTCAAATCACATTCTTAACCTGCGCTTACAAAGTACGGCCGGGTTAACAAAAATCCAATGGTCTTACGTCACGCTGGACGGCCAAAGGACAATTTTTCATATTTTTAACCTGGACTTACGAAGCGCGGCCGGGCTATACTCTTAACCTGGACTTACGAAGCGCGGCCACGTTAACTTTCCAAATTCAAACTCTTAACCTGGACTTACGAAGCGAGGACAGGTTAAATTACATACTGATAAATGACTATTTTATAGTCATTTAAGGTCTAAAAAGATAGTTTATTAGCTTTTATTCCACTTAAATTACCTATTTTCTACTCTTTATTTGATATAATGCACTTGGAGAATGTTTTTATGATACAAGCAGGTTTTCAATACATTCTTGAGGAAAAAGGAAGCTAAGGCATCATCTTTGTGAAGGAGGAACGCTTGGCAAAGGAGGAAATAAGCTAGTCCATGAAAAGTCAAAGTTCCAGTCAAAGCAGGGTCTGCTCGGTCGAGCAGTACCCTTGACTCGGCCGAGCGAAACTAGTCCAGAAACAGACTATTCGAAAAAAGGATTGATCGGCCGAGCACTTTTCCTTGACTCGGTCGAGCACCCCCTGAATCAGCAAAAAGGTGCCTTTTCAAATGGAGACTTCTCAAGGTATCCATCCGGGAAAAATTGCATTCTCTCCTCCAAGGCTTATATATAGAAGTAGAAATCAGTATTTTAGATATCTAGAAACATTGTAAACTTACTATATTGAAATTTGTACTCTCAAACATCAAATAATTCTCAGAATTTGTGAAAGATATTCATCATTTCTTGAACAAACTTCTGAGTTTCTCAAGCAATAATATCAAGAGGTTATTTTCAAGTCTTTGTCTCCATTTCAAGTTCAGAATAAGTATCTCTACTCTTTTATCTCATCTTCATCTTATTCTTCTCTTTTTCGCAAATGGCTTGTGAGTAATCCCCCTATTTCTTGGGGTTGGAGACTCAAACAAACACTTGTATTTACTAATATTCATGCTCTAAATTTACTTTCTTCATCTTAAACAATTCTACTATATCAAACTTTAACGCCTACGACCATGATGACGTCCATGGCTTGTATGAATCTTAGTTAATCAAGGGAAGTACTGATCGGAGAACCTTGATTAACGGATCCATATAGTCAGAACTAAGTTCATTACTCACGAGAGTAGTGTAATGGCTTAGGGATGCTCCTTGAGTGGAAAGTATGCTGATTTTCATAAAGAAAACTTAATGGATTCTTACTAATTATGGGCCATCGAGAGATAGAGCATAATTATTATGAGAATACAAACGCTACTTGCTTGATCGTGAGAAGTAGTGTAGGCCTAGCATACCATCCTTGTTTTAAAAATGAAACTCTAAATCTAAAAAGAGCATGATTAATTGATGAATACAATGTTGTTTGTGTCCCAATCCCGAGGATTCCTTAACAATAAGAGTTTTCAATCTAAGCTTTAGTTTTTATTATTACTTTCTAGTCGTGACAAACAATTTTATACCCCTCAATCATTCTCTTTTCTTTATTCTCTTATAAAAAGCAAAAATACTTTTCTAAGTAAAGTTGTCCTCGTGGGAACGACTCGCTCTTGCACTATCTATACTACCAAAACCCGTGCACTTGCGGAATAAACGTAACACATACTCTTAACCTGGGCTTACGAAGTGCGGCCGGGTTAAATCACATTCCTAACCTGGGCTTACGAAGTACGGCCGGGCTAATTTCACATTTTCAACCTGGGCTTACGAAGTACGGCCGGGTCAAATCACACTCTTAACCTAGGCTTACGAAGCGCGACCGGGCTAATTTCATACTCTTAACCTGGACTTACGAAGCGCAGCCGGGTTAATTTCACAAAACTGGTCTTACGTCCACCTAAGGACTGCCCGTCACAATGATAGGTTTTCTCTAACCTGGCCACTCTTAGGGGACAAAGGTTTTCTTAACCTAACACGACTATACTGGTCTTACATCCTACCAAGGACTGCCGTCACAATGATAGGTTTTCTCTAACCTGACCACTCTCGGGGACAAAGGTTTTCTTAACCTAACATGACTATACTGGTCTTACGTCCTACCAAGGACTGCCGTCACAATGATAGGTTTCAAAAACACTCCCTCAAATGCAATTTGAAAGGGAAAAAACATATCAAAACACAAAACACTCCCTCAAATGCCCGATGCAATTTGAAAGCGAAAAACATATCTTAACACAAAATACTCCCTCAAATGCCCGATGCAATTTGAAAGGGAAAAAACGCATATTTTCATAAAACAAACCCTCAAGTGCCCGGCGCGACTTAAAAGGAGAAAACACATATTTCCACAAAACACACCCTCAAGTGCCCGACGCGACTTGAAAGGGGGGGGGGGACAAAGCATTCATTTTTCAAAAGTATGACGCTAAAAGGGAAAATTTTAAAAGTGCTCATTCCTCAAGGCAAATCTTTTAATGAAGCGTGCCAGTCAAATTTTTATTTTAACTTAACCGCGAGGTTTGTTACGCATAAAGTCCTTTGGAGCTTTGTCCATTTCTTAGGAGCGATCGGGAGTGGAGAAAATTTTTGTCGTCGATGTTGGGGTAGCCCCATGTCCTGGTAATCATCAATGTTGGGGTAGCCCCATGTCCTTGTTGGCGTCGGTGGCGGAATAACCCCATGTTTTCGGCCGGCGTAGCCCTAATGTCATCGTTTGATGGTTAATGTAAGTACCCCAATCTGAAACCAACCTATCTTAGAGGTAGCCTTAGCACCGTTTCAGGGATAAGCTAATAGGCCAGGACCTCCCTAGGATAAGCTATAAATTCCAGGACCACTCTGGTATAAAATTGGAAAAATCCAGAAGCTCGCCAGGCTGAGCCGTACGGATGCTTTGGGTACTAGAGGGGCCTAGCCGTACTTCTGGTTTGGGCACCCTCAGTCCCTATAAATAGAACCCATTGGTGATCATTTCAGGGGGGGGGAGAAATATACATTGAGGAGGTCACTCTGCTGGAATTACCACGGAGTAAGAGTGAGAGTGATCACAAACCAAAAAAGAGAGAAGAAAGGAAGATTGGCCATAACCATCATAGGTAAAGCCACCTCCCCCCTCCCTTCTCTTCATCTTACTCCTATTTTCTTTCTTATATCTTGGTTATACATGTATTTACTCTTCATTCATGCAAAGACTTGTCCATTTCAAGCACCTTTTATTTCTTGCAAGACTTGTCCATTATCAAGCACTATATACCTATGTATTACATTACTATCTTGTCCAAGCTATAAGAAGTCCCAAGGTGCCCTCCATACCTTGTGTGGAAGAGGTTCTAAACCTAGACACTCATAGACTTGTTGATTGTCATTTACATTCCTTATTCATTTAAATGTTATGCTTGTTTGGCCATGATAATCATGAGGGTGATGAAACTTTAGTGTTCATCATTTTCCTCTTTGGTTTAGCCTCAAAATCCCACTTTTGGGTCATAAAGGTTCAATCTTTATATGTTATTTTGACTCTTGGAAGGATTTTATGTTATAAAAATGTCATCTTGGTGATAAAGTTCCAATCTTTATTCACCAAATGACCAACTTTGGTCCAAAGGGGACATTCATCAACTTTCTTGATTTTCTCCTATGATTGCTCATGATCACACCCAAATACTTGTTTTGGGGGACCAAGTGATGATCATTTAGCATAGGAATGATGTTATAAAACTTGTAAAATGATTTCTTGCAAACTGGGATCAAAACAGTTTGTCCAGCTTAAGACAGAATGGCCTGTTTCTGTTCTGAACTGGACTGTTCTTGAGCAAACTGTAAAAATCCCAGAATTTCCTCCTCTAGCTGTACGGCTACTTTAGGTAGGAGGGCAAAATTGCCTGTTTTTCCCTCTGACCTTTATCTTATCACTCAAGGACCCTTTTTTCAGCCGAGTTTCTCAAATAAAATCAACAACAGAACTTTTTTCGTTAAATACACACACACACACACACAATATGCACATTTTAACTAACTTAGGGAGACTCGGCTTTGTCCGAGGCAACTTGAGAGGACGTAAAAACTCCTCCCAAGTTGTAACCTGACCTCCGAACCTTTGAACTCAAACCTTTGTCATTTTGTTGGGTTTAAAATTAACAAAATGTGGCGACTCCGTTAAATTTGACCGGTTCCCGTGTTTGGCGTTTCGCCCCATACTCATCGCGTTTCCGCGCGGGGCGGGATCCTTACAGTGGCGACTCTGCTGGGGAAAAGAGTGCTTTCGAACTTCTTTCTAGAAGATTCGGGGACATTCTTGTGTGGGTCAAACTCCCGTTCCCGTTAGTTGACTTCTTGCGTATTTGTGTTTGTTTGATGTGTCTGTTTGAACTGTTTTGAGTACATACGTTCTGAAAATACAATAAACTGGGGCTTGATGATCAGAAGTTGGAGAAACTGAGAAAAATCTTCACCCTCTTGCTTTAGCCGTACGGCTACTTTGGGTAGGGGCCAGAATGTTGCCAATTAACAGTTTGGTGCAGGGCTGCAACATTCTGGGTGCCCCTCTTCTTCTACTTGTCCAGGTTCCAAATTTACAGTCTTACTTGTGCACATTACCTTCATTCTTTTGACCAAAACTTGGTTTTAAAAGGTAATAAAACTTGGTTATGCATGATCTTTTGTCAATAAAATGGTTTCCAAAACCTCATCGTGCATAATCCTTTTTGTAAGGGTTTTCTTGAGTCTTCTCGTTGTGCACAAATTGCATTGTACAAAAGGGTTTCAATGTAAAATATTTCTTTTGCAAAAGTTTGATTCAAAATTCTTTGTTGTGCACAACTTGGTACATGTACAAGTTTTGGTCTTTGTTTGCTTATATTCCTTGATTTGTTGTGTATAAATTGCTCAATCCATGCTTGTTCATACTTGTTCATATCTTGCTTATGCCATGCTCATGCTATCGAAAAACGAATTGAAAATCTCTCTTTTTACTCAAAAGGAAGCATAGAATGACTACACACCACGCGCACTTGACCGTGCACGTTCCAAATACCCTTTATACCCGGGGTGGATGCCACGATGCAGCTCGTTGGTCTAGTTCACGTTACCACATCCTTGATACGTGCTCAAAGTTAATTGTGGCCAAATTAATGCCCGAGTTGTGACTCCTTGATGCAATGCAAGCGTGGCCTAACCAGCCTCCAACTCGTGTGTTAGTGACGACCGCAATTAGCAAGGGCCATGTACTAAGGATAGGGTGACACCGTGTCGTTAAGCCCTAATGAACGAGTTATTTTAATCATCCTTATGCCCATGGTCAAGGATCGAGACGCCTCATTCAAAATGAGGTCATGTCGGAATGTCGGTGGAGCCTTCGGTGTAGCCTTCGGAGAAAAGTCTCGATCCCGACTGGGGCTTAACCATGATTAGGATGACCCGCGTATTGGGAACCTTACGATGCACTAGACCCTATGTAACGCCCATCGAATTTCTTGTTAAATATTTGACATATTTGTTAAATTCTTGAACTTGCATATTATGTGCTAGTTTTATTTGGGTTAATTTATTAACTGCTTTAGAATATTAAGGTGGTTAAATGTCTAGTTTTGACTTTTGGGTCATTTGTGAAAATTTGACTTTAGGGGTCTTTTTGTTAAAAGTGAAACTTGAGGGGCCTAGTTGTCATTTTCCGAAAGTTGCCAAGTATATCTTGTGTTTGCCTGGGAAAATCATTTCTTCCCCAAATCATTTTCGTTGTTTCCTCTGTTTCATAAGCTAGGATTAGGGTTTACCCTATTCTCGACTCCTCGAGTTTAATTATCCCTCTGTTCTTGATTCTGATCCCGGATTAATATTCGTGGCGTTGAATAGAGCGTTCCAGGCCGAACAGAAATAAGTTTGGGTCAACTTGAATTTTGACTAGGTAAGTTATTAGCTCCCCCTTACTTGTAATAACATGCATAAGTGTTATTCCCGATACTTGTGAATGTTAATTTTGTGTTTGGGATGATTTTTGGGATACTTGTAATTGTGGGACAAAGGGAGTAAAATTCTTCTGTGAAAGGGAATAATTAGAAATGAAAGTAATGGTTTTGGAACTTGTATGCACTCTTTAGTATTGTTAAATGTTAGTAAAAGTTACTCCTACGTTTTGGGACGGAAAATTTCTTAACCTGGGAAAGGAATAAAAATTTCGCATTTTGGTACCTTGTGCGACCGCACAAAAATCCTTGGGCGACCGTACATCTTTCTGAAAGGTTTTTCAAAGAAATTAACCTGCTTGTGTGCGACCGTACAGTCCATTGTAGGCGACCGCACAGTTATCTGAAAAACAAAAATATTGTGTAAAGTTTGTATAAGTTGGAAGTAACCCTAGTTAAGGTATACAACCTTAGTATAAGATGTCCTAGAAAGTGTTGTGACACCTTAGGGGCATCAGAACTTGGTCTTAAACATGTATACTCATTGAATTAAAATGAGAACTTAAGTATAAGAGTAGTAACTCTTCCTTATGTCTTGAAAGTGCTATGAATAAGCACTAATGTGTTATACTTGTTGTGAATCCAATGATTGTGCACCTTAGAGGCATTAGCATAAGGTCTTAGACTTGAACATCCTAAGAATAGGATTGGGATTTTGTAAGAGTAAATGTATAACTCTTATACTTGTTTGAATGTCCAAAGATTGGGATATAACTTGAAGTATAAGACATTAAAATCTTGTACGTGACTTGAACATCCAAAGAATTGGATTAAAACTTGAATATAAGATAATAAAATCTTGTACTTGACTTGACTTGACACCAATACATATGTATGGTAGTGAACTAGAAAGTGCTATAAGTAAGTACTAACGTGTATGAGACATGTTCTTGTTGTGTATGTGCAAACATTGCATACATTTGCTTGATACAAGGTGACTTCTTCATTACTTGAAGCATGTTCCTTGTTGAGCTAGTCCACTACTTTTGGATTAGTTCTTCTCCCGTAGTTCAAGTAAATATCTACTTGTACCTTCTTGTGTGAGTCCAGCTGGTTCTCATTGCTTGTTCGAAAATGTATAGGTTCACGCTTGTCGCGAGAGCTGGGGTTTAAGTGACAATCGGGTCCCTATGTATTTCCGCCTGACCCCTTACTACCGGCCATAGTAAGGGCATAGCTTCCTTAGTTGGAGCAATAAGCCTGACTTAAGTGAATGCTAAACTCCTGTCTTGAGCACCTCGTGAATACTTATGAGTCTTGATATTGGGAATGACACTGGTTACCGGGTCTTCTGATACATACTGAATAATCAGTTCCTGTTATTGATCGTGATTGTCAAAGTAATACAAGCTACGACAACAATGGTATTCTTGGGAGGAATAAGGAAGGAAGCAATATCCTTATTAGCTTGCTTGTTTAGCCTTATGTGCTACTTGATGAGTGGCTTAGCCTCTCATATACTTGTTACTTGAGGATACTTGATATATGATTACTTGAGTATCTACTTGAATTACATGATAACATGTCATGTAGTTGCATCTAATAGCTTACTGAGATTTATCTCACCCTTTATTTGTTTAATTGTTTCCCCCCCCCAGGAAAGGAAGGATAGTGCGCAGTGAGGCTCGACATAGTTGGGAGCTTACTTCGCAGGTCGTGATTCTTTTGGGGCTTGTGTCCTTTTACATTTGGTGAGGACGATGTATTATGGGTTTTGTAACTCCTTATTTTGGGGTAGACAGTCTTGTTCAGTTCTTGTTGTCACTAGACATCTTGTATAGAACTCTTAATGCCAGCTTATGTGCTAGGCATGTTTCCGCTGTGTATGTATTAAGTTTGGTTTTAATTGTCTTGTCTAGAACTCGTGTTGTGAGCTAGTATAGCTCCTTACTCTAGAGTATATATATATATATATATCATGTCAGTTTGTTAAACAAATGTCATTAAGTTTCTTGTTAAGTTTCTTGATCCTCGTTAGTCACTCCCACCGGGTTCGAGGTTCTATTAGGGGATCCCGGGACCTGGGGGCGTGTCAGGTTGGTATCAGAGCTACCCTGGTTTAGCTACCATGTTTAGCTACCTTGGTTTGCTCTAAGTCTGGATAGGGTCTATGGCCTAGGATGAGTGAGTCTTGGGGTGTTATTAATAACGCTGAGTGTTTACCTACATGTACAATGAGTTCTGAAGGTACAAGTGGTAGTAATCAGCTGAGATCTATAACTCCTCAAGAAGAAATGGTTGATAATGTAGACTGGGATTATCCTAATCGCCTTACAAGGTTCTTGAAGCTGAAACCTCGTAGTTTTGATGGGGAATTTGATGCCAAGAAGGCAGAAGAGTGGATTGAAAGTATTGAGAAGATCTTTACACCCTTGAGATGTGCAGGTGGTGATAAGGTAACCTTTGCAACCTTTAAACTTGAGAAAGCCGCTGAACATTGGTGGCAAGTGTTGAGTAAAAGTTGGGAACTGGAAGGTGTACCACAGACATGGGAGAATTTTCTTAAAGCATTCAAGTCACAGTTTATTCCAACAGTGGTCCAAGATAAAAAGGAAATGGAATTTCTTAATCTGGAGCAGGGAAGTCTGACAGTGGGGCAATACTCAACCAAGTTCACAGAATTGGCGAGGTATTGTGATCACTTAGTTCCAAACGAAGCCAAGAAGGCACAGAGGTTTGTTAAAGGGTTGAGGACTGAGTATAGGAAGCAACTTCTTTCTCTATAGCTCACTAGTTATCATCAAGCAGTGGAGAAGGCTTATACTATTGAAAATGATATCGAAGAACACAAGGTGAAGTTGGGAACAACCATGACTGGTCGTGTATCAGAGAAAACTCAGGGATCTGGTTCTAAAGGTGGTAAATCTGGTCGCCAAGATCGTCGATTCCGACAGCCAACCGAAAGCAAAGGTAGTGTATCAACTGGTTCGAGGACAACAGTCCAAGGTTCCAGGAAAGTATGTGGTTTTTGTTCGAAAGAAGGTCATTCTGAAGACAAGTGTTGGTCAAAGCAAGGAAACTGTTTAGTGTGTGGTGAAGCGGGGCACTTTGCTAGAAATTGTCCTAAAAGTAGAGGAAATCAAGTTGGGGGTACAAGTCAACCAGCCTCAGGTTCCAAGAGAGATAGTGGGGGTCGACCAAAAGTTCAGGGTCGAGTGTTTGCTTTAGATCAGCAGGGTGTAGCTGAGTCTTCTGCGGTCATAGGAGGTATTATATTACTTTCTAGTACGAGAGCGCGAGTCCTGATAGATCCAGGCTCATCTCATTCTTATGTGGCATCTCATTTTGTGTCGCATTTGCATGTTCTTCCTGATTCTATGCCTTATGTGCTAGAAGTATCTTCCCCTATGGGAGATTGCATGTTTACTTCTGAGGTTTACAGGAAATGTGAGGTTCTTGTGGGTAATCATGCCCTTCTTGCTGACCTAGTCGTGTTACCTATAAGGGACTTTGACGTGATTCTTGGCATGGATTGGATATATGTGCATCATGCATCTGTTGATTGTTATAGAAAAGTAGTAACTTTTTCTATTCCTGGTTTGCCTGATTTTACCTTTGAAGGTGATAGGCCTTTATGTGCTATACATGTTATTTCTGATTTAAAAGCTAGAAAACTTTTATCTCGTGGTTGTGCCGGGTATCTCGCATGTGTGCTTGATCAGAGTTTATCTGTTCCCAAGATGGAGGATATTCCTGTTGTGTCTGAATTTTCAGATGTGTTCTCTTCTGAGTATAGCATGCCATCTGATCGAGAGCTTGAGTTCTGTATTGAGTTATTACCAGGTACAGCACCAATCTCTAAAGCACCTTATAGAATGGCTCCAGCTGAGTTGAGAGAGTTAAAAACACAGCTTGAGGAATTGCTTGAAAGGGTCTTCATTAGGCCTATTGTATCACCGTGGGGTGAACCAGTGTTATTTGTCAGAAAGAAAGATGGGACTCTGCGATTGTGTATTGATTACAGAGAGCTTAATCAGGTAACTATCAAGAACAAATATCCGTTACCTCATATTGATGACTTGTTTGATCAGTTTCAAGGTTCTGTAGTGTACTCGAAGCTTGACTTGAGAAGTGGTTATCATCAGTTGAAAATCAGATCTGAGGATATACCAAAGACAGCTTTCCGTACCAGGTATGGGCATTGTGAATTTATTGTTATGCCATTCGGTTTGACAAATGCTCCAGCTGTATTTATGGATTTGATGAACCGTATCTTCAAGCCATATCTTGATTGTTTCGTGGTGGTATTCATTGATGACATTCTTGTGTATTCTAAATCACGGGCTGAGCATGAACAACATCTCAGGGTGGTATTACAAGTTCTTCGTGAGAAACAATTATTTACAAAATTCAGCAAATGTGCTTTCTGGTTAGAAGAGGTTTCATTCTTGGGGCATGTTGTGTCTGCTACTGGTATTGCAGTAGATCCTTCCAAAGTTGAAGCGGTTGTCAACTGGAAGAGGCCAACTACAGTGACTGAAATCCGTAGTTTCTTGGGCTTGGCTAGTTATTATCGGAGGTTCATTGAGGGATTCTCCAAGATTGCTACTCCATTGACTAATATGACTCGAAAAGCTATTTCTTTTGAGTGGAATGATAAATGTGAAGCAAGTTTTCAGGAGTTAAAAAGGCGTTTGACTACAGCTCCAGTCTTGGCTTTGCCTAATGGTTCTGAGCATTTCATGGTTTATACTGATGCTTCTAAAGAAGGATTGGGTTGTGTTCTGATGCAAGATGGCAAGGTAATAGCTTATGCTTCTCGAAAATTATCTCCTTATGAAAAGAATTATCCTACTCATGATTTAGAGTTGGCTGCGATTATTTTTGCTTTGCATAAATGGAGGCATTACTTGTATGGAACCAAATTTGAAGTCTTTACCGATCATAAAAGCTTGAAGTACTTGTTTTCTCAAAAAGAGCTTAACATGAGGCAACGTAGATGGATGGAGAAATTGAAGGATCATGATTGTACTATCCTTTATCATCCAGGAAAAGCAAATGTTGTGGCAGATGCACTGAGCAGAAAGACTTATATTTCTTGCTTGATGATTCGTGAATGGAAGATGTTTGAAGACTTATGTGATTGGAGTCCTTGTGAATCAAATCATGGAGTTATCTTTGCTAATATAAAGGTTACTTCAGATTTACTCCAACAGATCAAAGAAGCTCAGGTAATTGATTCTGAATTGCAGAAAATCATTAGTGGAATGAATGAAGGAAAGCAACCAGATTTTTCTTTCAACAGTGATGGAATTCTTACCTTCCGAGGCCGAGTTTGTATTCCAGTTGATCTTGAGATTAAGAAGAAAGTTCTTGAAGAGGCTCACAAAGCCAAGTATACTATTCATCCTGGAAGTACTAAAATGTACCAAGACTTGAAGAAACATTTCTGGTGGAACAATATGAAAAGAGAAATTGCTGAGTATGTGTCCAAATGTCTGACTTGTCAACAAGTAAAGGTGGAACATCAACGTCCAGCAGGTTTGTTGCAACCATTAGAAATTCCAGAATGGAAATGGGAGCATATTACTATGGATTTTGTGACTGGTTTGCCACGTACCAGACGAGGCCATGATGCTGTTTGGGTTATAGTGGACAGGTTGACTAAATCAGCTCACTTCTTATCTGTTTCCATGGGATATTCATTGTCTCAGTTGGCATCTTTATATGTTCAGGAGATTGTCCGACTGCATGGGGTTCCTGTGAGTATTGTATCTGACAGAGATCCTCGTTTTACTTCTCGATTCTGGCAGGCTCTTCAGGGTGCTATGGGTACTACATTGAATTTCAGTACTGCTTTTCATCCTCAATCTGATGGGCAATCTGAGAGACTTATACAGATTCTTGAGGATATGTTACGTGCTAGTGTTATTGATTTCAAAGGCAGTTGGGATACTCATCTTCCTTTGGCTGAGTTTGCTTAAAATAACAGTTTTCAGTCTAGCATTGAAATGGCTCCATATGAGGCTCTTTATGGCAGAAAATGTCGATCCCCTATATGCTGGGATGAAGTGGGAGAAGCTAGACCTTGGGTCCTGAAATGGTTCAACAGTCAGTTGAGAGTGTGAAACTCATTCGAGATAGATTGCGCACATCTCAGAGTAGACAAAAGAGTTATGCAGATCATCGTAGAAGGGATCTTGAATTCCAGGTAGGTGACTTTGTATTCTTGAAGGTCTCTCCTCGTAGAGGTATAAAGAGATTTGGGAAGAAAGGAAAGTTATCTCCTCGTTATATTGGTCCATTTGAGATTCTTGAAAGAGTTGGGAAGTTGGCTTATAGAGTGGCTTTACCACCTTTTTTATCGGGTATTCATGATGTATTCCATGTATCTATGCTTCGCAAGTATATGGCAGATGAATCACATGTTCTTGAGTATGAGGCTATTCCATTTCAGCCTGATTTGTCTTATGAGGAACAACCTGTTGAAATTCTTGACTGGAAAGAGCAAGTATTGCGTACAAAAAGGATTCCTATTGTGAAGGTCCTTTGGAGGAATCATGAAATTGAAGAAGCTACTTGGGAAACCGAGAAAGAGATGCGAGATAAATACCCGAGCCTATTTGAAAATCTTGGTAAGTAAAATTCGTGGGCGAATTTTCTTTAAGGTGGGGAGGATGTAACGCCCATCGAATTTCTTGTTAAATATTTGACATATTTGTTAAATTCGTGAACTTGCATATTATGTGCTAGTTTTATTTGGGTTAATTTATTAACTGCTTTAGAATATTAAGGTGGTTAAATGTCTAGTTTTGACTTTTGGGTCATTTGTGAAAATTTGACTTTAGGGGCCTTTTTGTTAAAAGTGAAACTTGAGGGGCCTAGTTGTCATTTTCCGAAAGTTGCCAAGTATATCTTGTGTTTGCCTGGGAAAATCATTTCTTCCCCAAATCATTCTCGTTGTTTCCTCTGTTTCATAAGCTAGGGTTAGGGTTTACCCTATTCTCGACTCCTCGAGTTTAATTATCCCTCCGTTCTTGATTCTGATCCCGGATTAATATTCGTGGCGTTGAATAGAGCGTTCCAGGCCGAACAGAAATAAGTTTGGGTCAACTTGAATTTTGACTAGGTAAGTTATTAGCTCCCCCTTACTTGTAATAACATGCATAAGTGTTATTCCCGATACTTGTGAATGTTAATTTTGTGTTTGGGATGATTTTTGGGATACTTGTAATTGTGGGACAAAGGGAGTAAAATTCTTCTGTGAAAGGGAATAATTAGAAATGAAAGTAATGGTTTTGGAACTTGTATGCACTCTTTAGTATTGTTAAATGTTAGTAAAAGTTACTCCTACGTTTTGGGACGGAAAATTTCTTAACCTGGGAAAGGAATAAAAATTTCGCATTTTGGTACCTTGTGCGACCGCACAAAAATCCTTGGGCGACCGCACATCTTTCTGAAAGGTTTTTCAAAGAAATTAACCTGCTTGTGTGCGACCGCACAGTCCATTGTAGGCGACCGCACAGTTATCTGAAAAACAAAAATATTGTGTTAAGTTTGTATAAGTTGGAAGTAACCCTAGTTAAGGTATATAACCTTAGTATAAGATGTCCTAGAAAGTGTTGTGACACCTTAGGGGCATCAGAACTTGGTCTTAAACATGTATACTCATTGAATTAAAATGAGAACTTAAGTATAAGAGTAGTAACTCTTCCTTATGTCTTGAAAGTGCTATGAATAAGCACTAATGTGTTATACTTGTTGTGAATCCAATGATTGTGCACCTTAGAGGCATTAGCATAAGGTCTTAGACTTGAACATCCTAAGAATAGGATTGGCATTTTGTAAGAGTAAATGTATAACTCTTATACTTGTTTGAATGTCCAAAGATTGGGATATAACTTGAAGTATAAGACATTAAAATCTTGTACGTGACTTGAACATCCAAAGAATTGGATTAAAACTTGAATATAAGATAATAAAATCTTGTACTTGACTTGACTTGACACCAATACATATGTATGGTAGTGAACTAGAAAGTGCTATAAGTAAGCACTAACGTGTATGAGACATGTTCTTGTTGTGTTTGTGCAAACATTGCATACATTTGCTTGATACAAGGTGACTTCTTCATTACTTGAAGCATGTTCCTTGTTGAGCTAGTCCACTACTTTTGGATTAGTTCTTCTCCCGTAGTTCAAGTAAATATCTACTTGTACCTTCTTGTGTGAGTCCAGCTGGTTCTCCTTGCTTGTTCGAAAATGTATAGGTTCACGCTTGTCGCGAGAGCTGGGGTTTAAGTGACAATCGGGTCCCTATGTATTTCCGCCTGACCCCTTACTACCGGCCATAGTAAGGGCATAGCTTCCTTAGTTGGAGCAATAAGCCTGACTTAAGTGAATGCTAAACTCCTGTCTTGAACACCTCGTGAATACTCATGAGTCTTGATATTGGGAATGACACTGGTTACCGGGTCTTCTGATACATACTGAATAATCAGTTCCTGTTATTGATCGTGATTGTCAAAGTAATAAAAGCTACGACAACAATGGTATTCTTGGGAGGAATAAGGAAGGAAGCAATATCCTTATTAGCTTGCTTGTTTAGCCTTATGTGCTACTTGATGAGTGGCTTAGCCTCTCATATACTTGTTACTTGAGGATACTTGATATATGATTACTTGAGTATCTACTTGAATTGCATGATAACATGTCATGTAGTTGCATCTAATAGCTTACTGAGATTTATCTCACCCTTTATTTGTTTAATTGTTTCCCCCCCCCAGGAAAGGAAGGATAGTGCGCAGTGAGGCTCGACATAGTTGGGAGCTTACTTCGCAGGTCGTGATTCTTTTGGGGCTTGTGTCCTTTTACATTTGGTGAGGACGATGTATTATGGGTTTTGTAACTCCTTATTTTGGGGTAGACAGTCTTGTTCAGTTCTTGTTGTCACTAGACATCTTGTATAGTACTCTTAATGCCAGCTTATGTGCTAGGCATGTTTCCGCTGTGTATGTATTAAGTTTGGTTTTAATTGTCTTGTCTAGAACTCGTGTTGTGAGCTAGTATAGCTCCTTAATCTAGAGTATATATATATATATCATGTCAGTTTGTTAAACAAATGTCATTAAGTTTCTTGTTAAGTTTCTTGATCCTCGTTAGTCACTCCCACCGGGTTCGAGGTTCTATTAGGGGATCCCGGGACCTGGGGGCGTGTCACCCTAGGTTCATTTCTTTTGATCGGTGGAAGCCACGTGCCCTATAGGACCCTCGCCCGGGATAGTCCGTCCTTGGGAGCGTGCAATACAGGTGTAAAACGAGGGGTCTATAGGCGTAGTGATGGCCTCCACTGATCCAGGATTATAGAATAGTTGCGAAAATGAAGAGCGATCTTTTCCAACCAGTTAGGAATAAATATGTTTTAAGTAAACGTGAACATAATTAATCAATAATAATAAACTTTCACGTTGCATGAGCCTAAAGCCTGTTTGCCCCTAAACACTGACCCGAGTCCGTACCTGAGTCTGAAATGAACCTCCTTCTCCGCAGCGCATAAAAAGTGGGTCAGAGTTCCGGGTCATCGCCTGATTAGTGCCGAGTCGGACAGTTCATCGACAGCTTCATTGAGGTTTTTCCAAATGACTAGCCCGGCAGGAAGTAGTAGTGGGGGTGACAATGCCACAGATCCGAACGGTCTTAGCAGGGAAGAGTTGGTACAGGCTTTAGAGGCCGTCAGGGCCCGGAAAGAGAATGACAAAAAACGCCTCGAGGATATGCAGAATAGGGTCACGGAGATCATGAGACAGAAAGGGGTAGCCATTGTGTTTGAAAACGACGGAGGCTTTGTGGAAATCACTGACGAAGAAGGAATTCAGAATGTGCCGCCTCAAGGGTACAGTCGAGTCCCGCCCCCTCAAATTTACCCAAATGTGGGGACCTCACGTCCCACATCCCAAACCGCCACTCATCAAAATGTGCCCATTACTCATGTTCCCCTTGTCCCACCGGGTGTCGCTTCCATGTACCCACCGGGGTTCAATCTATATGACACGGTCCCAAACAGTCAAGCACCCTTGGCCCCGTCTACTGCCGGCTTGCCGTCTCCGGCCCTACCAACCATCTCTAGAGAAGTGCCTTACCCACTCTACTACCCGATGGCCCAAACATCCAAAACTACCCCACCATATATCCTAACAAGCAACCTGGCGACAGGGTATGTCTACACCCACTTGCCACCTACAAATCCTCCTCCGATAGTCCCCTCCACCACTTCACCTCCTAACGCAGTGCCATTAACAAGTCAAATCATGGGATCCTTCAACTCCAACCCCCATGTGGACCCTCAAGTGGAATGGATAGTTGAGAAGCTGAAACAAATGGAGGAAAAGTTTAAGGGAATGAACGAGAAGAAGTTCACCTCGGGAGTCACGGACCCCGATAAGGTCGTCCCCCTCCCTCATCGGTTCAAAATGCCGGAAATTGACAAATTTGACGGGACCGCCTGTCCCCAGACTCACCTCAACGCCTACACCTTGGCGATGAGGGCGAAGGGTTGCACCGTGCAGCAAATGGCCGATCACTTTTAGTTGTCCTTAAGGGGAAATGCACTCAAATGGTTCTTCAACTTATAGATGAGTCTCGAACCACATGGGACCGGATTAAGGAAGCATTCCTCACCAAGTACCGTTCTAACTTGGAGTGGGAAACCAATCGCACCGATTTGCAAAGCACACTGCAAAAGACCGAAGAGCCGATCAGTGAGTTTTACAAAAGATGGAACTACAAATTGGGAGAAATTTCCAATCCTCCCACCGAGGATGAACAGTTGGATATATTTTAGTCATGCTTGAAACCCTAACTGCCAGCTTTGATCAGCCATCACTTCTACCCCAATCTCCGAGCCAAGGTAACCGCAGGATCCAAATTTGAGAAGGCTCTCAATGAGCAGTCTCCGGCCCAAAATAGCGGAAACTCCTATAGGTACCGCCCTCCGACCACCGGTAAAGGGAAAGAAACCCTGGGAATGGTTAACAGCATCCAAGAAGGAAGCTCAAGGCAAGCCTCTCAAAAGGGTGGGACTGCAGAAAGGCATCAGTATGTAAGGTTTGAGGATTTCGGAATGACTATGAGTAAGGTATTCGAAGGGTTAGTCAAGCAAGGCCTTGTAAAACCTTTGGTCAACTTTCAGCCAAGGAATCCCGAGAAACCCCTTGACCAAAACAAAAGGTGCGCCTTCCACAATTATCATGGCCACAATACCGATGATTGCTCCGTGATAAAACGCATCATCCTCGACCTCATTGACAAAGGAAAACTTGAACACCCCCGTGGCCCGAGCGTGATTAATAACCCTTTCCCCCAAAACCAAGGCATTAATATGATTGAGTTCGAGGAGCCTACACCTGTGAACCTTTTGGAATTCAATGTCCCAATGGCTCAAATTGGGGAAGAATGGAAGGAAGCTTTGTGGGCATGTATGCAAGAGGGAGATATGAGATGCCCATCCGACTTTATGATCGCCAATGTGATGAGTGCAAGGGTACCCCACCAAAACGCCGATGAATTGGTTGTAATAACACTCACCGAACATGATTTAACGTTTGAACAATGCATGGAGGAGATGGAAAAGTCCATTAAGAGTACGTTGGACAGCGAAAGCCAAGGCTCGAATGGGGATAGCCTTTCCCATGATGATTGCTTCCATATCATTGAAGCATGTAGTTCATCTACGGGCAAGAGGATAATTAAACAAAACGGGTCCGAAGTCGCAAAGATCCCAGAAATGATTGACTATGAAGGGTATCTCACCCAAATGAAAGAAGCCGTTCATTCTCTACCTCACAAGGAGCTCCGGATCCTATGTGAAAGTGACGATGATGAAGTATCCTCAAATATGGCTCCTTGTGTTTTCTCCCCGAAATTGGAAGAAGAGGAATTTCCGGCCTTGGATGATTTCTTAGCTTTGCCACCACTATCTCCGCCACCGCCGCTGTTTGACGGATCAGCGTTCCCAGATAATTATTGTTTCATGCTCACCCTGGAAAATCTCCGTGAAACTGTGGGAGCCGGGAAGAGCCAGAACCACCACCCTATCTCCCTAGGAGAAATTTGTGGGTCAACATCCACCCCAAAACGAATGGTCACGGTAAATGAGTTAAGGAGGGAGGCATGGCCGTACGGTACCCAAAACCCTCCGCCTATCAGAGATGAGATGATAAAAGTCGATGACCCCTTGGAAGTGAGTGTATTAACTCGATCAGGGCAAGTGCACACGGAGAACCCTAAGAAACCTCCACCACCGGAACACCGAGCGCCTCCCCTTCTTGTTGACGAGGTGAAACCCCCAGGTTCCGGAGAAGAGGATCCCATCTTAGCCCAACTTAAGACGACACAAGATAACATATCTTTGTGGTCCCTCCTTACTTCCTCCTACCCTCATAAGCTCAAGTTGGAGGAATGATTGTCCCACACTATGGTACCCACCACAGCTACCCCCGAGGAAGCCGTACAAATGATCGGGAGTGTTCAGTACGGAAATATCATCACATTCACAGATTTGGATTTGCCATAGTTTGGGGCTAGCCATAACGAGGCCCTTTACATCACGGTACAATTGTATGATCGCTGCTTCCCTCGGGTTCTGGTCGATAACGGCTCCGCCATGAATGTCCTCCCCGCCAAGATAATGGACCTACTTGGCCTTGAGACCACCGACCTAAAGCCCTCCGTGGTCACTGTCAAGGCTTATGATTCCACGGCCCGCTCAGTCTTAGGGGTGGCCACTTTGAACCTTTGGTTTGGGAAACAAATGATGCCGACCGACTTCCAAGTGCTTGACATCCCCATATCCTTCACTGCCTTATTGGGACGCCCGTGGCTCCACAAAGTCAATGGGGTCGCCTCCACTCTCCATCAATGTGTGAAATACGTGCAAGGGGGTAACTTGACAACTATTTATGGGGATAGTGTGACCACATAAGGAACCAACACCAATGGGATTCCTGTGTTAGAAATTAAGCATGAGGGAAGTGGCATGGTTTTGACTGGCTTCACAGAAGTACCACCCAAAACCCACATTTGTTGTGTAGATCTCACGCTCACCAAGGATAAGATTCCTCCTGCGATGAGAATGATGCATCTGATGCGCTACCTCCCGGGGCTCGGACTAGGAAGGAAGCTCCAAGGGACTCACAAGATTGTTGAGATCAAAGAGCAAAACACGCTTCATGGCTTGGGATACAAACCTACCCCCGGAGACCTCAGGATGGATAAGGAAATGGCTCGGAAGAAAAGCCAAGCCAGGGCTCAAGGGATTCCGTTTAAAACCCCTAACCTTCGTCCTTATACCTTTGATATGAGCCGTTACTTTGTGAAGGGGGGAGTTCAAGTCGAACCCCCAGAGCCAAGAGAGCCGATGATGACCAATTGGGATAAGTTGCAAGAGGATCTCAAAAGGTTCCGAGGGATGGTGGCAAACCCCTTGAGGAGGGCATTTCTGGATACGCCCAAGATAAAAGATCCTACCAATACTACTATCAGCCACGAATACACCTTCAAGGGGGTGCCAGAAATGGTAAAAGAGTTTGAAACCTTGTCTGTGACGGGAGCTAGCAAGGAAAGGGGATCCGTCTGGGGACAAAATGGTGGATACAAGTTTGAGGAGGTAGTTCCTAAGGGCACCGCCAAGGATGCTATGGGCAATGAGTGGGACGGTGTGGTAATGCAAAGAATGTTCGGAGAAGACTTGGTTGTACCTGACCTAATTGACTTCGAAAAGGAAATGATTGCCGTGATTGAAGATGGACCTCTTGCAACCTTTGACCCACACACTCTTGCAAAGCTAACGGACATGCCTCTGAAAAATTGGGTAACCCTCTCTGGACCGGTGGCGAGCAAAGAAGAAATGACCGCGAAACTTGGACTGGTCCCTCGTCCCCTAGAGTCAAATGTCATAGGATCCAATGTAGTTGAGTCTCCCTAATCTCGTGTCTTTGAATTCGAGTCTGTCTCCTCCGAGGGCCTTACGCCCGAGGATTATGAACTTGTAGCCAACGTTGTATTCCCATTTGCATTAAATGAAATGATAGACCTTTCCGAGTATCCCCTCATTGCCAACTTATTAGATGATAAATTAACTAATAATATGAAGATGGTTAATAATGAATTACCTAATAATGCAGACGCACTAAACAATCCAAACATTAAACAATCATCAAAGCAGGTTGTTGATCAAGAGGAAAACCGTGCCCAAGCTGCCGAAGAGGTTTTAACTAAGGTGAATTTGGGAACCGAAAATGAGCCGAAGGAGACACAAATTGGGGAATACTTCAAAGGGACCAAAAGGGAACCTTTGGTTGAGCTACTCAAAGAGTATGTAGATGTGTTTGCATGGTCTTATAAGGATATGTCAGGGTTGGATGCTTCGATCGTGGAACACAGGATCCCCGTGGACCCCGAGGTGAAACCCGTTAAGCAAAAACTTCGGCGAATCAAACCAGAATGGTCCCTGCAGGTTAAAGAAGAGATTGAGAAGTTGCTTCGGGTCGGCTTTATAAGAGTGATAGAATACCCCTCATGGCTCTCCAACATAGTAACAGTCACAAAGGCCAACGGAAAGGTTCGATGCTGCGTCGACTTCAAGGATCTCAACAAAGTGAGTCCCAAAGATGACTTTCCCCTCCCAAGCTTTGACATGCTTGTGGATACAACCCCTAGCTTTGAGGTTAAGTCTTTTGTGGATGGCTTCGCCGGATATAACCAGATTAAGATGGCAGAGGAGGACCAGGAAAAAACTACCTTCACCACCCCATGGGGAACCTTTTGCTATACCGTGATGCCTTTCGGGTTGCGAAACGCTAGGGCTACCTACCAAAGAGCTACGACCGCACTCTTCCACGACATGATCCATAAGGAAATAGAAGTGTATGTCGATGACATGATCATGCATTCTAAGGGTTCTGACGGGCAACATTTGATAGACTTGAGAAAGTTCTTTGACAGGCTTAGGAAGCACTCCATGAGACTTAATCCGGCCAAGTGCACTTTTAGGGTTTCTCGTGGCAAGGTTTTGGGATACATGGTCACCAAAAGGGGCATAGAAATTGATCCTCAGAAGATTAAGGCAATTGTGGAAATAAGGCCGCCTCGCACCCAAACAGAGGTAAAAGCCTTCATGGGAAAGTTGTAATACATCAGCCGCTTCATAAACCAACTCACTCCCATTTGTGAGCCCATCTTCAAACTGCTAAGAAAGAATGCCGAGGTCAAATGGAACGGGGAGTGCCAAAAAGCCTTCGACAAGATTAAGGCCTACCTCATCCAACCACCAATCCTATGCCCTCCGCACAAAGACAAGCCACTCTTGCTTTACCTAACGGTGACTGATGCGTCGATATGAGCAATGTTGGCCCAAGAGAAGAAAGATTCAAAGGTGGAAAATGCCATCTACTTTGTGAGCCGTAAGCTACAAGGAAGCGAGCTCAACTACTCCCCAATTGAGAAGACTTGCACAGGATTGGTATGGGTCGTGAGAAAGTTAAAACATTACATGCAGGCTCTGTCACGACCCGAAATCTAGGCTCTATTTTATTAGTATTAAATAATTATTATTTATTTATTTGCTTATTTATTTCTTTAAATTATTATTTATTTAAATATTTATGTGTGCATTTTATGTGTTATAATAATTTAGGCTTAGCATTTTATTGGGTCATTTGGGTTAGTGTGGTATTGTTGGGTCTTAATTGTTAGTATGGAGTGTAGTAATTGTGTGTAGTGTAGTGGAGGGGGACTAAGTGTAAAATCTCTTAAATCATTTTAACTACTCCCTCCCTACTCCTCCTCTTCTCCCTCACTCTTCTTCTCCTCCCAGCAGACTCCCTCTCTCTCCTCCATTTGTGTAAGTTTCTTTCTCTCCCTTCTCTCTTCATTATCTTCCTCTTCCTCTTGTAATCTCTCATTTCTTAAAACGTGAAATGTGTTTAGATCGTCGATAGGATCGCGTAGAACCAAAAAGAATCGAATTCCGTCATCTTTGAGAATTTTCAAGCAAGTTACTTTTCCCCCATTTTTATGCTAAAATGTTCATATCATGTTTATCTAATGCTTGATGTGTTATATTTGAAGTTTGGTTGAGTATAGAATTTATTTGGAATTTAATTGAGTTTTTGGGTAAAAATGGTGAAATCTTGAATATGGGGTTTTGGTGTTGGTTTGGGTGATTAAAGGGTGTTATTTAGGTTCCCTTTAGGTTGGGTATTGTTTAGGAGCTTTAGAATTGTATTGGGAAGCTTTGATTTTGATACTTATGGAAGGATTGTGGTTTTGGGTCGAAATGTGAGAACCCAGCTCTGTTTCCCGGCTGGAATCCAGACCAGGCGCCCGCCCGCGTGGTGCCAGGCGCCCGCCTGCACCCCCTTTTCCAGCGGCCTGACCTTCTGGTCAAACAAGCGCGCGCCTGCCCCTGCCGAGCGCCCGCCCGCCCGCATGCTTGGGATTTTGACCTTTTTGCTTGTTTTAACTAAATGGCTTAACTAGTTTAGGGTTCCTTCTTCTAATTAACTTAAGATAACACCGTGGAACACTTATTTAAGTGTAATCGATTCTTTTGTGAATAAATATGTTATGGAATTTGATTGAGTATCATTTTGGGAATGTGGTTCATCCTTGATGTGTTGTTTGGATTGGTTTACCTTTGTGGTAATTTATTTGGAATGGTTCCCTACTTTGGAACCTTAAGTTGTTTATTTATGCTAAAATATCATTACTTAGCATTTATTTGGAAGCCCAGCTGGCATATTTGTTGCATCGGGCGATGGGAAAGATTATAATGGCAAAGCCAAGTCCATTATAATGTTGACCATTGTTTTGCCCCCTTCTATACCCTTTTCCAGATTGGCCTTGGAAAAGACAAGTTAAATTCCTTTGTGAATGTATCTAGCTACCGAGCATGACTTTGTGGCATGGATATTGTCCCTTGTGACACTTTTATGGTTATTGGTTCCGATACCGGGGATTTCTCTTCAGCTTTCATGCTATTATGAAGATGTGAATTGTTGATTATTGAAGCTGCGCAGCGATCCTTTATTTGGATGTATCGGTTTGAAAACCTTGGCTAATATCCTTTGTTATGTGTTTATTTCCGCTGCTATTCATTATCTGATAATTGCTATCTGATATATGATAATTGCTATGTGTTATGTGATTTATTATTGATTATTGCGTCATAGCATGTCATGTAGTTGCATTAGTAACTTATTGAGATTTATCTCACCCCCTTCCTTTTTATCTTTGTTTTTCCTTAACCCCCCCCAGGTGCTAAGGATTAGTCTCGCTGATCACGAGAAAGAGGACGTCGAGTGTGGATACATTCTTTTGGGGAAAGTTGTTATAGGTTGGTTTACATTATATAAATTTGTAACCTTTTGGGATAGTTGTACCAATCAATGACGTCATTAAGAATTGTACATTTATATTTTTTTTAAGCATAAACTTGTGGAAGTTTATGATAGTTGTATTTGGTTATTATCAAACTTGGATTTGTAAAATTTTGGATCATCACCTTTAGGGTATCAAATGGAAATTTTTAACTTCGGTATTTCATAGTTTTGGTTTTAAGTCGACGTCCAGCTCGCGGTCTCGGGCCCGCGGGGTTCGGGGTCGCGACAGTTGGTATCAGAGCTATGGCATTAGCTCTATGTATAAGTATAGGTGGATTAGTATGACCTAGGTGGGTAGTAGTGTGCGGAGTGATTAACGGTTGATGTTTTATGCAGATACTTGTTTACAATGGTTCGTAGAAGGAGTGGTGAAGGTAGTACCGGTAATGCAAATCAGAATGATACAAGGGAAGAAGCCCGTGCCATGTTTCAAGGCATGTTCGAGGCGGCCATGAAGGCCATACATGATCAAGGTCCGAGGGTAGAACAAGCACCACCCCGCTACGGATTGGAGCAATTTCTGAAGTTGAAACCGGTTGAACTCAATGGGGAACCCGATGTTTGGAAAGCTGAGTTGTGGATCGAGTCGATGGAGAAGATTTATTAGGTATTTGGTTGCACGGATGAGGACAAGGTCCGGTTTGCGGCTTATAAGCTTGTTGGAGCCGCCGAGCATTGGTGGAAGGGTGTTAAAGCTAGTTGGGATGATACTCACACGGTGTATGCGTGGGAGTTGTTCGTGCGCAAATTCAAGGAGCATTTCATTCCGGTTGTTGATCAAAACCGAAAGGAGATCGAGCTACTCAACCTAGAGCAAGGTTTGTTGTCTATAGCTCAATACTCGGTTAAGTTCATAGAATTAGCCCGGTATTGTGACTATTTGGTGAGGACCGAGGAACAAAAAGCTATGAGATTCATTCGGGGATTGAAGACCTCCATCCGTACTCAACTTATTGCCCAGCGGATTGTGACCTTCCAAGATGCGGTAGACCGAGCCTACTTGATAGAGCAAGATATTGGGGAGCACAAAAGGAAAACTGAGGTTGTGGGTACGGGTAAACCGGGAAGCCATGCTAAATCTCAACCTCAACACCGTTCCGACACCCGAGGTAACCTGGGAGCTTCATCTCAGTTTAAGGGGCAAATCACACCGAGAAATCCGGGTACTACTCCGGGGATTCAGAATAGGAGGCCTTGTACCTTTTGTCAGAAGGTAGGCCATACGGAGGATAGGTGTTGGAAAAAGAAAGGCAAGTGTACCAATTGTGGTGAAATGGGGTACTTTGCGAGGGATTGCACGAGGTACCGAGGTCAGTCATCCGGGTTAGGGGTTGGTACTAATCAGGGTCAGAAAAGGGATGCCGCTGGGAAGCCCAAAGTTCAAGGAAAGATATATGCCATGAATCAACAACAAGCTACCGATGATCCATCCGTTATTGGAGGTATTGTTTCTGTGTCTAATGTGAGCGCACGAGCGTTAGTAGATCCAGCATCATCTCATTCATACATTTCTGTGCAATTTGCTTCTCTGTTAAATGCTGCATTCGAGTCTTTACCGTACGTGCTAGAGGTGTCGACCCCTATAGGAGAATGCTTGATTTCTGATCGAGTCTTTCGTGCTCGTGATGTGGTTATTTGTGGTCGTGTCCTTTATGCGGATTTGGTAGTTCTTCCTATCCAAGACTTTGATGTCATTTTGGGTATGGATTGGTTGAGCAAGTTTCATGCTTCCGTTGATTGCCGTAAGAAAACTGTTACTTTTTCTATTCCCGATGTGCCTAAATTTGTGTTTGAGGCTAGTCCTTTGAGTAGAAAGGTTCGCTTAATTTCTTATATGAAAGCGAGAAAATTATTGCATAGTGGTTGTGAGGGGTATTTGGCTAGTGTTCTTGATACTAGGAAGGAATCCCATAGTTTTGATAGTGTTCGGGTAGTTCGGGAATTTCCCGATGTTTTCTCTACCGAGTATGATATGCCTCCCGATCGTGAGATAGAATTTTGTATAGACCTTTTGCCGGGTACGGCTCCAATTTCGAAAGCACCTTATAGGTTAGCCCCCGCAGAGTTGAAGGAGTTAAGGGTTCAGTTGCAAGAGTTTCTTGATCGAGGGTTTATCCGCCCTAGTGTTTCCCCGTGGGGAGCACCGGTTTTATTCGTGCGAAAGAAAGACGGTTCCTTGAGATTGTGTATCGATTACAGAAAGTTGAATCAAGTTACGGTGAAGAACAAGTATCCTCTACCTCATATTGACGATTTATTTGATCAGCTTCAAGGGTCCGTGGTTTTCTCTAAACTTGATTTGAGGAGTGGGTACCATCAGTTGAAGGTTCGATCGGAGGATATTCCGAAGACTGCCTTTCGCACTCGTTATGGTCATTATGAGTTCTTGGTTATGCCGTTTGGGTTGACTAACGCGCATGCAGTGTTTATGGATTTGATGAACCGAGTTTTCCATCCTTATCTTGACTCGTTCGTGGTGGTTTTTATTGATGACATGACATACTCGTCTACTCTAAATCTCGAGAGGAGCACGAGCAGCACTTGAGGACAGTTTTATCCGTTCTTGTGAGAGAGAAATTATTTGCGAAGTTCAGTAAATGCGAATTTTGGCTCGAGAAGGTGTCATTTCTGGGTCATGTGATTTCTAAAGACGGGATTTCTGTGGATCCTTCAAAGATTGAGGCTATAGTGGATTGGAAGAGACCCGAGTCAGTGACAGAGATTAGAAGTTTTCTGGGTTTAGCCGGTTATTACAGAAGATTTATTGAGGGGTTTTCGAGGATTGCTACTCTGATGACTCAGTTGACCCGGAAGAATGTCCCGTTTGTGTGGACCGAGAAATGTGACAAGAGTTTCGAGGAATTGAAGAAGAGGTTGACTACCGCACCGATCTTGACTTTGCCTAATGGGAGCGATGGCCTAGTGATTTTCAGTGATGCTTCGAAAGATGGTTTGGGTTGTGTGTTGATGCAGAATGGGAAAGTGATTGCGTATGCTTCAAGGAAGTTGATCCCGAGTGATCAGAATTACCCGACTCATGACATGGAGTTGGCTGTGATAGTATTTGCGTTGCATAAATGGAAGCATTATCTTTATGGAGCGAAGTTTGAGATTTTTACGGATCACAAGAGTTTGAAGTACCTTTTCTCCCAGAAAGAGTTGAACAACCGACAGCGCCGATGGATGGAATTGTTGAAGGATTATGATTGTACGATTTCTTATCATCCGGGGAAGGCGAATGTGGTAGCCGATGCGATTAGTAGGAAATCTTATGTGGCTTCGATGATGGTTCGAGAATGGAAAATGCTTGAGGATGTTCGAGATTGGTCTCTTCGTGAATCGAGACATGGGGCGATTTTTGCGAATATTAGGGTATCTCCGACCCTAATTCAGAGGATAAAGGAAGCTCAGAAAGAAGATCCCGAGTTGGTGAAGATAAGGGGTAAATTGAAGGAAAAGAATTTCGAGGATTTTTCTGTTAGCCCGATTGGAGTGTTAACTTTCCGTGGCCGTTTGTGTGTACCCGATATTGGTGGAATAAAGAGGCAAGTTTTAGATGAGGGTCACAAATCGAGGTATACTATTCATCCGGGTAGTACGAAGATGTATCAGGATTTGAAGCAACAATTTTGGTGGATTAATATGAAGAGGGAAATAGCCGAGTACGTTTCGAAGTGTCTAACTTGTCAGCAGGTCAAAGCCGAGCATCAGAGACCCGCGGGACTACTTCAGCCGTTAGAGATTCCGGAGTGGAAATGGGAGCATGTGACTATGGATTTCGTTACGGGACTACCTCGTACCCGTAGGAAGTATGACAGTGTTTGGGTAATAGTGGATAGATTGACCAAGAGTGCTCATTTCTTGCCTATTGACATCAGATATTCGATGGAGAAGCTTGCGACCCTTTATATCGATGAGATCGTTAGATTGCATGGGGTTCCGGTTAGCATTGTGTCAGATCGAGACCCGAGGTTTACTTCTAGATTATGGAAGGCGTTTCAGGAAGCTTTGGGTACAGATTTGCGATTCAGTACATCTTTTCACCCTCAGACCGATGGTCAATCCGAGAGGACTATTCAGATTTCGGAGGATATGTTGCGAGCGTGTTCGATAGACTTTTCTGATTATTGGGATTCGCATTTACCGTTAGTGGAATTCTCTTACAACAACAGTTATCTGGCTAGTATCGAAATGGCACCGTGTGAGGCCTTGTATGGAAGAAAATGTAGATCTCCTATTTGTTGGGATGAGGTCGGTGAAGCGAAGATCGTGGGTATTGATTTGCTTCTGGATTCAGTTGAAAAGGTTAGAGTTATCCGGGATCGATTGAAAACAGCCCAGAGTCGACATAAGAGCTATGCAGATAACCGAAGGCAAGATCTTAGTTTTCAGACAGGTGATTTGGTGTTCTTGAAAGTATCTCCGAAGGTGGGTATTCGTAGGTTTGGGAAGAAAGGCAAATTGGCTTCGAGGTTTATTGGTCCGTTCGAGATTTTGGGAAAGGTTGGACTTCTTGCGTATCGTCTTGCGTTACCGCCATCTTTGGATCGGTTACATAATGTTTTCCACGTTTCTATGCTTCGGAAGTATGTTCATGATCCATCTCACGTGTTACCGAGGGTACCGGAGGATATAGAGCCCGATATAACCTATGAGGAACGACCGGTAAAGTTCAAGAGTTGAGGAACAAAAGTATTTCATTGGTTAGAGTTCTTTGGAGGAATCATCATATCGAGGAGTCGACGTGGGAGCTCCGAGATGAGATCGAGAGAAAATTTCCGTGGCTTTTTGTTTCGGGTGAGTCTCGTTAAAATTCGGGTCGAATTTTCTTTAAGGGGGAGTGAATGTCACGACCCGAAATCTAGGCTCTATTTTATTAGTATTAAATAATTATTATTTATTTATTTACTTATTTATTTCTTTAAATTATTATTTATTTAAATATTTATGTGTGCATTTTATGTGTTATAATAATTTAGGCTTAGCATTTTATTGGGTCATTTGGGTTAGTGTGGTATTGTTGGGTCTTAATTGTTAGTATGGAGTGTAGTAATTGTGTGTAGTGTAGTGGAGGGGGCCTAAGTGTAAAATCTCTTAAATCATTTTAACTACTCCCTCCCTACTCCTCCTCTTCTCCCTCACTCTTCTTCTCCTCCCAGCAAACTCCCTCTCTCTCCTCCATTTGTGTAAGTTTCTTTCTCTCCCTTCTCTCTTCATTATCTTCCTCTTCCTCTTGTAATCTCTCATTTCTTAAAACGTGAAATGTGTTTAGATCGTCGATAGGATCGCGTAGAACCAAAAAGAATCGAATTCCGTCATCTTTGAGAATTTTCAAGTAAGTTACTTTTCCCCCATTTTTATGCTAAAATGTTCATATCATGTTTATCTAATGCTTGATGTGTTATATTTGAAGTTTGGTTGATTATAGAATTTATTTGGAATTTAATTGAGTTTTTGGGTAAAAATGGTGAAATCTTGAATATGGGGTTTTGGTGTTGGTTTGGGTGATTAAAGGGTGTTATTTAGGTTCCCTTTAGGTTGGGTGTTGTTTAGGAGCTTTAGAATTGTATTGGGAAGCTTTGATTTTGATACTTATAGAAGGATTGTGGTTTTGGGTCGAAATGTGAGAACCCAGCTCTCTTTCCCGGCTGGAATCCAGACCAGGCGCCCGCCCGCGTGGTGCCAGGCGCCCGCCTGCACCCCCTTTTCCAGCGGCCTGACCTTCTGGCCAAACAAGCGCGCGCCTGCCCCTGCCGAGCGCCCGCCCGCCCGCCTGCTTGGGATTTTGACCTTTTTGCTTGTTTTAACTAAATGGCTTAACTAGTTTAGGGTTCCTTCTTCTAATTAACTTAAGATAACACCGTGGAACACTTATTTAAGTGGAATCGATTCTTTTGTGAATAAATATGTTATGGAATTTGATTGAGTATCATTTTAGGAATGTGGTTCATCCTTGATGTGTTGTTTGGATTGGTTTACCTTTGTGGTAATTTATTTGGAATGGTTCCCTACTTTGGAACCTTAAGTTGTTTATTTATGCTAAAATATCATTACTTAGCATTTATTTGGAAGCCCAGCTGGCATATTTGTTGCATCGGGCGATGGGAAAGATTATAATGGCAAAGCCAAGTCCATTATAATGTTGACCATTGTTTTGCCCCCTTCTATACCTTTTTTCCAGATTGGCCTTGGAAAAGACAAGTTAAATTCCTTTGTGAATGTATCTAGCTACCGAGCATGACTTTGTGGCATGGATATTGTCCCTTGTGACACTTTTATGGTTATTGGTTCCGATACCGGGGGATTTCTCTTCAGCTTTCATGCTATTATGAAGATGTGAATTGTTGATTATTGAAGCTGCGCAGCGATCCTTTATTTGGATGTATCGGTTTGAAAACCTTGGCTAATATCCTTTGTTATGTGTTTATTTCCGCTGCTATTCATTATCTGATAATTGCTATCTGATATATGATAATTGCTATGTGTTATGTGATTTATTATTGATTATTGCGTCATAGCATGTCATGTAGTTGCATTAGTAACTTATTGAGATTTATCTCACCCCCTTCCTTTTTATCTTTGTTTTTCCTTAACCCCCCAGGTGCTAAGGATTAGTCTCGCTGATCACGAGAAAGAGGACGTCGAGTGTGGATACATTCTTTTGGGGAAAGTTGTTATAGGTTGGTTTACATTATATAAATGTGTAACCTTTTGGGATAGTTGTACCAATCAATGACGTCATTAAGAATTGTACATTTATATTTTGTTAAGCATAAACTTGTGGAAGTTTATGATAGTTGTATTTGGTTATTATCAAACTTGGATTTGTAAAATTTTGGATCATCACCTTTTGGGTATCAAATGGAAATTTTTAACTTCGGTATTTCATAGTTTTGGTTTTAAGTCGACGTCCAGCTCGCGGTCTCGGGCCCGCGGGGTTCGGGGTCGCGACAGGCTCATCCGATACAACTTATTTCCAAAATAGACCCCATCAAATGCTTATTGGAAAAGCCATCTTTGTCTATGAGGCTTGCCAAATGGTCCTTCTTCTTAGCCGAGTACGATATCAGTTATGTGTCAAGAAAGGCAGTCAAAGGAAGGGTTTTGGCAGAACACTTGGCAGATTTCCCTAGTAATGAAGAAAGGGGGCTCGAACCAAAATTCCCAGATGAAGGAATCTTTACCCTCGAGGGAGGAAATAGGTGGCAATTTTTCTTCGACGGAGCTGCCAATAAAAGAGGAAACGGTGTAGGATTGCTCTTGGTGAACCCAAAAGACGAGCACACCCCCATCGCCATCAAATTGAACTTCGATGTCACCAACAACGCCGCAAAATATGAGGCATGCACAGCCGGTTTGGAGGCAGCTTTGGAAAGGAATGTTAAGGAGCTGGAAGTATACGGCGATTCTGCCTTGATTATCAACCAAGTCTCGAACAAATGGAAAACACTGGATCCCGGTTTGCGAAAATATCATGCCTATATGGAAGAGCTCATAGCACAATTCCAAGAGGTCAGCTTCCATTACCTGCCGAGGGACCGAAACCGTTTCGCCGACACCCTAGCAACTTTGGCTTCATTGGTGGAAATCCCCGAGGGAAAATTGATAAAACCATTCCGAGTTGGGAGAAAGGAAAGCCCAGCATACTGCTTCGAAATCGGAGCAATCCTGGAAGAGGTAAAGGAGCCATGGTACAACCAGATTTACCAATTCCTCAATGAAGGAGAAGCTTCCTTCATGAATGAAAAGGGAGAGTATTTGCACGGGATCAAAGCCAAAGGTATGACGGCACTCAAGCGGTTGGCATCCAATTACGTCATCCTGGGGGACATCCTATACAAAAAACGCCATCAGGGCCTTCTCCTTAGATGCATAAGTGGGGAAAGGGCAAAAGAACTCATGCAAGAAGTTCATGGTGGAGTGTGTGGTCCCCATATGAATGCAAGGGCATTAATGCAAACCATTTTGCGGATGGGTTACTTCTGGATCTCAATGGAAACAGATTGCATGCAATTCGTAAGGAGGTGTGATAAATGTCAGCGTTTCTCCAACCTCAACCGCCTACCGCCTCATCATCTCTACTGCATGACTACACCATGGCCCTTCTCAACATGGGGCATAGATGTTATCGGGAAAATCTCCCCGTCTGGTAGCAATGGTCACGAGTTTGTTTTGGTAGCCGTGGATTACTTCACAAAGTGGGTAGAGGCTAAGTCATACCGGGTCCTCACCTCCAAGAAGGTGGCAGGATTTATAAAAGAGAATATCATGTGCCGGTACGGGGTCCCGAACGAGGTCATTACCGACAACGGCTCGCACTTCGAGGGAGAATGCGATCGGTTATTGGGAGAATTCCGAGTTACTCGCCACAAGTCCTCCCCATATAGACCCCAGACCAATGGCGCGGTAGAAGCCGCCAACAAAACGCTTGAGAGGATCATTAGAAAGATGGCAACACGGAGAAGAGATTGGCCCGAAAAGCTACACCTAGCTTTGTGGGGCTACCGAACTTCGGTCAGAACAGCCACAGGAGAAACTCCTTTTGCTTTGACGTACGGAATGGAAGCCATGCTCCCCGCAGAATTAGAGTACCGTCACTAAGAGTTTTGTTGGAAAATAAGATCCACGAGGTCGATTGGCTTCGAAGCCGACATGATGAGCTGGCCTTGTTGGACGAACGTCGCCTGAGGGCCATGGAACACATCCGCGCCTACCAAGGGAGAATGGCGCGAGCCTTTGATAAGAAGGTAAAGCCCCGAGAGATTCGGGCAGGAGATTTAGTCCTTAAGGAAAAACCCCCGGGGAGGTCTAATCCCGATGGAAAATGGGAACCCGTGTGGATTGGTCCCTTTGTGGTACAAGAAGTCTTTTCAGGGGGCGCAATGAGGGTCGCAGACTTGGACGGCAACCCCTTTATGCACCCAGTCAATGGTGATAAGCTCCGTCGTTACTTTGTTTAAAAAAAAAAGAAAAAAAAAGGGGGGGTGCTAAAAGAATATACCCACCTAGATTGAAAACCTATTTGGGCGGTCTAAAGAAAAACAGGGTCGCATCCTAAAAATTTGTGGAGAAATGAACTACGATGACCTGAGCCCCTTAGGTTTTCATTTGTAAAAGGGGAACGTAGGCGGCCAATCTTTGGTCCGGTCTAAAAAATAAATAAAAAATCAAATTTGGACTTGAGCAAGAGCTCCATGAGAATGCAAATTGGCTTCATAAGTAACCATTTTCATTACAGTTAAAACACTTCTTTGATGAGTTCAAGCACGGTCTACTCTCGACCCAACTAACATGCTTAAGACATAACTAAAATACCTAAGATAAACTAATGTGTCTGCAATGGCAATGGGTGGATACATGGAAATCACTGTTCTTCGTCCCTCCACTTCTTCTTTTGACTTCTTCGGGTTTTCTTTTTCTTCACCTCAAAGATGTCAATTCCCCCTTTTCCATGATCAGAGGCTCTTCCAGCGTCATCTACGAGCCTGGTCTCCCTCAAAACCGCATTGGCGGCAGCCCGAGCCCGAAAATCCTCCATTCGTGCCCCCGCCTTAGGCATCGCGCCTATCCTCCTGTCTGCCAAAACTCTGTAGTCATCAACAACGTCTCCAGTAATGTTATGGCCACTCGCCACAGCTTCGGTCTCCCTTAGAACCCTACTAGGACCATAAGTCTCACCAATAATAGCCTCACGCCTCTCTTCAATGAGCCTCTGAGTCTGTCCCATGGTCTGTTCATACCAGTCCAAGTACACCATGGTCAAAACCATGCTAGCCGCTCGCCCAAGAAGTGCCCGAGCTGGAAAGAGGGAGTAAGTCCACGACCGGGACAAGAATGAGACGGTGGAGGAATCCCACATAGACAGAGATGGAAGCCTCAAGTGCTCCGGGTTGACACCCGACCACTCCAACCGTGGAGTCTGCGGCAACCCAAACTGACGACGGACCAAAGAAGGGATATAATGAGATGAACCCAAGAGTCCTGGCACCCGAACAAAGGGGGAATTATCTTGATACTCCCGCACCGAGCCAATACGCCAATAGGGAACTAGCCAGCGTATCTCGGCAGTCATGAGGCGAGCCATGTAAGCCTCCCAATCACTCTGAACTAGGTCCAAGATAATGCCTCTCGAAGAGTAAGACCAAGGATTGTGAGAGATAGGAGCCTCCGGAATGGCCATCAACCTCTCCCTCAACCACAAAGTAAGCAAGGCAGGGCTACCACTGCGCATGAAACCATCCCCCAAAGCCAAGCGGTCCATACCGTGAAGGGTCTCGCCCAAGATCAAGGGGACAATATCCTTCCCCGCACGGCACTCCTCGAGGACACTCAATAAAACCTGATGGAAGGTGCCCTTGGAACTGACCATGTAGAAAAAAGCAAGGACGCATAAACCAAAGGCATTCCAAGAAGCCTCATCAGTGCGATCCATGAACTTCTCAGGGACATCCGAAATATCAATAAAAGTGTGATCAAGGACCATGCATTGGGCCTCTTCCAAAGAAATACCAAGAAGAGAAACCAACCTCTCAACACACATGGTGTCATCAACCGAAGGAAGAGCTATGACCTCCGTGTCCACGCCGCCCACCAAAGCCTTGAAATCCTCATAAGTAGGAGTGATCTCGTTGTAGGAGAAACAATAGACATGCCTCCTAACATCCCAAAAGGATGCAGCGGCCCTCAATAGCTCAAGATCCGGAATGAACTCCTTGAGAGACCAAAGGGATTGAAGGCCAAACATGGATTGGAAAGTTCCCTTGTGATTCCTCATGTGGGACCGCATCCAAAGCCTAAGGTTACCCTCGAAACATTCTTGATGAATTTTGGACAATTTTGGTGGTTTCTCCATGAGAAAGGGTTCCATGGAAGAAGGAGCTTTCGAAATGAAGAAGATGAACTGATTGATGAACTCAGGACTCCAGCATTTAAGTAGATGACCAGGCCTGGAACAAAATTGAATGAAAAAGGAGTACTTCCTTCTCAAGCCGTACGGCTACTTTAAGCCCTGTCAGGATTGATGATTTCTTGTTAGCTTTGTGGTCCAACCCATTTAAAGTCCCTTCCCAACCAATGTCATAAATGCAACCGAAAAATGCCCTCCTTGGCTCATGCAACTTGAATTGTGTCGCGACCCCGGACCCCGCGGGCCCCGGGACCGCGATCTGGACGTCGACTCTAAAACCAAAACCCAAAATACCGAACTTAAAAATTCCATTTGATACCAAAAGGTGATAATCCAAAGTTTTACAAAACCAAGTTTGATAAAGACTAAATACAACAATCATAAACTTCCACAAGTTTATGCCCAACAAAATAAAAATATACAATTCTTAGTGACGTCATTGTTTGGTACAAATACCCCAAAATGGTTACACATTTACATAATGTAAACCAACCTATATCAACTTTCCCCAAAAGAATGGATCCACACTCGACGTCCTCTTTCTCGTGATCAGCGAGACTAATCCTTAGCACCTGGGGGGGGGTTAAGGAAAAACAAAGATAAAAAGAAAAGGGGTGAGATAAATCTCAATAAGTTACTAATGCAATTACATGACATGCTATGATGCAATATACAATAAGCACTAATAAGTATCACATAGCACATAGCATTTATCACATACAGATAGCAGCGGAAATAAACACATAACAAAGGATATAGCCAAGGTTTTCCAAACTGGTACATCCAAATAAAGGATCGATGCGCAGCTTCAATAATCAACAAATCATCATCTTCATAATACCATGAAAGCCGAAGAGAAAACCCCGGTACCGGAACCAATAACCAATGAAGTGTCACAAAGGACGGGAGACATGCCACAAAGTCATGCTCCAAGTAAAGCTAAAATGCACACAAGGGAGCTAGCTCTTCTCACATCCAAGGCCAATCTGGAGGAGGGTAATAAGGGGGCAAAACAATGGTCAACATCACAATGGACTTGGCCGTGCCATCATAATGTTTCGCATCGCCCAAACACACACAAAATACCGGCTGGGTTTTCACGTAAAGGCTAAGTAATAAAATACTAGCACGATAAACAACAAAGGATTCCAAAGTAGGGAATCATACCAAGAAGTCACCAAGAAAGTGAAATGAACTAACATTAACCAATTAAGGTGCTCTAATAATTTCCACAATAATAACACCAATCCCTTATCACATTTGATCACAAAGGATCCAGATAACTCAAGCACACAAGCAAAACTATTCACTCATCTCGAAGAGCTCAAGGAGAGCTTTAAAATGATAGTTTATTCGTCCAAAACGGAGTTCGGATGAGAAAGTTATGGAGGAAACAATTTTAGAAGAAAAGGGAAGAATATACCAGAATTCTAGCTTGGCACGACCGTGCCTAAGAAAGTGGCACGACCGTGCCAAACATTTCGAGAGGGAAGGTAATTTTTGGCGCGACCGTGCCTAAGAGAGTGGCACGACCGTGCCAATCATGACGGGAGGAAAGGGAATTGTTGCACGACCGTGCCAAATAAAGGAGCACGACCGTGCCAACCATTACGAGTGGGAAAGTGAATGTGGCACGACCGTGCCAAATAAAGGAGCACGACCGTGCCAGATGATCAAAGCCCAGATTCTTCCTGGGTTTACAAATTTCGAACCAAAACACAACCTTCACTAAAGTTATCAAAATCAGAGCCTCCCAATACATTTCTAAAGCTCCTAAACAACATCCAACCTAAAGGGAACCTAAATAACACCCTTTAATCATCCAAACCAACCCCAAATCCCCACATTCAAGATTTCACCATTTTTACCCAAAAACTCAAATAAATTCAAAATAAATTCTAAAGTCAACCAAACTTCAAATATAACACATCAAACATCATATAAACATGAGATGAACATTTTAGCATCAAAATGGGGGAAAAGTAACTTACTTGAAAATTCTCAAAGTTGACGGAATTCAATTCTTTTTGACTCTACGCGATCCTAGCGACGATCTAAACACGTTTCACGTTTTAAGAAATGAGAGAAGATGAGAGGAAGAAGGAGAAAATGAAGAGAGAAGGAAGATGAAGAAAACTTACCCTTTTCTACTTGGAGAGAGAGAGATGCTGAGAAGGGAGGGAGTAGGGTGAGGGAGATGGAGTGTAAGAGGGAGAAGGAGGTGTAGGGAGGTGAGGGGAGTAATTTAAAACTTACACAAAGACCTCCTCCTCTAAAACTACCCAACTCAAAACTTCCCACTAACAACTAAGACCCAATAAAATGCTAGGCGTAAATTATTATAACACATAAATTGCACACATAATTATTTGAATAAATAATAATTTAAATAAATAAATAAGCAAATAATTAAATAAAAATCATTTAATTACTAATAAAATAGAGTCTAGATTTCGGGTCGTGACATTCACTCCCCCTTAAAGAAAATTCGACCCGAATTTTAACGAGACTCACCTTAAACAAAAAGCCACGGAAATTTCCTCTCGATCTCATCACGAAGCTCCCACGTCGACTCCTCATAAGACATATCGGGCTCAATATCCTCCGGTATCCTCGGCAACACGTGAGACGGATCATGAATATACCTCCGAAGCATAGAAACGTGGAAAACGTTGTGCAACCGGTCTAAAGATGGCGGTAATGCGAGTCGATACGCCAGAAGTCCAACCTTTCCCAAAATCTCAAACGGACCAATAAACCTCGGAGCCAATTTGCCTTTCTTCCCAAAACGACGGATACCCACCTTCGGAGATACCTTCAAGAATACCAAATCACCGGTCTGAAAGCTAAGATCTCGCCTTCGGTTATCTGCATAGCTCTTATGTCGACTCTGGGCTGTTTTCAATCTATCCCGGATAACTTTAACCTTTTCAACTGAATCCCGAAGCAAATCAATACCCAAAACTTTCGCTTCACCAACCTCATCCCAACAAATAGGCGATCTACATTTCCTTCCATACAAGGCCTCAAACGGTGCCATCTCGATGCTAGCCTGATAACTGTTGTTGTAAGAGAACTCCACTAACGGGAGGTGCGAATCCCAAGAATCAGAAAAGTCTATCGAACACGCTCGCAACATATCCTCCAAAATCTGAATAGTCCTATCGGATTGACCATCGGTCTGAGGATGAAAAGCAGTACTGAATCGCAAATCTGTACCCAAAGCTTCCTGAAATGCCTTCCAGAATCTAGAAGTGAACCTCGGGTCTCGATCTGACACAATGCTAACCGGAACCCCATGCAATCTAACAATCTCATCAACGTAAAAGGTTGGAAGCTTCTCCATCGAATATCTGATATCAATAGGCAAGAAATGGGCACTCTTGGTCAATCTATCCACTATTACCCAAACACTGTCATACTTCCTACGGGTACGAGGCAGTCCCGTAACGAAATCCATAGTCACATGCTCCCATTTGCACTCGGGAATCTCTAACGGCTGAAGCAATCCCGCGGGTCTCTGATGCTCGGCTTTGACCTGCTGACAAGTTAAACACTTCGAAACGTACTCGGCTATTTCCCTCTTTATATTAATCCACCAAAATTGTTGCTTCAAATCTTGATACATCTTCGTACTACCCGGATGAATAGTATATCTCGATTTGTGACCCTCATCTAAAACTTGCCTCTTTAATCCACCAACATCGGGTACACACAAACGACCACGGAAAGTCAAAACTCCACTCGAACTCAAAGAAAAATCCTCGAAATTCTTTTCTTTCAATTTACCCATTATCTTCACCAACTCGGGATCCTCTTTCTGAGATTCCTTTATCCTCTGAACTACGGTCGGAGATACCCTAATATTCGCAAAAATAGCCCCATGTCTCGATTCACGAGGAGACCAATCTCGAACATCCTCAAGCATTTTCCATTCACGAACCATCATCGAAGCCACATAAGATTTCTACTAATCGCATCGGCTACCACATTCGCCTTTCCCGGGTGATAAGAAATCGTGCAATCAAAATCCTTCAATAATTCCATCCATCGGCGCTGTCGGTTGTTCAATTCCTTCTGAGAGAATAGGTACTTCAAACTCTTGTGATCCGTAAAAATCTCAAACTTCACCCCATAAAGATAGTGCTTCCATTTGTGCAACGCAAATACAATAGCCGCTAACTCCATATCATGAGTCGGGTAATTCTGCTCACTAGGGGTCAACTTCCTCGAAGCATACGCAATTACTTTCCCATTCTGCATCAACACACAACCCAAACCCTCTTTCGAAGCATCACTGTAAATCACTAGGCCATCGCTCCCATTAGGCAAAGTCAAGATCGGTGCGGTAGTCAAGCTCTTCTTCAATTCCTCGAAACTCTTGTCACATTTCTCGGTCCACACGAACGGAACATTCTTCCGGGTCAACTGAGTCATCGGAGTAGCAATCCTCGAAAACCCTTCAATAAACCTTCTGTAATAACCGGCTAAACCAAGAAAGCTTCTAATCTCTGTCACTGACTCGGGTCTCTTCCAATCCACTATAGCTTCAATCTTTGACGGATCCACATAAATCCCATCTTTCGAAATAACATGACCCAGAAATGACACCTTCTCGAGCCAAAATTCGCATTTACTAAACTTCGCAAATAATTTCTCCCTCGCAAGAACGGATAAAACTGTCCTCAAGTGCTGCTCATGCTCATCTCGAGATTTCGAATAAACAAGAATGTCGTCGATGAAAACCACCACGAACGAATCAAGATAAGGATGGAAAACTCGGTTCATCAAATCCATAAATACTGCCAGCGCGTTAGTCAACCCAAACGGCATAACCAAAAACTCATAATGACCATAACGAGTGCGAAAAGCAGTCTTCGGAATATCCTCCGATCGAACCTTCAACTGATGGTACCCACTCCTTAAATCAAGCTTGGAGAAAACCACGGATCCTTGTAGCTGATCAAATAAATCATCAATGTGCGGTAGAGGATACTTGTTCTTCACCGTAACCTGATTCAACTTCCGGTAATCGATGCACAATCTCAACGAACCATCTTTCTTTCGCACAAATAAAACCGGTGCTCCCCACGGGGAAACACTAGGGCGGATAAACCCTCGGTCAAGCAACTCTTGCAACTAAACCTTCAATTCCTTCAACTCAGCGGGAGCTAACCTATAAGGCGCTTTCGAAATCGGAGCCGTACCCGGCAAAAGGTCTATACAAAACTCAATCTCACGATCGGGAGGCATATCATACTTGGTAGAGAAAACATCGGGAAATTCCCGAACTACCCGAACACTATCCAAATTAGGGGATTCTTTCCTAGTATCAAGAACACTAGCCAAATACCCCTCACAACCACTATGCAATAATCGTCTCGCTTTCATAAAAGAAATTAAGCGAACCTTCCTACTCAGAGGACTAGCCTCAAAAACAAACTTAGGCACATCGGGAATAGAAAAAGTAACAGTTTTCTTACGGCAATCAACGGACGCATGAAACTTGCTCAACCAATACATACCCAAAATGACATCAAAGTCTTGGATAGGAAGAACTACCAAATCCGCACAAAGGACTCGACCACAAATAACCACATCACAAGCACGAAAGACTCGATCAAAAATCAAGCATTCTCCTATAGGGGTCGACACCTCTAGCACGTACGGAAAAGACTCGAATGCAGCATTTAACATGGAAGCAAATTGCACAGAAATGTATGAATGAGATGATCCTGGATCTACTAACGCTCGTGCGCTCATATTAGACACAGAAACAATACCTCCAATAACGGATGGATCATCGGTAGCTTGTTGTTGATTCATGGCAAATACCCTTCCTTGGACTTTGGGCTTCCCAGCGGCATCCCTTTTCTGACCCTGATTATTACCAACTCCTGACCCGGATGCTTGTCCTCTACCTCTTGGACAATCTTTTACAAAGTGACCCATTTGTCCACATTTTGTGCACCTTCCTTGCTTCTTCCAACACCAGTCCTCAGAATGACCTTCCCTTTGACAATACGAACAAAGCCTCATAATTTGGCTCCCTGGGTTCCCGGAAGTGGTACCCGGGTTCCTTGGGATCGGTTGCCCTCGGGACTGAGATTGTCCCCCAAAGTTACCTCGATTTTCGATCCTTGGTTGTGACTTGCTCTGCGCTCCTTGCTTACTCGGGTTGGCCACCTCGGTCTTCCTTTTATGATCCCCAATATCTTGCTCTATCAAATAGGCTCGGTCCACCGCATCTTGGAATGTCACAATCCGTTGAGCAATAAGTTGAGTACGGATGGAGGTCTTCAATCCCCGAATGAATCTCATAGCCTTTTGTTCCTCGGTCCTCACCAAATAGTCGCAATACCGGGCTAATTCTATGAACTTAGCCGAGTATTGTGCTATAGACAACAATCCTTGCTCTAGGTTGAGTAGCTCGATCTCCTTTCGGTTTTGATCAACAACCGGAATGAAATGCTCCTTGAATTTGCGCACAAACAACTCCCACGCATATACCGTGTGAGTATCATCCCAAGTAGCTTTAACACCTTTCCACCAATGCTCGGCGGCTCCCACAAGCTTATAAGCGGCGAACCGGACCTTGTCCTCATCCGAACACCCAAATACATCATAAATCTTCTCCATGGACTCAATCCACAACTCAGCTTTCCTTACATCGGGTTCCCCATTGAATTCAACCGGTTTCAACTTCAGAAATTGCTCCAATCCATAACGGGGTGGTGCTTGTTCTACCCTCGGACCTTGATCATGTATGGCCTTCATGGCCGCCTCAAACATGCCTTGAAACATGGCACGTGCTTCTTCCCTTGTATCATTCTGATTTGCATTACCGGTACTACCTTCACCACTCCTTCTACGAACCATTGTAAACAAGTACCTGCATAAAACATCAACCGTTAATCACTCCTCACACTACTACCCACCTAGGTCATACTAATCCACCTAGACTTATACATAGAGCTAATGCCATAGCTCTGATACCAACTGTCGCGACCCCGGACCCCGCGGGCCCCGGGACCGCGATCTGGACGTCGACTCTAAAACCAAAACCCAAAATACCGAAGTTAAAAATTCCATTTGATACCAAAAGGTGATAATCCAAAGTTTTACAAAACCAAGTTTGATAAAGACTAAATACAACAATCATAAACTTCCACAAGTTTATGCCCAACAAAATAAAAATATACAATTCTTAGTGACATCATTGTTTGGTACAAATACCCCAAAATGCTTACACATTTACATAATGTAAACCAACCTATATCAACTTTCCCCAAAAGAATGGATCCACACTCGACGTCCTCTTTCTCGTGATCAGCGAGACTAATCCTTAGCACCTGGGGGGGGGGGGTTAAGGAAAAACAAAGATAAAAAGAAAAGGGGTGAGATAAATCTCAATAAGTTACTAATGCAACTACATGACATGCTATGATGCAATATACAATAAGCAATAATAAGTATCACATAGCACATAGCATTTATCACATACAGATAGCAGCGGAAATAAACACATAACAAAGGATATAGCCAAGGTTTTCCAAACTGGTACATCCAAATAAAGGATCGCTGCGCAGCTTCAATAATCAACAAATCATCATCTTCATAATAGCATGAAAGCCGAAGAGAAAACCCCGGTACCGGAACCAATAACCAATGAAGTGTCACAAAGGACGGGAGACATGCCACAAAGTCATGCTCCAAGTAAAGCTAAAATGCACACAAGGGAGCTAGCTCTTCTCACATCCAAGGCCAATCTGGAGGAGGGTAATAAGGGGGCAAAACAATGGTCAACATCACAATGGACTTGGCCGTGCCATCATAATGTTTCGCATCGCCCAAACACACACAAAATACCGGCTGGGTTTTCACGTAAAGGCTAAGTAATAAAATACTATCACGATAAACAACAAAGGATTCCAAAGTAGGGAATCATACCAAGAAGTCACCAAGAAAGTGAAATGAACTAACAATAACCAATTAAGGTGCTCTAATAATTTCCACAATAATAACACCAATCCCTTATCACATTTGATCACAAAGGATCCAGATAACTCAAGCACACAAGCAAAACTATTCACTCATCTCGAAGAGCTCAAGGAGAGCTTTAAAATGATAGTTTATTCGTCCAAAACGGAGTTCGGATGAGAAAGTTATGGAGGAAACAATTTTAGAAGAAAAGGGAAGAATATACCAGAATTCTAGCTTGGCACGACCGTGCCTAAGAAAGTGGCACGACCGTGCCAAACATTTCGAGAGGGAAGGTAATTTTTGGCGCGACCGTGCCTAAGAGAGTGGCACGACCGTGCCAATCATGACGGGAGGAAAGGGAATTGTTGCACGACCGTGCCAAATAAAGGAGCACGACCGTGCCAACCATTACGAGTGGGAAAGTGAATGTGGCACGACCGTGCCAAATAAAGGAGTACGACCGTGCCAGATGATCAAAGCCCAGATTCTTTCTGGGTTTACAAATTTCGAACCAAAACACAACCTTCACTAAAGTTATCAAAATCAAAGCTTCCCAATACATTTCTAAAGCTCCTAAACAACATCCAACCTAAAGGGAACCTAAATAACACCCTTTAATCATCCAAACCAACCCCAAATCCCCACATTCAAGATTTCACCATTTTTACCCAAAAACTCAAATAAATTCAAAATAAATTCTAAAGTCAACCAAACTTCAAATATAACACATCAAACATCATATAAACATGAGATGAACATTTTAGCATCAAAATGGGGGAAAAGTAACTTACTTGAAAATTCTCAAAGTTGACGGAATTCAATTCTTTTTGACTCTACGCGATCCTAGCGACGATCTAAACACGTTTCACGTTTTAAGAAATGAGAGAAGATGAGAGGAAGAAGGAGAAAATGAAGAGAGAAGGAAGATGAAGAAAACTTACCCTTTTCTACTTGGAGAGAGAGAGATGCTGAGAAGGGAGGGAGTAGGGTGAGGGAGATGGAGTGTAAGAGGGAGAAGGAGGTGTAGGGAGGTGAGGGGAGTAATTTAAAACTTACACAAAGACCCCCTCCTCTAAAACTACCCAACTCAAAACTTCCCACTAACAACTAAGACCCAATAAAATGCTAGGCATAAATTATTATAACACATAAATTGCACACATAATTATTTGAATAAATAATAATTTAAATAAATAAATAATCAAATAATTAAATAAAAATCATTTAATTACTAATAAAATAGAGACTAGATTTCGGGTCGTGACAAATTGAACCTAGAAAATTTAGGTTCCCGAAGTCGTCACAGGCAGTCCTAGCGACGTAAGCCCAGGTTTGTGAAATTATTATGGCCGTCCCTGACATAAGCCCAGTTAAAAATTTGTTGAGAAAATATGGCCGTCACTGACATAAGCCCAGTTAAAAATTTGTTGAGAAAATAAGGCCGTCCCCGACGTAAGCCCAGTTAAAAATTTGTTGAGAAAATTTGGCCGTCCCTGACGTAAGCCCAGTTAAAAATTATTTGATTGACCAAAAGAGAGTCAAGCCCCGACTTTGACTCATGGAGAGTCAAATTGAATGTCCAAGAAAATTGGCCGTCCCTGACGTAAGCCCAGTTAAAAATTATTTGATTGACCAAAAGAGAGTCAAGCCCCGACTTTGACTCATGGAGAGTCAAATTGAATGTCCAAGAAAATTGGCCGTACTCGACGTAAGCCCAGTTAAAAGTTAAAATTTGGAAATTCTGCTTGATGCTTATTATGGCCGTCCCTGACGTAAGCCCAATTAAAATTTTGTTGTCAAAATTTGGCCGTCCTCGACGTAAGCCCAGTTAAAAAACTTGTTGTCAAAATATGGCCGTCCTCGACGTAAGTCCAGTTAAAAGTTAAAATTTGGAAATTCTGCTTGATGCTTATTATGGCTGTCCTCGACGTAAGCCCAGTTAAAAGTTAAAATTTGGAAATTCTGCTTGATGCTTATTATGGCCGTCCTCGACATAAGCCCATTTAAAAGTTAAAATTTTGAAATGGTCTTTTGCTTAATGCTTATTATGGCCGTCCTCGACGTAAGCCCAGTTAAAAAACTTGTTGTCAAAATATGGCCGTCCCCGACGTAAGCCCATTAGCTATGACTTAGAATAGTCGTTATAGGCTACAGCCTTTGTCCCGGCAGTCCTTAGAGGGACGTAAGACCAGTTTACCCGTCAATCTCCCCAAAGACGGAGTTGACCCCGGTCAAGCTATGACTTAGAATAGTCGTTATAGGCTAGAGCCTTTGTCCCGGCAGTCTTTAGAGGGACGTAAGACCAGTTTTCCCGTCAATATCCCCAAAGACGGAGTTGACCCCGGTCAAGCTATGACTTATAATAGTCGTTATAGGCTAGAGCCTTTGTCCCGGCAATCCTTAGAGGGACGTAAGACCAGTTTTCCCGTCAATCTCCCCAAAGACGGAGTTGACCCCGGTCAAGCTATGACTTAGAATAGTCGTTATAGGCTAGAGCCTTTGTCCCGACAGTCCTTAGAGGGACGTAAGACCAGTTTTCCCGTCAATCTCCCCAAAGATGGAGTTGACCCCGGTCAAGCTTGGACTTAGAATAGTCACCATAGGCCGTCCCCGACGTAAGCCCAGTAAAAATCTATCCCGTGTAAGTCAACCCTCTCCTATAGAGTCAAGTTGACCGTATCCCCAGCAAGTCAACCCTCTCCCATAGAGCCAAGTTGACCATGTCTCGCCTCTGACCCCTAGAGTCATGCCTCCTTGCGGACCTAAGTAACCCCGCGTACCTCCGAACTACGTTAGGCTTGATTCCCCGCGAACGGGATACATAGGAATCCAATACCACTAGGTCCAGCCATGCAACCAAAATCGGTTAAATCCGTCATCCCGTCAGATTGGGATGCTTATTTCTATCGACAACCCCGCTCCTTCGAAGCGACATTGCCGAGGGGCTCTGTAAGTACCCCAATCTGAAACCAACCTATCTTAGAGGTAGCATTAGCACTGTTTCAGGGATAAGATAATAGGCCAGGACCTCCCTAGGATAAGCTATAAATTCCAGGACCACTCTGGTATAAAATTGGAAAAATCCAGAAGCTCGCCAGGCTGAGCCGTACGGATGCTTTGGGTACTAGAGGGGCCTAGCCGTACGGCTGGTTTGGGCACCCTCAGTCCCTATAAATAGAACCCCTTGGTGATCATTTCAGGGGGGAGAAATATACATTGAGGATGTCACTCTGCTGGAATTACCACAGAGTAAGAGTGAGAGTGATCACAAACCAAAAAAGAGAGAAGAAAGGAAGATTGGCCATAACCATCATAGGTAAAGCCACCTCCCCCCTCCCTTCTCTTCATCTTACTCCTATTTTCTTTCTTATATCTTGGTTATACATGTATTTACTCTTCATTCATGCAAAGACTTGTCCATTTCAAGCACCTTTTCTTTCTTGCAAGACTTGTCCATTATCAAGCACTATATACCTATCTATTACATTACTATCTTGTCCAAGCTATGAGAAGTTCCAAGGTGCCCTCCATACCTTGTGTGGAAGAGGTTCTAAACCTAGACACTCATAGACTTGTTGATTGTCATTTACATTCCTTATTCATTTAAATGTTATGCTTGTTTGGCCATGATAATCATGAGGGTGATGAAACTTTAGTGTTCATCATTTTCCTCTTTGGTTTAGCCACAAAATCCCACTTTTGGGTCATAAAGGTTCAATCTTTATGTGTTATTTTGACTCTTGGAAGAATTTTAAGTCATAAAAATGTCATCTTGGTGATAAAGTTCCAATCTTTATTCACCAAATGACCAACTTTGGTCCAAAGGGGACATTCATCAACTTTTTTGATTTTCTCCTATGATTGCTCATGATCACACCCAAATACTTGTTTTGGGGGACCAAGTGATGATCATTTAGCATAGGAATGATGTTATAAAACTTGTAAAATGATTTCTTGCAAACTGGGATCAAAACAGTTTGTCCAGCTTCAAACAGAATGCCCTGTTTCTGTTCTGAACTGGACTGTTCTTGAGCAAACTGTAAAAATCCCAGAATTGCCTCCTCTAGCCGTACGGCTACTTTAGGTAGGAGGGAAAAATTGCCTGTTTTGCCCTCTGACCTTTATCTTATCACTCAAGGACCCTTTTTTCAGCCGAGTTTCTCAAATAAAATCAACAACAGAACTTTTTCCGTTAAATACACACACACACAATATGCACATTTTAACTAACTTAGGGAGACTCGGCTTTGTCCGAGGCAACTTGAGAGGACGTAAAAACTCCTCCCAAGTTGTAACCTGACCTCCGAACCTTTGAACTCAAACCTTTGTCATTTTGTTGGGTTTAAAATTAACAAAATGTGGCGACTCCGTTAAATTTGACCGGTTCCCATGTTTGGCGTTTTGCCCCATACTCATCGCGTTTCCGCGTGGGGCGGGATCCTTACAGTTAGGAACCCATCCCTTTTTCATGATGCACCCTTTCTTTTGCCTAGGCCGCCCTTACGGGTTTTTAACATAGCGGGCTACTTTTTTGCGTCTTTCATGGCACACCCTGTTTTTTGCCTAGGCCGCCCTTGCGGGTTTTCAACCTAGCGGGCTAATTTTTTGGTGCCTTTCTTTCTATTTTTCTCTTTCTTTTATGAGTGATCCAACCGACTCGACGAGATGGGGACTTAATATGTCCTTTTGAGGGAAACATGCAAGGGCCTTTATTTAGGCGGGAGAGAGTCCCTTTATATTGGTGAACAATGTATCACGAAATGGGAGGAAGCCCTTGCTTGACAGAATACAAGTGTTTAGCTCTTTCCTAAGATATAGAGAAGAAGACTTGTCGAGACATTTGAAATCAGCCTTAGTCAATATCATCAAAATGATTGCTTGAACGAACCATGTTCATTATTAAGTCAGGATTATAACAAGCAATTAGCCTTGACATGTATAAATGCCGTGATCAATTGAGATTAAGATTCGATCAATGGCAAGATCAAAATGTGTTTGGGAGAGATTGGTCATTATCTGGGAAGTTGGTCATTGATGGGACCAAAGGAAGAGAACCGGGTCATGTTGGGAGGACCGAGGTTTGATGGATTCATTTCATGCTATGACCGGACCCGAAGGTTGCCTACGTTCCCCTCAGTTTGAGGAGCTCAGGTCGCCGTAGTTCAGCCTTGGATCGTCTTTTGTTGAAGTTGGTGTCCTTTTGAAGGATATTGTTGCTCTGCTGATGTAGATCGCTTTGCTTTGTGGTGAACTCCTTGTGATGGACCTTTTGGGGTGAACCCTCTTTGGTGAGCTTTAGAGGCAAACTTCCTCTTCGCGGATATTCATTTCATTTCCTTCTTTCCATACATTCATTTCTTTTCTCTCCTTTCATTTTTTTTTGTTTTTTTTTTTGAGAGAGAGAGAGAGGGAAAACATTAGCCCCAAGTTGCTATCTTGGACATTGGCTCATCTGTAGCCCCTTGGTGGAATGTCCGTCACTTCTCACTTTGACTTTGGAGCTCCGGGAAGTCCTCTGCTTGGTTGAGCACGTGCGATCACGGTCGAATCTCGGTGGTTGAGCAACAACATCCTTTCCTTTTCATTGTCTCGGGATGCCTGTGATTTGCATAAAGAATTTGTATCTGAAAGGTGTATCTGGTTGTGTATCGGGGAATGTGTATCGGGGAAGGCTTTCCATTAATGGTTTCTTCATGCCAATTGATCACAACATTTATTCACATCAAGATTAATTGTTTGTATTTAGCATTTTTTGTTGGGTTTCGGAGTAACATGCGCAGCGGAATTTAGCATTTAAAATTTATGAAACCCAAAGCCCATAGATCCATTCATATGATTAAGTCAAATACAACAACATGAATAGAGGAAAAACTAACCCTTGATGACTTTGAATTCTAGCTTTGATCTTGGTGGAGATTTGAAGCTTGATCACGAAGAAACTAAGAACACGAACTTTGAAGATGATGAGCTTCACCCTCTAGCGGTATCCACACCACGAACGAATATCAAGGAGTTTCTTGATCTTGGTTGCTAGACCAACAATTATGAAACACACTTTCACAATTGATAATGACTATATGGAACTTTAATTGTGTATTATTTTGTTCTTAAATCAAAAGATATCTTGGAACAAAATAAACTCTCTCAAACTCTTTGGAGACTCACACAATCATTGGTAAAAAGTGCTGGCCGAATTTGGCCTTTTATACACAAGTAGGACCTATTCCAAATAGGAAACTTGTGTCAAAATCCGTCCAAAATTCGTTTCCTAATCAAATTAGGAATTTGCCACCCGACACCACCGTGCGTCCGCCCAAAGAAGGATGTGCGGTCGCCCAACTTTGGGCGGTCGCCCGGTCCATCTTGGGCGGTCGCCCGCCTGCCCAGAAACACTGAAAAATTCCACTTTAGTCCTTTTAAAGATTCGTTCTATTGTGTGTGACCCTCTAGGATTATACTAAGTTGGCAATGGGTTCAAACATGAAACCATAAGATATGATTTGGTTCTAGCAAACCGTCATACCTATCCAAGTCATGGTCAACAAGTCATCTTGTCTTTGTTCAATACTTTCTCGATTCCGAATATGTTGATAATCCAAATGACATTGATCCAATCAATTCACTTGAGTCCGGCTGAACATTTTATCAACATCATTCCTACGAGAGGCCCAAGCTTGACATCTATCCGAAGAGGGACAAATACATTTAGCTTATTACTCTTCCCTACTTGAATCCTATTATGCCAATCATACCCTTTATAACTACCCGGTTAAAGGTAGTTTTTGAATATATCAAACATAATGTTCATCTAGTGGAAGACTATAATAACTTCATGTCTAAGGATTCGAATGACATAACTAATATGAGATATATGTTTGACATAGACCATGACATAAATCTCATACAGCGGGTCATGTCCAGTACCTTGTTCCAAACAAGTACCCATAAATCTAACATGATCATCCCATGATCATTTAGCCTTTATACTAGTGCTTAATAAGTACTAGGGACGGATATTATTATAAGTAAACATGAACAACAATAATAATCAAAACATCTCTTTATTGATATGAAATAAATGACAACAATTACAACGTTTATTAAACGTGCCTAGGGCACCACTACCAACAATCTCCCACTTGCCCTAGGCCCAATATCCCATGTATCTAATACCCATGGACCTAACATGACCATCATGTTTAGCTTTTGGAAGTCCCTTTGTTAGTGGGTCCGCAACATTGTCATCAGTAGGTACTCTGCATATATTTACGTCTCCCCTATCAACGATCTCTCGAATGATATGAAAACACCTAAGTATGTGTTTGGATTTATGATGTGCTCTTGGTTCCTTTGCTTGAGCAATAGCACCATTATTATCGCAATAAAGGTCTATTGGATTAGCAATACTAGGAACCACTTCAAGTTCAGTGACGAACTTCTTAATCCAAACAGCTTCCTTTACGGCATCTGATGCAGCAATATACTCAGCTTCTGTTGTAGAATCAGCGGTTGTACTTTGCTTGGAACTCTTCCAGCTTACAGCTCCACCATTTAACATAAACACAAAACCCGATTGCGATCGGCTATCATCTTTGTCGGTTTGGAAGCTTGCATCCGTGTAAGCATTTACAACGAGATCATCTTCCATTCCTCCATAGACCAAAAACGAGTCTTTAGTTGTTCTCAAGTACTTAAGAATCGCTTTTACAGCTACCCAGTGATTTTCGCCAGGGTCGGATTGGTATCTACTTGTCATGCTCAAAGCATAAGATACATCCGGCCTAGTACAAATCATGGCATACATGATGGACCCAATTGCCGAAGCATATGGAACATCATTCATTTTCTCACGCTCATCGTTTGTCTTAGGACATTGAGTCTTGCTTAGAGAAACTCCATGTAATACCGGCAAGGTGCCTCTCTTAAAATTTTCCATACGGAATCTTCTAATGACCTTGTCAATGTATGTACTTTGGCTTAAACCAAGTAGCCTCCTTGATCTATCTCTATAGATCTTAATGCCAAGTATATATGCGGCTTCACCCATATCTTTCATTGAAAAACACTTTCCTAACCAAGTCTTCACAGACTGAAGTGTAGGAATGTCGTTTCCAATGAGCAATATGTCATCCACGTATAAAACAAGGAAAAACACTATGCTCCCACTAATCTTCTTGTATACACAAGGCTCATCTTCGTTCTTGATGAAACCAAACTCTTTGACCGATTCATCAAAACGGAGATTCCAACTCCTTGAAGCTTGCTTCAATCCATAGATGGATCTTTGCAATTTGCATACTTTAGAATTCTGTTCAAAACCTTCTGGTTGTGTCATATACACATCCTTTTGGAGTTTTCCATTTAGGAAAGCGGTTTTGACATCCATTTGCCATATTTCATAGTCATGATATGCGGCAATGGCAAGCAGAATTCTTATAGACTTGATCATTGCTACGGGTGAAAAGGTTTCATCATAGTCAATACCATGAACTTGCCTATAACCTTTCGCTACAAGTCTAGCTTTATAAGTATGCACCTTCCCATCCATGTCGGTCTTCTTCTTGAAGACCCATTTGCATCCTATGGTTTTTACACCTTCGGGTGCATCAATCAAATTCCAAACATTAATGTCTTGCATGGATTGCAATTCGGATTCCATGGCTCTAAGCCACTTGTCCGAATCAGGAGAAGACATCGCCTCTTGGTAGGTTGACGGTTCATCATTCACAATGATTTCTACCTCATTACTATCCGTTACGAGAAATCCATATCTCTCGTGCTCGGATCGTAACCTACTAGATCTGCGAGTTACTTGTGTATTTTGAACAGGTTCCACAACTCCTTGTGGTTCTTGTTCTTGTTCCACTATTGGTTCAATGTTATTTTCTGGGTATCGAATTTCTTCAAGATTTATTTTACTCCCACTGATTTCTTTGGAGAGAAACTCTTTCTCTAGAAAGACACCAGTTCGGGCAACAAACACTTTGTTGTCCTCTCGGTTGTAAAAGTAATATCCTCTAGTTTCCTTTGGATATCCCACGAAAATACATTTGTCAGATTTGTGTGCAAGTTTGTCAGAGACAAGTCTTTTGACAAAATCTTTGCAACCCCAAATTTTCATGAAAGATAAACAAGTTTCCTTTCCGCTCCACATCTCATATGGAGTCTTTTGAACCGATTTAGTTGGAACACGATTTAGTGTGAAAGCAGCGGTTTCTAGAGCGTAACCCCAAAAGGATATTGGAAGATCAACTTGACTCATCATTGATCGAACCATGTCTAACAAAGTTCGATTTCTCCTCTCGGACACATCATTCCATTGTGGTGTTCCGGGTGGAGTCAATTGTGAAACTATTCCACAATTCTTTAGATGATCATCAAATTCTTGACTAAAGTATTCTCCACCTCGATCTGATCGAAGTGCCTTAATACTTTTGCCAAGTTGTTTTTCTACTTCATTTTGAAATATTCTAAATATCTCAAATGCTTCACTTTTATGTTTCATTAGGTAAACATACACAAATCTACTATAATCATCAGTGAAGGTTATGAAGTATTGAAATCCTCCCCTAGCATTGCTACTTAATGGTCCGCATACATCGGTATCAACCCCAATAAGTCGCTTGCCCTTTCACCTAACTTGGTAAAAGGTGTCTTAGTCATTTTTCCAAGAAGACACGACTCGTAAGTATCATATGACTCAAGGTCACATGAACCCAAAAGTCCGTCCCTATGGAGTTTTGAGATACGCTTCTCATTAATATGACCAAGACGGCAATGCCACAAATAAGTATGATTTACATCATTAGGTTTAGATTTCTTATTTACATGATAGACATTGTCATTATTTTCATTCTTGACATCCAAGATATAAAGGCCATTAAATGAATTAGCAATACCATAAAGCACATCATTTAAATAAATAGAAAATTTCTTATTCTCAATAAGAAACTTAAAACCTTCATTATCCAAACAAGAAATTGAAATAATATTTCTACTTAAATCTGGAACATAATAACAATTGTTCAAGACAAGAATTAATCCGGAAGGTAAAGTGACTTCATAAGTACCTACGGCTAATGCAGCAACTCTTGCTCCATTCCCCACGCGTAGGTCTACTTCACCATCTTTAAGCAGTCTCCTATTCTTTAGACCCTGCACATTTAAACAAATGTGAGAACCACATCCGGTATCCAATACCCAAGAATCAGTGGTAGAAAGGAGAATATCTATCATATAGATACCTGAAGTCGACGCAGCCTTGCTGCCCTTCTTCTTCTTTTGCTCTTCCAATAAATCCTTGCAATAACGTTTCCAATGACCAATTTCTTGACAATGGAAACAGATTGCATCCTTTTGTGAATCGGGTTTTGCCTCAGAAGCCTTGGCAACACTTTCCTTGCTTATCTTAGGTTTGACAACTTTCTTACCCTTTCCTTTGGCACCAGCCTTCTTCCCATCATGAACTAAGAGCACGGGAGAACCTTTCTCCGCAATCTTCATCTCCACAGTTTTAAGCATCCCATGCAACTCGGAGAGATTCTTATCCATTCCATGCATGTTATAATTCATCACAAACTGATTATAACTTTTAGGCAATGAATTAAGAATGAGATCCGTGGCTAGCTCCAATGGGATTGGATAGCCAAGTTTCTCAAGGTGCTTTACATAACCTTTCATTTTCAACATGTGAGGACTCACTTGTTGCCCTTCATTCATTTTGCAAGTAGTGAATGCAACAATGGTCTTGTACCTCTCTTGCCTAGCTTGCTCTTGAAACATGGCTCTTAACTCCACGCCTATCTCATAGGCTTCCAAATGTTCCAAACTTTGTTGGAGTTTTGAGCACATAGTAGCAAGCTTGAGACAGCTTACATCTCTAGAATCATTACGATATTTCTTGTAATTGTCTCTTTCTGCCCTAGGGGCAGTAGGTTCTGGTTCAGCAGGAAGAGGCCCATCGAGAATGTACAACTTATCTTCTTGCCTAAGAACAATTCTTAGGCTACGGATCCAATCCGTAAAGTTCATACCATTCTCTTGGAGCTTATCCTTCTCAAGGATCGATCGCAACGAAATTGATTGAGTGTTAGTAGTCATTATCTACAAATATGCAAATTTTCCAAAATTTAATAAGTACCGGTTTTACATTAAAGAAATAATTAATGTATTTTTCAAACAAAATACTCTCACTAAATTATATAACCTTCATATACATCCAATGTATAATATAATTTAATTGGGCTAAGATCCAGCTTTAATTTAACTTTTGAGTCCACGGAGGCGGACCGCTCAAAAATAAATTAATTAGGTAGACAATCATCTCAATCATATCCCATATGTTTCTTAGATCCTTTTATGAGATTCTTTGAGAAATCCAATTTCCAAAGCATGTTTAATCTCATCTTTTGCCTAGGCCCAAAACCGTTTTGACGCCTAATTAAGTCCAACCATTTTAAACGCATAGGAACCATTCAATTTAATGTACCTTGCGGAGGCAAGCCCACATTAAACTAATGAACCTCATCTTGCTTATACATGAATAAAATTAATGCACCTCGCGGAGGCGAACCCACATCAAGATCACCCATGTATAAACAAGTGTTTTAATCATGGCATGGCAATTAAGGACTTAAAACTTTCCTTTAAGGTTCATCACATATAGCATATAACACATTTATGAGCACATAATATAAACATGTTACACATCAAGTTTAGCCACTAAATTAATCTCCATTAATTTAAGCATGATATTTATGTGTCGTTAGTTTCTCTATAATTATGAGGATGAGACTATTTCAACTTTGGTTATTATCTCCAAATCAAGACAACAAGAAGTGCGGTCGAACTAAGCCATTAGGCAACCACAATCCCGCACTAATTCAAGAAACCAAGAAAGTAGTCCATGTGGCCGAAACTAAGCAATAGATGGTCTCGATGAACGTAGGCCAATTGCATCCACAATTCCACATGGATCTCCAATCATTGAATCAAGAACTTTGTTTCTCAATATTAGCAATTATGAACTCTTCATAATTCTAACTTCGTTTTATCTTTGAAACTTTGATTGTGATCAAGTTTGGGAAACACAATCTCGATGAACGCAGATTAGCCATCCAAACCTTAAACCAATCTTAGAGTCACAAGACTAAAACAAATAGGAAAATCAAACCCCAAATTCCACACACAAACCATCTACCCAAAACCCATTCCAGATCAGCAAGTCTGGACTGGTTCTGTTATTGGTTTTTGTTGAATTTTTGAAAAATTCCAGATTCTGTTTTTCGGCCAAAATCAGACCTTCTGACCCTTTTGTGCGGCCGCCCAAGAAGGCCTGTGTGGTCGCCCAAAACTGTGCAGCCGCCCAGGTGCTTCTGTGTGGTCGCCCAGTTGGTCAGAATGTGTAGAATTTTTAAAGTTCGAAAATTTTGTCTCAAAATTGTTTTTCCCCGATTATTAAAACTTTGATCCAATCAAAAATTAATAATCCACAATTCTGAATCCACCATAATTTATTTATTGCGATTGAATCGTGCGATTAAAGTTGCAAAACAATAAACCACATAAAATCACATAACACATAGACATCATTTATTCCAATATTCATATCATGCAAGGCACATAAACAATTTATATACACATAAACATGATATAGGTATTGAAATAATCAACATGAACGGGGCTCTGATACCACTGTTGGGTTTCAGAGTAACATGCGCAGCGGAATTTAGCATTTAAAATTTATGAAACCTAAAGCCCATAGATCCATTCATATGATTAAGTCAAATACAACAACATGAATAGAGGAAAAACTAACCCTTGATGACTTTGAATTCTAGCTTTGATCTTAGTGGAGATTTGAAGCTTGATCACGAAGAAACTAAGAACACGAACTTTGAAGATGATGAGCTTCACCCTCTAGCGGTATCCACACCACGAACGAATATCAAGGAGCTTCTTAATCTTGGTTGCTAGACCAACAATTATGAAACACACTTTCACAATTGATAATGACTATATGGAACTTTAATTGTGTATTATTTTGTTCTTCAATCAAAAGATATCTTGGAACAAAATAAACTCTCTCAAACTCTTTGGAGACTCACACAATCATTGGTAAAAAGTGCTGTCCGAATTTGGCCTTTTATACACAAGTAGGACCTATTCCAAATAGGAAACTTGTGTCAAAATCCGTCCAAAATTCGTTTCCTAATCAAATTAGGAATTTTCCACCCGACACCACCGTGCGGCCGCCCAAAGAAGGATGTGCGGTCGCCAGGTCCATCTTGGGCGGTCGCCCGCCTGCCCAGAAACACTGAAAAAATCCACTTTAGTCCTTTTAAAGATTCGTTCTATTGTGTGTGACCCTCTAGGATTATACTAAGTTGGCAATGGGTTCAAACATGAAACCATAAGATATGATTAGGTTCTAGCAAACCGTCATACCTACCTAAATAATATAACTAGATACAAGTTCGCATTCCTTTTAGAACATGTCACAATCCCTTTGTCCACGATGTCATTGAACACAAGTCATGGTCAACAAGTCAACTTGTCTTTGTTCAATACTTTCTCGATTCCGAATATGTTGATAATCCAAATGACATTGATCCAATCAATTCACTTGAGTCCGGCCGAACATTTCATCAACATCATTCCTACGAGAGGCCCAAGCTTGATATCTCTCCGAAGAGGGACAAATCCATTTAGCTTATTACTCTTCCCTACTTGAATCCGATTATGCCAATCATACCCTTTATAACTACCCGGTTAAAGGTAGCGTTTGAATAAGTCAAACATAATGTTCATCAAGTGGAAGACTATAATAACTTCATGTCTAAAGATTCGAATGACATAACTAATATGAGATATATGTTCGACATAGACCATGACATAAATCTCATACAGCGGGTCATGTCCAGTACCTTGTTCCAAACAAGTACCCATAAATCTAACATGATCATCCCATGATCATTTAGCCTTTATACTAGTGCTTAACAAGTACAAGGGATGGAGATTATTATAAGTAAACATGAACAACAATAATAATCAAAACATCTCTTTATTGATATGAAATAAATGATAACAATTACAGCGTTTATTAAACGTGCCTAGGGCACCACTACCAACATTTTTCATTTGTGTTAGGTCCATTCGTCCTTAATGAGTCTTCATTGACTAGTATGTTTAGAAGTCAATTCATCATTTTAGGGATGTAGCAATCAATTGATAATAACAAGCAAGACAATTTCAAGAGTAAGTGTATATTGCAAATAATGTCTCAAGTCTAGAGAGAAGAGAAGGAAAATGACTCTTTTATTTAGATAACTTTATACATACCTATCCAAGTATGGACCTTTGTAAAAATAAAAAGACACAGTCCAGGACGGACTTTTGGTGAAAGTCTAGATCCTACAAGGCTGGAAGACTCATTTTTTTGTTATTATTATTATTATTATTATTATTATTATTATTATTATTATTATTATTATTATTATTATTATTATTATTATTTTTAGGGATGGGCTCCCATGAAGCACGATGATCCATTTTCTTCCTCAATTGTTTGAAGGGTTGTCGGCGGCATATTCCATATCTTCTACGGGGAACTCGGGTTCCATGTCGTCGGAAAAGATGTCGCGAGGTCTCCATTTGGCTTGGCATTGTAATTGCCGGATCCGTCTACTACTCATGAGTTGGGAGTTTGCTCTGGCCATCTCCTTTTGGTGATTTCCTTTCAAGGCGCGCAACCTTTGTGCATGACACTCGACGAGGGTACAGACCTCCATTTGATGTAGCCGCCTTTGGGCTTCCGAAGCATGGGCTTCTCCTTGTTGTACACGTGGATGGTTGTCTCGGAGGCCAATTCAGGTGTGGGCTCCTTGGTCGATGTTTCCGGTGGACAGAACCGCGAAGGACTTTTAGCATATTAAACCTCAAGGTGAAATTATAACCATGATTTGAGAAAAAATGCTTCATTATCGGATTATCCTTTTAGGAAAAACTTGATCTTTTTATTTTAAGATTTTTTTTTGAAGACATACTTTTGTTTTGAGTGAAAGACTCACACACATTTTTGCAAACTTTTGACAAGGCAATAATAACAATAATTTTATTAAGAAAACTGACAATGGACTCAGAATGGTCACCACATGGCATCAACCGGGGAGTCAAGATTCTAACTAAACCTAACAGACACCTTAACTGACTCTTATTAAGGGCTTACCACAAATCCTAAAAGCAACTGACTCTTCCTAAGGATGAAAACAGACTTTTTCTAAGCGGAGGTTGATGGAAAGGGTTTCGAAACTCCGTCCTCTGCTGTGGCAACCGCAGCACCATTCATTTCCCAACCCGGGGCATTCATCCCTTCAGACATTTTCTGTGGCGCTGATCCTTTCCAAACGCCTTCCGTCATTTCGGCTTTGCTGAGTTTAGGAACAATCATTTGGGACACTGATTTTGTCAACTTTTTCCAAAACAGGCTCTCCTACTTTGGGATTGACAACTTTGTCAACCGCGGGCTACTTTTCATTGGGGCGGACATCACTCCATTTATCGACCATCGGGGAAGTCACAAATTCGAGCATTTTGACGCTCGGGTCATTGGCTGTGTCGGGGGCGTGGGGGCGTCCAAGCTTTCCCTTCTCGATTAGCTTCGAGATGATGCGTTTTATGGCGGTGCAATCATTGGTATCATGGCCATGGTAGTTGTGAAAGGCACACCTTTTGGTCTTGTCGCGATGTTTTTCAAGATTCTTTGGCCGGAAATCTTCGAGGGGCCACATGAGGCCCTGTTTGACCAATCCTTCAAACACTTTGCTTATGGGTATTCCGAAATCCTCAAACTTTGTGAAATGGAGCTTGGCTCGGCCTTTGGTTTTTCTTTCATTGTTAACTGGAGCGTGGTGGGGATGAGAATCACCGCTACTCAATGCAAAGGGGTGCACATCGAGTGTCCTTTCAAACTTAGCTTCCATTTGCTTTCTCTTTACCAACAACGTACCCGACAGAGGTGCAATATGAGGATTCTGTGGAAGTGCATGGGTGTAGGCATACCCATAACCTTGGTTGCTTGCAGGAATATACATTGGAGGCATGCAATGATCTTGTGGTCCAAGAGGTCTCCGATTGTAGAAATGATACGGGTCACCATGGAATCTTATCGGGAAATCCGGTGGAAGTCGGTTAGTGATGCATGGTCGGGTATCCACATATGGTCTAAACAGTGACTGAGCTCCGGTGACTTGGTTGATGGCATTAAACCGACGGGTATGGTATTGTGAGTATGATGCTCGGGACGTAACCGGTGTGAACAGTGGTTTGTGGGCCTTTTGAGTGGATTGTGTTTGGGTTTTTATAGTAAGTGTCTCATGGGAGATGTTGGATTTGGGATGAGGCGGAGTGAGGAAGATTTGAGTGAGAGGCTCGTTGTGGATGACGGCGTGTTGGGGCGAAGAAATGGAGGTCTCGGTATTTTGGTGAGATGGAGGGGGCAATCTTTGGTTACAATCCGGAGGTCGGGTAGCTTCCACCCTTTCATTGTGGTTGGTCACTTTGGTGAAGGGCCCATCAGTTGTGACATTTCTTTGTCTCATCGACTCATTGAACGGGTTCTGTGTTTCCTTGTGGCTCTTCGTGATGACTTCCTCCGTAAGCCCGGAGGCTTCTAGAGTTTGGAGCGGCTCTCCTTTCGTCAGGCTATCTGGGTTGTCTGCAACGTCGTTTCCCAAACTACCATCCATCAAAGCGGTCTTTCTGAGGTACCGGATCGGAGAAGTTGTAGTGACAGGGGAACTTTCTAACTCCACACGCACTAGGCGGCGACATGATGCTCTCTTCCACTTCATCTGAGCTACGGGGAAGACAAAAGGTAACTTTAGGCTTGGGTAAACACTGGGTGAATGCTCATGCTACTGATGGGGAATGACCGCTAGTCTTATACCTATAGGGTAAAAAGGTGGACAGGATCAAATGGGATCTTAAATCCATCCGAGATTCAAACGGGGGTCTACTTACAAGGTTGTAACAGACTTCTTGGATGGCAACGGGGGATCCATTCAAAGACTTGACTTCCTAGGGGACTATTCCTAGGGGTTTAGCGGGGACCTAGGGGACAACGCCTAAGGTCTTAACGGGAATTTTAGCGGGGACCTAGGGGACAACGCCTAAGGTCTTGACGGGAATCTTAACGGGGTCTCGGAGGACAACGGGGATCCGTCCAAAGACTCAACGAAATCACATAACGGAGGTCTTGGAGGACAATGGGGGGTCCGTCCAAAGACTTAACGAATTCACATAACGGAGGTCTTGGAGGACAACGGGGGTCCGTCCAAAGACTTAATGAAATCACATAACGGAGGTCTTGGAGGACAACGGGGGTCTGTCCAAAGACTTAACGAAATCACATAACGGAGGTCTTGGAGGACAACGGGGGTCCGTCAAAAGACTTAACGAAATCACATAACGGAGGTCTTGGAGGACAACGGGGGTCCGTCCAAAGACTTAACGAAATCACATAACGGAGGTCTTGGAGGACAACGGGGGTCTGTCCAAAGACTTAGCGAAATCACATAACGGAGGTCTTGGAGGACAACGGGGGTCTGTTCAAAGACTTAACGAAATCACATAACGGAGGTCTTGGAGGACAACGGGGGTCTGTTCAAAGACTTAACGAAATCACATAACGGAGGTCTTGGAGGACAACGGGGGTCTGTCCAAGACTTAACGAAATCACATAACGGAGGTCTTGGAGGACAACGGGGGTCTGTCCAAAGACTTAACGAAATCACATAACGGAGGTCTTGGAGGACAACGGGGGTCCGTCTAAAGACTTAACAAAGTGACATTTATTAATGCAAGAATGTGTCGAAGACAAGAAACAAAGAACGGAGCAAGATCATGCCACATGCAATTATTTATTCATTCAACTTTACTTAAAACGCATTTTTATTCCTAAATGGTTGGAAAAGATTCCTCTTCTTTTTCGCAACTACTCTAAATCCTGGATTAGTGGAGGCCATCACTACGCCTATAGACCCCTCGTTTTTCACCTGCCTTGCATGTCGCGACCCCGAACCCCGCAGGCCCGAGATCGCGAGCTGGATGTCGACTTAAAACCAAAACTCAAAAATATAGAAGTTAAAAATTTCATTTTGAAACAAAAGATGATAACACAAGGTTTTACAAATCCAAGTTTAAATCAACAAAGTACATCTAACATAAGCTCCACATCTTATGCCCAAAAGAATAAAATATACAATTCTTAATGACGTCAATAATGGTAAAACTATTCCCAAAAGGTTATACATTTAAATAATGTATACCGATCCATAACAACCTGCCCCAAAATCTCAATCCTCTCGACGTCCTCCTCAATCCGCGAATCCTAATCCTTTTCCTCCTGGGGGGGGGGTTAAGGAAAAACAAAGATGGAAATAAACGGGGTGAGATAAAATCTCAGTAAGTTACTAATGCAACTACATGACATGCTAATGTGTAATGACCAATAGCAATTAACATAAGACAGATAGCAGCGGAATAATAAGTAACATGCTGTCAAACAGTAATATCCAATAATCAATCATATAAATAAACATATAACAACAAATGAGAGGCTCCCTATCGCCAACCGTCCCATACCGGTTGGAAATAACGACCAGCTCAACATGCAACACATAAAGCTGAAATAAACACTCATAAGTGGATACATAGCCAAGGTTTCACCCAACTGAAGAACCAAATAAAGGTCGCTGCGCAGCTTCAATAATCAACAAATCGATCTTCATAATAGCATGAAAGCTGAAGAGATATCCCCGGTCAGAAGCGTCCGATCAACCCAATCAATCAACAAACCATCTTCATAGTAGCATAGAAGCTGAAGAGAAACCCGGTACCGGAACCAATAACCAAATGAAGTGTCACAAAGGACGGGAGACATGCCACAAAGTCATGCTCCAAGTGAAGCTAAAATGCACACAAAGGAGCTAGCTCTTCTCACATCCAAGGCCAATCTGGAGGAGGGTAATAATGGGGCAAAACAATGGTCAACATCACAATGGACTTGGCTGTGCCATCATAATGTTTCGCATCGCCCAAACACACACAAAATACCAGCTGGACTTTCAAGTAAGGCTAAGTAATAAAATACTAGCACAATAAACAACCATTGATTCCAAAGTAGGGAATCATACCAATTAATCACCATAAAAGATGCAAACGATTACTCAAGAAGAGTTCAACAACAATAAACACAGCGAGTTTCTCATAAAAGAGCACAACAACGATAAGCGGAATTTCTCATAAAGCGCACAACAACAATGATTATTAGAACCCGATAATTCCATAAAGAGGAACCATACCAAATACATTCCAAAGATGATACTCACAAGTTACACATAAAGAACACAACCTAAACGGTCACTCACAAATAGTACCACGACTATAACCCAAAATTATCCCAAACGAATCCAAAATGTTACACTTATTAGAACATGATCACAACCGGACTAAACCCTACACTTTGGTGTTCAATAACAACCCTCTAGGTACTATAGGACATCGCCTACAACCCAGACCAAATCTTACTCGAAAATCCATTCGATTGGAACAACCACAAATACATCATAAGATGCCCAAACAATACTTGATCAAATTATATAACACTATTGTTCACAAAGGAACCAATTTTAATTACTAAAGTGTTCCACGGTGTTATCTTGAGTTAATTAGAAGAAATAAACTTAAACTAGATAAGCCTTAAGTCTTAAACCAAGAAAAAGGGAGAATTCTGAACCAGGGGGCGGGCGGGCGCCTGGGCATAGGCAGGCGGGCGCCTGAATGACCGGAAGGTATGGCCATTGGAAACGGGTATGTAGGCGGGCGCCTGGTCCAACCCAGGCGGGCGCCTGGTCTACGGGTGGGAGGGATTTCTGCAGCTGGGTTCTTCATTTCCAAACCAAAAACAACCCAAACTTTTACCATACTAAAAATCCACTAGAATCAAGACTTCCCTCAAGCTTACTAAGGTACCCAAACAATATTTAACCAAAAGGGGACCTTAACAACACCATTTATCAACCCAAAACCAAGAAGCAAAACCACATTCATCAATTCACCATTTTTAACCAAAAACTCAAATAAATTCCAAATAAATTCTAAACTCAACCAAACTTCAAATATAACACATTAAGCATTATCTAAACATGATATGAACATTTTAGCATCAAAATGGGGGAAAAGTAACTTACCCGGATTTTCTCAAAGTTGATGGATTTCAATTATTTTTGACTCTACGCGATCCTATCGACGATCTAAACAAGATTCAAGTTTTAAGAAATGAGAGATTATAAGAGGAAGAGGAAGTAAATGAGGAGAGAAGGAAGAGGAAGAAAACTTACCAAAAGCTTGGAGAGAGAGAGAGAAAAGAGCTGGGAATGGGAGGGAGTAGGGTGAGGGAGAAGGAGGTGTAGGGAGAAGGTAGGAGAATGATTTAAAAAACTTACACAAAGACCCCCTCCTCTAATACTACCCAATTCAATACTCCCCACTAACAACTAAGACCCAATATTCTACACTAGCACAAATGGCCCAAATAAAATGCTAAGCATAAATATTATGACACATAAAATGCACACATAATTATTTAAATAAACCAATTTAAATAAATAAATAAGCAAATGATTAAATAATAATTACTTATTACTAATAAAATAGAGCCTATATGTCGCGCCCCGTACCCGTGGTCCTACTTGGCCCCACGCTCGGGACACGAACGGAAGACGTTATGAAACCTTTTAGAAAATTTTTCGAAATGTCCTTTTAAAAAGTGGCACAAAAACACTCTTGAAGTTCAAAGACTTCACTTAACTTGAAACAAACTTTTACAAACATTTTCACAACGAAAGTACTTAGCCCGAAGGCTTACAAACTTTTAAACAAATGTACATATATCAACCTTTGCCAAAATAGATGGAACCATAAGAAAGTACGGGTACTCTACCCAAAGGGTTTACATTTACATAATGTAACCTTCAACAAAACAAGTCCCAACTCTTACCAACCAAACCAACGTCCTCCCGTGCCGAGTGTCCTATCCCCTGGACCCGCCTTTATCTAAAACAGTAAACAAATAAGGGTGAGAATAAATCTAAGTAAGCTACTAAAATGCAACTACGTTACATGCTGATATGATGATCATAAAGAAACAATATCAACAAGTAAGCATATAGCATATAACATCAACTCATATATCACTTATATCACATTGCCCACACTCCGGTGGATACCAAAGCCAAGGTTTAATCAATAACAATAACTGATGAGAATACCAACTGAGAAACCCATCAGAGAAAACCATCTGAGCAGCATAAATAGCTGAAGCCGTCGGGATCCCGAAAACCAACCATAACCAATAGAACCAAGTAACCAGAGAGGGAAATATGACACAAAGTCATAACCCAAATACTCACCAAAGGGAGCAATTCATCCCATCCAAGGCCAATCTGGATTGGGGAAACTAAAAGGCACAGTGGACATCTTATAGTGAACTTGGCTTGTGTGCCACTATAATTCTCCCACCGCCTGACTCACAAGCTCCAATGGAAAACCTTATAGTGGACTTACCTGTACCACTATAATTCTTCCATTGGCTGACTCCACAACAAGACCAGCTGGACTTTTAACAAGAAGCACAGTAATGAATACTTGCTAAACAAAACCCGAGGCATTTAATCCAAGAAGGAACTAAGCCAAATACATCACAAGATGCACACAAAGAATCCTTATAAAGAGTCCATAAAAAGGACATTTAATCCATTACTAACATTCCACAACAATCATCTAAATACTTTAGGACACTACCCAAAAACTAGACCAAGGTTGATCTTTAAACCCCTTAGTTTGAACTCTCTAAACTTTTTCCAGACAACTGGGCGGTCGCCCAAACAGGGCTGTGCGGCCGCCCAAAATGCTCTGTCCCAAGAACAAAAACCTTCAGATAGATGTGCGGCCGCACACCCATTTTTGGGCGGCCGCCCACATCACCCGGCAGGCCTAAAAACTTAACAAAAGTTTACTCTTTTTGTTTCACAAGCATAACATATATACTACACAACTTAGACACTTTCATTAACAACTTTCATAGGATTACAACTTGGTTGCTAACCCATTCCCATACTCAGCAAAACCCAATTCCATATACTCCCTTTGTCCCAAAATTACAAGTATAACAAATATTACCCAAATCACAAAATTAACAAGTAGGAGTATCATATATAGCATATATGACTATTTTAACATTTAAAGGGGAATTAGTAACTTACCTAGTTCCAGAAAAAGTATCGCTGAAATAAGTTTTGTTCGGCTAGAAATGACCTATTCGATGCCCTGATCATTTTTATATAATTAGTTTTTAAAACGGGTAAGTAAATAAAAAGAATTAAATTGAAATGGGTTGAACTTACCTTTTTTCTTTAACCTAGGAACAGAACGAGAGAAATGTTGCAGAACAAATGAAAATAACACAGAGAAGGAAGAAGGGATAAGTTTCCTTAAATATCATTAACCCTTTTTACAAAATGGTCACCCTACTTTCAAGGTTAACACTTTAGCCCCTAAACTTATTTTTTCAACAAGGACCCTAAAGTTTCAACTTAATCATTTAACTCCTTTAAATCATTATTTTTACTAACTAAGTAAATAACATAAATAATCAAGTATGATATGCAAATCATAAAATATGATGCAACACATAAAAATGCACATATAAGTCAAATAAAAAGCCCCAAAAATATAAAATAAATAGGAACGGGTTTTGGGGTCGCTACAATCACTCCCCCTTAAAGAAAATTCGTCCCGAATTTTAAGGTTACTTACCGAGGCCCTCAAACAACCAAGGGTACTTCCTCTCGATCTCCTCCCGAAGTTCCCAAGTCGATTCCTCCACATTGTGATTCCTCCACACAACTCGAACAAGAGGGATACTTTTGTTTCTCAATTCTTGCACCTTCGAATCAATGACTTGGACCGGATGTTCCTCATAAGACATACTCGGCTCAATATCCTCGGGAGCCTCAGATAAAACATGAGAAGAATCATACACATACTTCTGAAGCATAGAAACATGAAACACATTATGGATCTTATCAAGAGAAGGAGGTAATGCAAGACGATAAGCTCGATCCCCCACTCTTCCAAGAATCTCAAATGGACCAATAAACCTCGGAGCAAGCTTGCCTTTCTTCCCATATCTTCGAATACCAACCTTAGGGGAAACCTTCAAAAACACAAAGTCACCTTTTTCGAACTCAAGATCTCGTCTTCGATGATCAGCGTACCTTTTCTGTCTACTCTGGGCAGTACTCAAACGATCTCGAATAAGTTTAACCTTCTCAACTGAATCATTAACCATCTGAACACCCCAAATCTTGGCTTCTCCCACTTCATCCCAACAGATAGGAGACCGACATTTCCTTCCATACAAGGCTTCATAAGGAGCCATCCCAATACTAGACTGAAAACTGTTATTATAAGCAAACTCTACGAGAGGCAAATGAATATCCCACGAATCTGAAAAATCCACTGAGCAAGCCCTCAACATATCCTCAAGAATCTGGATAGTTCTCTCGGACTGGCCATCTGTTTGAGGATGAAAAGCTGTACTAAATCTCAACTCTGAACCCAAAGCCTTCTGAAACGCTTGCCAAAACCGAGATGTGAATCTAGGGTCACGATCAGATACAATGCTCACTGGAACTCCATGTAACCTCACGATCTCATTAATGTACAAAATTGCAAGCTTTTCCATAGAATAACCGATCTCAATAGGTAAAAAATGAGAAGACTTTGTCAATCTATCAACAATCACCCAAACCGCATCAAACCTTCTTCGAGTACGAGGTAACCCTGTCACAAAGTCCATAGTAACATGTTCCCACTTCCATTCCGGAATCTCTAACGGTTGAAGCAATCCTGCAGGCCTTTGATATTCAGCTTTAACTTGTTGACATGTTAAGCACTTGGATACATAATCCGCTATCTCTCTCTTCATATTATTCCACCAAAAGTGTTGCTTCAAATTCTGATACATTTTAGTACTCCCGGGATGAATAGTATACCTTGATTTATGGCCTTCATTAAGAACTTGGTGTTTAACCCGTTCAACATTAGGCACACACAATCGACCTCTGAAAGTCAATACTCCTTCAGAACTGAGTGAGAAATCCTCAAATTTACCTTCCTTGATTTTATCCATAATCTTTACCAATTCCGGGTCATCCTTCTGAGCTTCCTTTATTTGTTGAACTAAAGTTGGAAATACTCGAATGTTCGCAAAAATAGCTCCATGTTTAGATTCATAAGGACTCCAATCTTGAGCATCCTCCAACATCTTCCATTCCCGCACCATTAATGAAGCTACATAAGACTTCCGGCTAATAGCATCAGCTACCACATTTGCCTTGCCCGGATGATAGGAAATTGTACAATCATAATCCTTCAATAGCTCCATCCATCTTCGTTGTCTATTATTCAACTCTTTCTGGGAGAAAAGATACTTCAAACTCTGATGATCTGTGAAAATCTCAAACTTTGCTCCATAGAGATAATGTTTCCACTTGTGCAATGCAAAGACAATAGCTGCAAGCTCCATATCATGGGTAGGATAATTCTGCTCACTTGGAGTTAACTTCCTCGAAGCATATGCAATAACCCTTCCATTCTGCATTAATACACACCCGAGGCCTTCTTTAGAAGCATCACTATAGATTACCAAATCATCATTACCATTAGGTAGGGCGAGAATAGGAGCTGTAGTCAATCTCTTCTTCAACTCTTCAAAACTAGCTTGACATTTTTCATCCCACACATAAGGAATATTCTTTCGAGTCAACTGAGTCAAGGGAGTTGCGATCTTAGAAAACCCCTCAATGAACCTTCTGTAGTACCCGGCTAACCCCAAGAAACTTCGAATTTCTGTAACTGATTCTGGCCTCCTCCACTTCACAATAGCCTCAACTTTGGATGGATCAACTGATATACCTTTATTAGAAATCACATGCCCAAGAAAAGATACTTCATTGAGCCAAAAAGCACATTTACTGAATTTAGCAAACAACTGCTTCTCACGAAGAATAGATAAAACCATTCGCAAATGCTGTTCATGCTCCTCCCGGGACTTGGAATAAACCAGAATATCATCAATAAATACAACCACGAAGGTATCAAGATAAGGTTTAAAGACTCTGTTCATCATATCCATAAAAACAGCCGGAGCATTAGTCAACCCGAAAGGCATAACCAGAAACTCATAATGGCCATATCTACTACGAAAAGCAGTTTTAGAAATGTCTTCAGAACGGATTTTCAATTGATGGTACCCACTCCTCAAGTCAAGTTTTGAAAAGACAACTAACCCTTGAAGTTGATCAAATAAATCATCAATATGAGGAAGCGGATATTTATTCTTTATAGTTACCTGATTCAGCTTTCTGTAGTCAATACACAGCCTCAAGGACCCATCTTTCTTTTTAACAAACAATACTGGAGCTCCCCACGGGGATACACTAGGACGAATGAATCCTCGATCAAGTAACTCTTGCAACTGAACCTTCAACTCTTTCAATTCAGCTGGGGCCATTCTGTAAGGTGCCTCAGATATAGGAGCCGTACCTGGAAGTAAGTCAATACAGAACTCTATTTCCCGGTCAGGAGGCATAGCATACTCAGAAGAAAATACATCTGAAAATTCTTTAAAAATAGGCACATCCCCAATATCAGGAACCCTTTTAGTAGTATCCAAAACACTAGCCAAATACCCCGCACAACCACGGTTCAACAACTTTCTAGCCTTCATATAAGAAATAATTCTAATCTCTCTACCCCAGGGAACAGTTTCAAAAGAAAATTTAGAAACATTTGGGATAGAAAATGTGACCACTTTATTAGCACAATCAACCGACGCATGATATTTACCCAACCAATCCATACCCAAGATAACATCAAAATCTTGTAATGGTAAGATAACTAAATCAGCAGGTAAAACATGCTCACGTATATGCACATCACAAGAATGCAACACCTCATTGGTCACCAAACACTCCCCTATAGGAGTTGACACCTCTAACACATAAGGTAGAGATTCAGAAGACATATGCAATCGAGAAGCAAAATGCACAGACATATAAGAATGCGATGAGCCAGGGTCTATAAGTGTACGTGCCCTCAAACTAGACACAGAAATAATACCTCCTATCACATTAGAGGACTCCGAAGCCTGTTGCTGAGAAATAGCAAAGACACGACCCTGAACCTTAGGCTTGCCTGAGGAATCCCTCTTCTGACCTTGAGAGGACCCAATCACACTTCCCGATGCTTGTATCCTATACTTAGGGAAATCCCTCTGAAAATGTCCTAACTGACCACAGTTCAAACACTTGCCCTGCTTCTTCCAACATCTCTCTTCTGAATGCCCTTCTTTCTGACAATAATTACAAACTCCTCTACTCTGACTCCCTGAAGTATTATTTTGATTTCTGTTACCTGCCTGTCTTTGAGAAAACCCTTTAAATTGTGAAGATCCACCTTGATTTCCTCTACTCTCACCACGTTGTGGTTGCCTAACTTGCTTCCCAGCGCCTAACAATTCCATCTTCCTTTTATGTTCCTCAATGTCATGCTCCACCTGGTAAGCTCGATCCACTGCATACTGAAAATCTTGCAACTTATGGGATACTAGCTGAGTTCTAATCACGGTTTTCAAACCTTTCACAAACCTTGTAGCCTTCCTCTCCTCAGTTGCCACTAGGTGAGTACAATACCTGGACAACTCTGAAAATTTAGCTGAATATTGAGCAATTGACATAGAACCTTGCTCCAAGTTAAGAAATTCCATCTCCTTCCTGTCTTGGTCTACTCAAGGAATAAAGTGTTCTTTAAACTTCCCCAGAAAATTCTCCCAAGTGTAAGGTACATGAGTCTCATCCCATTTTGTTTTCAAAGCTTTCCACCAATGCTCAGCCGCTCCATTCAATTTATAGGTAGCAAACCTAACTTGATCTTCCTCCGAACATCTCAAAGCATCAAAGATCTTTTCCATCGATTCAATCCACCTTTCAGTTTTAGATACATCGGGCTCTCCATCATACTCCATAGGCTTCATTTTCAGAAACTGTTCTAGGCCATATCTTGGTGGTACCTGTTCCCTTTCTTGCCTCTGATCATTTATAGTTTTCATCGCTGCTTCGAACATTCCCTGAAACATAATTCGAGCCTCTTCTCTGGCATCCCCTTGCCCCGAAGAGCCGGCCTGATCTCCGTCAGTTTCACCCATTTTTAATGAATACCTGCATCAAACACTCAACGTTACTCACTCTATACTCTACTACCCTCCTAGATCATTTAGTCATTCTAGACCATCTACAACCTAGCCCTGATACCAACTGTCGCGCCCCGTACCCGTGGTCCTACTTGGCCCCACGCTCGGGACACGAACGGAAGACGTTATGAAACCTTTTAGAAAATTTTTCGAAATGTCCTTTTAAAAAGTGGCACAAAAACACTCTTGAAGTTCAAAGACTTCACTTAACTTGAAACAAACTTTTACAAACATTTTCACAACGAAAGTACTTAGCCCGAAGGCTTACAAACTTTTAAACAAATGTACATATATCAACCTTTACCAAAATAGATGGAACCATAAGAAAGTACGGGTACTCTACCCAAAGGGTTTACATTTACATAATGTAACCTTCAACAAAACAAGTCCCAACTCTTACCAACCAAACCAACGTCCTCCCGTGCCGAGTGTCCTATCCCCTGGACCCGCCTTTATCTAAAACAGTAAACAAATAAGGGTGAGAATAAATCTCAGTAAGCTACTAAAATGCAACTACGTTACATGCTGATATGATGATCATAAAGAAACAATATCAACAAGTAAGCATATAGCATATAACATCAACTCATATATCACTTATATCACATTGCCCACACTCCGGTGGATACCAAAGCCAAGGTTTAACCAATAACAATAACTGATGAGAATACCAACTGAGAAACCCATCAGAGAAAACCATCTGAGCAGCATAAATAGCTGAAGCCGTCGGGATCCCGAAAACCAACCATAACCAATAGAACCAAGTAACCAGAGAGGGAAATATGACACAAAGTCATAACCCAAATACTCACCAAAGGGAGCAATTCATCCCATCCAAGGCCAATCTGGATTGGGGAAACTAAAAGGCACAGTGGACATCTTATAGTGAACTTGGCTTGTGTGCCACTATAATTCTCCCACCGCCTGACTCACAAGCTCCAATGGAAAACCTTATAGTGGACTTACCTGTACCACTATAATTCTTCCATTGGCTGACTCCACAACAAGACCAGCTGGACTTTTAACAAGAAGCACAGTAATGAATACTTGCTAAACAAAACCCGAGGCATTTAATCCAAGAAGGAACTAAGCCAAATACATCACAAGATGCACACAAAGAATCCTTATAAAGAGTCCATAAAAAGGACATTTAATCCATTACTAACATTCCACAACAATCATCTAAATACTTTAGGACACTACCCAAAAACTAGACCAAGGTTGATCTTTAAACCCCTTAGTTTGAACTCTCTAAACTTTTTCCAGACAACTGGACGGTCGCCCAAACAGGGCTGTGCGGCCGCCCAAAATGCTCTGTCCCAAGAACAAAAACCTTCAGATAGATGTGCGGCCGCACACCCATTTTTGGGCGGCCGCCCACATCACCCGGCAGGCCTAAAAACTTAACCAAAGTTTACTCTTTTTGTTTCACAAGCATAACATATATACTACACAACTTAGACACTTTCATTAACAACTTTCATAGGATTACAACTTGGTTGCTAACCCATTCCCATACTCAGCAAAACCCAATTCCATATACTCCCTTTGTCCCAAAATTACAAGTATAAAAAATATTACCCAAATCACAAAATTAACAAGTAGGAGTATCATATATAGCATATATGACTATTTTAACATTTAAAGGGGAATTAGTAACTTACCTAGTTCCAGAAAAAGTATCGCTGAAATAAGTTTTGTTCGGCTAGAAATGACCTATTCGATGCCCTGATCATTTTTATATAATTAGTTTTTAAAACGGGTAAGTAAATAAAAAGAATTAAATTGAAATGGGATGAACTTACCTTTTTTCTTTAACCTAGGAACAGAATGAGAGAAATGTTGCAGAACAAATGAAAATAACACAGAGAAGGAAGAAGGGATAAGTTTCCTTAAATATCATTAACCCTTTTTACAAAATGGTCACCCTACTTTCAAGGTTAACACTTTAGCCCCTAAACTTATTTTTTCAACAAGGACCCTAAAGTTTCAACTTAATCATTTAACTCCTTTAAATCATTATTTTTACTAACTAAGTAAATAACATAAATAATCAAGTATGATATGCAAATCATAAAATATGATGCAACACATAAAAATGCACATATAAGTCAAATAAAAATCCCCAAAAATATAAAATAAATAGGAACGGGTTTTGGGGTCGCTACAATCACTCCCCCTTAAAGAAAATTCGTCCCGAATTTTAAGGTTACTTACCGAGGCCCTCAAACAACCAAGGGTACTTCCTCTCGATCTCCTCCCGAAGTTCCCAAGTCGATTCCTCCACATTGTGATTCCTCCACACAACTCGAACAAGAGGGATACTTTTGTAATAACATGCATAAATGTTATTCTCGATACTTGTGAATGTTAATTTTGTGTTTGGGGTGATTTTTGTGGTACTTGTAAATTTGGGACAAAAGGAGTAAAATTCCCCTGTGTAAAATTATAAAGGGATTTGGAAAGATGAGTTTGAATGATGTTATGCCTTTTCTTGGAATGTTGAATTTGTTAGGAAATGTTACTCCTACGTTTGGAACGGAAAATATTTCAACCAGGGAAAGAATGAAAATTTCGCATTTTAGTACACTGTGCGACCGCACAAAAATGAGTGTACGACCGCACATCTTTCTGAAGGATTTTTCAAAGAAATTGGCATGCTTGTGTGCGGCCGCACAGTCCATTGTGGGCGACCGCACAGTTGTCTGAAAAACAAAGATTTTGTTTAAAGTTTGTATAAAGTTGGAAGTAACCCTAGTTAAGGTATATAACCTTAATATAAGATGTCCTAGCAAGTGTTGTGATACTTTAGGGGCATCAGACTTGGTCTTAACCATGTATACTCATTGAATTAAAATGAGAACATAGGTATAAGAGTAGTATCTCTTCTTTATGTCTTGAAAGTGCTATGAACAAGCACTAATGTGTTATACTTGTTGTGAATCCAATGATTGTGCACCTAAGAGGCATTAGCATAAGGTCTTAGACTTGAACATCCTAAGATTAGGATTGGGATTTGGTAAGAGTAAATGTATAACTCTTATACTTGTTTGAATGTCCAAAGATTGGAAGTTATAACTTGAAGTATAAGACATTAAAAGCTTGTATGTGATTTGAATATCCAAAGAATTGGATTAAGACTTGAATATAAGATAATAAAATCTTGTACTTGACTTGACACCAATACATATGTATGGTAGTGAACTAGAAAGTGCTATAAGTAAGCACTAACGTGTATGAGACATGTTCTTGTTGTGTATGTGCAAACATTGCATACATTTTCTTGATACAAGGTGACTTCTTGAGTACTTGAAGCATGTTCCTTGTTGAGCTAGTCCACTAGATTTGGATTAGTTCTTCTCCCGTTGTTCAAGTAAATATCTACTTGTACTTTCTTGTGTGAGTCCAGCTGGTTCTCCTTGGTTGTTCGAAAATGTATAGGTTCACGCTTGTCGCGAGAGCTGGGGTTTAAGTGACAATCAGGTCCCTATGTATTTCCGCCCGACCCCTTACTACCGGCCATAGTAAGGGCATAGCTTCCTTAGTTGGAGCAATAAGCCTGACTTAAGTGAATGCTAAATTCCCATCCCGAACACCTCATGAATAATCATGAGTACTGATATTGAGAATGACACTGGTTACCGGGTCTTCTGATATATACTGAATAATCAGTTCCTGTTATTGATCATGATGTCAAAGTAATACAAGCTTCGACAACAATGGTATTCTTGGGAGGAATAAGGAAGGAAGCAATATCCTTATAACTTGCTTGTTTAGCTTATGTGCTACTTGATGAGTGGATTATCCTCTCATATACTTGTTACTTGATGATACTTGATAAATGATTATTTGAGTATCTACTTGAATTGCATGATAACATGTCATGTAGTTGCATCTAATAGCTTACTGAGATTTATCTCACCCTTTATTTGCTTCCCCCCCCCAGGAAGGAAGGATAGTGCGCAGTGAGGCTCGACAGAGTTGGGAGCTTGCTTCGCAGGTCGTGATTATTTTGGGGGCTTGTGTCCTTTTACACTTGGTGAGGACGATGTATTGGGTTGTATAACTCCTTATTTTGGGGTAGACAGTCTTGTTTAGTTCTTGTTGTCACTAGACATCTTGTATGGTACTCTTAATGCCAGCTTATGTGCTAGGCATGTTTCCGCTGTGTATGTATTAAGTTTGGTTTTAAATTTTCTTGTATAGAACTCGTGTTGTGAGCTAGTATAGCTCCTTACTCTAGAGTATATATATCATGTCAGTTTGTTAAACAAATGTCATTAAGTTTCTTGTTAAGTTCTTGTTTCCCGTTAGGCACTCCATCCAGGTTCGAGGTTCTATTAGGGGATCCCGGGACCTGGGGGCGTGTCAGGTTGGTATCAGAGCTACCCTGGTTTAGCTACCCTGTTTAGCTACCTTGGTTTGCTCTAAGTCTGGATAGGGTCTATGGCCTAGGTATGGGTGAGTCTTGGGGTGTTATTAATAACGCTGAGTGTTTACCTACAGGTACAATGAGTTCTGAAGGTACTAGTGGCAGTAATCAGCTGAGATCTATAACTCCTCAAGAAGAAATGGTTGATAATGTTGACTGGGATTATCCTAATCGTCTTACAAGGTTCTTGAAGCTGAAACCTCGCAGTTTTGACGGGGAACTTGATGCTAAAAAGGCAGAGGAGTGGATTGAAAGTATTGAGAAGATTTTTACAGCCTTGAGATGTGCAGGTGGTGATAAGGTAACCTTTGCAACCTTTAAACTTGAGAAAGCCGCTGAACATTGGTGGCAAGTGTTGAGTAAAAGTTGGGAACTGGAAGGTGTACCACAGACATGGGAGAATTTTCTTAAAGCTTTTAAGTCGCAGTTTATTCCAACAGTGGTCCAAGATAGAAAGGAAATGGAATTTCTTAATCTGGAGCAGGGAAGTCTGACCGTGGGGCAATACTCAACCAAGTTCACAGAATTGGCAAGGTATTGTGATCACTTAGTTCCAAATGAAGCCAAGAAGGCACAGAGGTTTGTTAAAGGGTTGAGGACTGAGTATAGGAAGCAACTTCTTTCTTTACAACTCACTAGCTATCAGCAAGCAGTGGAGAAGGCTTATACCATTGAAAATGATATTGAAGAACACAAGGTGAAGTTGGGAACAACCATGACTGGTCGTGTATCGGAGAAAACTCAGGGATCTGGTTCTAGAGGTGGTAAATCTGGCCGCCAAGATCGTCGATTCCGACAGCCAACTGAAAGCAAAGGTAGTGTATCAACTGGTTCGAGGACAACAGTCCAAGGTCCCAGGAGAGTATGTGGCAATTGTTCAAAAGAAGGCCATTCTGAAGACAAATGTTGGCTAAAGCAAGGAAAGTGTATAGTGTGTGGTGAAGCGGGGCACTTTGCTAGAAATTGTTCTAAAAGTAAAGTAAATCAAGTTGGGGGTACAAGTCAACCAGCCTCAGGTTCTAAGAGAGATAGTGGGGGTCGACCAAAAGTTCAGGGTCGAGTGTTTGCTTTAGATCAGCAGGGTGTAGCTGAGTCTTCTGCGGTCATAGGAGGTATTATATTACTTTCTAGTACGAGAGCGCGAGTCTTGATAGATCCAGGCTCATCTCATTCTTATGTGGCATCTCATTTTGTATCGCATTTGCATGTTCTTCCTGATTCTATGCCTTATGTGCTAGAAGTAGCTTCCCCTATGGGAGATTGCATGTTTACTTCTGAGGTTTACAAGAAATGTGAGGTTCTGGTGGGTGATCATTCCCTTCTTGCCGACCTAGTCGTGTTACCTATAAGGGACTTTGACGTGATTCTTGGCATGGATTGGCTATATGTGCATCATGCATCTGTTGATTGTTATAGAAAAGTAGTAACTTTTTCTATTCCTGGTTTGCATGATTTTTCCTTTGAAGGTGATAGGCCTTTATGTGCTATACATGTTATTTCTGCTTTAAAAGCTAGAAAACTTTTATCTCGTGGTTGTGCCGGGTATCTCGCATGTGTACTTGATCAGAGTTTATCTGTTTCCAAGATGGAGGATATTCCTGTTGTGTCTGAATTTTCAGATGTGTTCTCTTCTGAGTATAGCATGCCACCTGATCGAGAGCTTGAGTTCTGTATTGAGTTATTACCAGGTACAGCACCAATCTCTAAAGCACCTTATAGAATGGCTCCAGCTGAGTTAAGAGAGTTGAAAACACAGCTTGAGGAATTGCTTGAAAGGGGCTTTATCAGACCTAGTGTATCACCGTGGGGTGCACCAGTGTTATTTGTCAGAAAGAAAGATGGGACTCTGCGATTGTGTATTGATTACAGAGATCTTAATCAGGTAACTATCAAGAACAAATATCCGTTACCTCATATTGATGACTTGTTTGATCAGCTTCAGGGTTCAGTAGTGTATTCGAAGCTTGACTTGAGAAGTGGTTATCATCAGTTGAAAATCAGATCTGAGGATATACCAAAGACAGCTTTCCGTACCAGGTATGGGCATTATGAGTTTATTGTTATGCCATTCGGTTTGACAAATGCTCCAGTTGTATTTATGGATTTGATGAACCGTATATTCAAGCCATATCTTGATTGTTTCGTGGTGGTATTCATTGATGACATTCTTGTGTATTCTAAGTCACGGGCTGAGCATGAACAACATCTCAGAGTAGTATTACAAGTTCTTCGTGAGAAACAACTATTTGCAAAATTCAGAAAATGTGCTTTCTGGTTAGAAGAGGTTTCATTCTTGGGGTATGTGGTGTCTGCTACTGGTATTGCAGTAGATCCTTCCAAAGTTGAAGCAGTTGTAAACTGGAAAAGGCCAACTACAGTGACTGAGATCCGTAGTTTCTTGGGCTTAGCTAGTTATTATCGGAGGTTCATTGAGGGATTCTCCAAGATTGCTACTCCATTGACTAATATGACTCGAAAAGCTATTTCTTTTGAGTGGAATGACAAATGTGAAGCAAGTTTTCAGGAGTTGAAAAGGCGTTTGACTACAGCTCTAGTCTTGGCTTTACCTAATGGTTCTGAGCATTTTATGGTTTATACTGATGCTTCTAAAGAAGGATTGGGTTGTGTTCTAATGCAAGATGGCAAGGTAATAGCTTATGCTTCTCGAAAATTATCTCCTTATGAAAAGAATTATCCTACTCATGATTTAGAGTTGGCTGCGATTATTTTTGCTTTGCATAAATGGAGGCATTATTTGTATGGAACCAAATTTGAAGTCTTTACCGATCATAAAAATTTGAAGTACTTGTTTTCTCAAAAAGAGCTTAATATGAGACAACGTAGATGGATGGAGAAATTGAAGGATCATGATTGTACTATCCTTTATCATCCAGGAAAAGCCAATGTTGTGGCAGATGCACTGAGCAGAAAGACTTATATTTCTTGCTTGATGATTCCTGAATGGAAGATGTTTGAAGATTTGTGTGATTGGAGTCCTTGTGAATCAAATCATGGAGTTATGTTTGCTAATATAAAAGCTACTACAGATTTACTCCAACAGATCAAAGAAGCTCAGGTAAGTGATTCTGAATTACAGAAAATCATTAGTGAAATGAATGAAGGAAAGCAACCAGATTTTTCTTTTAATAGTGATGGAATTCTTACCTTCCGAGGTCGAGTTTGTATTCCAGTTGATCCAGAAATAAAGAAGAAAGTTCTTGAAGAGGCTCACAAAGCCAAGTATACTATTCATCCTGGAAGTACTAAAATGTACCAAGACTTGAAGAAACATTTCTGGTGGAACAATATGAAAAGAGAAATTGCTGAGTATGTATCCAAATGTTTGACTTGTCAACAAGTAAAAGTGGAACATCAACGTCCCGCAGGTTTGTTGCAACCATTGGAAATTCCGGAGTGGAAATGGGAACATATTACTATGGATTTTGTGACTGGTTTGCCACGTACCAGACGAGGCCATGATGCTGTTTGGGTTATAGTGGACAGGTTGACTAAATCAGCTCATTTCTTGTCTGTTTCCATGGGATATTCATTGTCTCAGTTGGCATCTTTGTATGTTCAGGAGATTGTCCGACTGCATGGGGTTCCTGTGAGTATTGTATCTGATAGAGATCCTCGTTTTACTTCTCGATTCTGGCAGTCTCTTCAGGGTGCTATGGGTACTAAATTGAATTTCAGTACAACTTTTCATCCTCAATCTGATGGGCAATCTGAGAGACTTATACAGATTCTCGAGGATATGTTACGTGCTTGTGTTATTGATTTCAAAGGCAGTTGGGATACTCATCTTCCTTTGGCTGAGTTTGCTTATAATAACAGTTTTCAGTCTAGCATTGAAATGGCTCCATATGAGGCTCTTTATGGCAGAAAATGTTGATCTCCTATATGCTGTGATGAAGTGGGAGAAGCTAGACTCTTGGGTCCTGAAATGGTTCAACAGTCAGTTGAAAGTGTGAAACTTATTCGAGATAGATTGCGCACAGCTCAGAGTAGACAAAAGAGTTATGCAGATCATCGTAGAAGGGATCTTGAATTCCAGGTAGGTGGCTTTGTATTCTTGAAGGTCTCTCCTCGTAGAGGTATAAAGAGATTTGGGAAGAAAGGAAAGTTATTTCCTCGTTATATCGGTCCATTTGAGATTCTTGAAAGAGTTGGGAAGTTGGCTTATAGAGTGGCTTTACCTCCTTCTTTATCTGGTATTCATAACGTGTTCCATGTATCTATGCTTCGCAAGTATATGGCAGATGAATCACATGTTCTTGAGTATGAGACTATTCCATTTCAGCCTGATTTGTCTTATGAGGAACAACATGTTGAAATTCTGGACTGGAAAGAGCAAGTATTGCGTACCAAAAGGATTTCCATTGTGAAGGTCCTTTGGAGGAATCATGAAATTGAAGAGGCTACTTGGGAAACCGAGAAAGAGATGCGAGATAAATACCCGAGCCTATTTGAAAACTTTGGTAAGTAAAAATTCGTGGGCGAATTTTCTTTAAGGTGGGGAGGATGTAACACCCATCGAATTTCCTGTTAAATACTTGACATACTTGTTAAATACTTGAACTTGCATATTATGTGCTAGTTTTACTTGGGTTAAATTTTTAACTGCTTTAGAATATTAAGGTGGTTAAATTCTAGTTTTGACTTTTGGGCCATTTGTGAAATTTTGACTTTAGGGGTCTTTTTGTTAAAAGTGAAACTTGAGGGGCCTAGGTGCAATTGTTGGAAACTTGAATGTATATCAAGTTTTGGGTTTGCCTGAGAAAGGCATTTCACCCAAATTCTTCTCGTTCTTTCTCTGTTTCAAAGTTAGGGTTAGGTTTTTACCCTATTCTCGACTCCTCGAGTTTAATTATCCCTCCGTTCTTGATTCCGATCCCGGATTAATATTCGTGGCGTTGAATAGAGCGTTCCAGGCCGAACAGAAATAAGTTTGGGTCAACTTGAATTTTGACTAGGTAAGTTATTAGCTCCCCCTTGCTTGTAATAACATGCATAAATGTTATTCTCGATACTTGTGAATGTTAATTTTGTGTTTGGGGTGATTTTTGTGGTACTTGTAAATTTGGGACAAAAGGAGTAAAATTCCCCTGTGTAAAATTATAAAGGGATTTGGAAAGATGAGTTTGAATGATGTTATGCCTTTTCTGGGAATGTTGAATTTGTTAGGAAATGTTACTCCTACGTTTGGAACGGAAAATATTTCAACCTGGGAAAGAATGAAAATTTCACATTTTAGTACACTGTGCGACCGCACAAAAATGAGTGTGCGACCGCACATCTTTCTGAAGGATTTTTAAAAGAAATTGACATGCTTGTGTGCGGCCGCACAGTCCATTGTGGGCGACCGCACAGTTGTCTGAAAAACAAAGATTTTGTTTAAAGTTTGTATAAAGTTGGAAGTAACCCTAGTTAAGGTATATAACCTTAATATAAGATGTCCTAGCAAGTGTTGTGATACTTTAGGGGCATCAGACTTGGTCTTAACCATGTATACTCATTGAATTAAAATGAGAACATAGGTATAAGAGTAGTATCTCTTCTTTATGTCTTGAAAGTGCTATGAACAAGCACTAATGTGTTATACTTGTTGTGAATCCAATGATTGTGCACCTAAGAGGCATTATCATAAGGTCTTAGACTTGAAGTATAAGACATTAAAAGCTTGTACGTGATTTGAATATCCAAAGAATTGGATTAAGACTTGAATATAAGATAATAAAATCTTGTACTTGACTTGACACCAATACATATGTATGGTAGTGAACTAGAAAGTGCTATAAGTAAGCACTAACGTGTATGAGACATGTTCTTGTTGTGTATGTGCAAACATTGCATACATTTTCTTGATACAAGGTGACTTCTTGAGTACTTGAAGCATGTTCCTTGTTGATCTAGTCCACTACATTTGGATTAGTTCTTCTCCCGTTGTTCAAGTAAATATCTACTTGTACTTTCTTGTGTGAGTCCAGCTGGTTCTCCTTGCTTGTTCGAAAATGTATAGGTTCACGCTTGTCGCGAGAGCTGGGGTTTAAGTGACAATCGGGTCCCTATGTATTTCCGCCCGACCCCTTACTACCGGCCATAGTAAGGGCATAGCTTCCTTAGTTGGAGCAATAAGCCTGACTTAAGTGAATGCTAAATTCCCATCCCGAACACCTCATGAATAATCATGAGTACTGATATTGAGAATGACACTGGTTACCGGGTCTTCTGATATATACTGAATAATCAGTTCCTGTTATTGATCGTGATGTCAAAGTAATACAAGCTTCGACAACAATGGTATTCTTGGGAGGAATAAGGAAGGAAGCAATATCCTTATAACTTGCTTGTTTAGCTTATGTGCTACTTGATGAGTGGATTATCCTCTCATATACTTGTTACTTGATGATACTTGATAAATGATTATTTGAGTATCTACTTGAATTGCATGATAACATGTCATGTAGTTGCATCTAATAGCTTACTGAGATTTATCTCACCCTTTATTTGCTTCCCCCCCAGGAAGGAAGGATAGTGCGCAGTGAGGCTCGACAGAGTTGGGAGCTTGCTTCGCAGGTCGTGATTATTTTGGGGGCTTGTGTCCTTTTACACTTGGTGAGGACGATGTATTGGGTTGTATAACTCCTTATTTTGGGGTAGACAGTCTTGTTTAGTTCTTGTTGTCACTAGACATCTTGTATGGTACTCTTAATGCCAGCTTATGTGCTAGGCATGTTTCCGCTGTGTATGTATTAAGTTTGGTTTTAAATTTTCTTGTATAGAACTCGTGTTGTGAGCTAGTATAGCTCCTTACTCTAGAGTATATATATCATGTCAGTTTGTTAAACAAATGTCATTAAGTTTCTTGTTAAGTTCTTGTTTCCCGTTAGGCACTCCATCCAGGTTCGAGGTTCTATTAGGGGATCCCGGGACCTGGGGGCGTGTCACACCCTACTTTCAAGGTTAACACTTTAGCCCCTAAACTTATTTTTTCAACAAGGACCCTAAAGTTTCAACTTAATCATTTAACTCCTTTAAATCATTATTTTTACTAACTAAGTAAATAACATAAATAATCAAGTATGATATGCAAATCATAAAATATGATGCAACACATAAAAATGCACATATAAGTCAAATAAAAATCCCCAAAAATATAAAATAAATAGGAACGGGTTTTGGGGTCGCTACACTATATTTCGGGTCGTGACATTCACTCCCCCTTAAAGAAAATTCGACCCGAATTTTAACGAGACTTACCCGAAAGACTAATTAGCTACGGATACGATAGTTCCGCATTTCTCAAATTCCTCAATTGTCCAATCTAACCCACTAAAAGGTAACCTTAAGTAATGCTTACGATAACACCACCTCTCGAACCGAATCATTCCATTATTATCTTCATTACTAATCAAAATCTGTACTAAAATCGAAGAATCCAAATTAATTCCACACATAATTCTCGAGGTATCTCAAGCTCGCCTTATTCATAACCTTAACTACACCGCAAAGGTACTTCCATTTGTAAATCGCATACTTAGTATTATTCCCCAGAAATCCAAAACATTACCATCTCGAGCTAAATTAGCTTTTTTTTTTTTTTTTTTTTTTATAATATGAAGAGCTAAAGAAATTTTCCATCCCCATAATATTCACCAAAGGCTATATCTCTACGGATTCCCATTATAGTGCTCTCGCTCGAGGTATCACCTTAAACTAGGGGTGTAATATAACCCAAAAATTTAATACGACATGTGCACTTAAATCTACGCCATAACATCATCGTCATAACACTCCAATCCTTGAAAGTCTAAAATAATTACGAATACTCAGTAGTCCGAAAATGATCTAAATTTTATCTTCACGGTATTTCCTCTAACTCCCTTTTTAGTTAATAATCTGTGCTCATATACCCAAGGAAATCTACAAATCTCAAATCCTCAATAACTAACCCAAGTTAGTCTTTCACGCATACATTTATTAACCTAATGATACTTAGGTTCAATAGTGCTACCGTCATAATAAACCAATTAGCTAGCAAGGTTCCAACTGACCCAATACCAATTCATGATATTCCTTAATTATGCCCAAGTATTGATAATCAACTTCCTTCACATACCCTTGACCCAATTCGGGAAACGCCACCAAGAAGAGATTTAGGACCAAAGAACCACTCTCTAACCAAAATTCAAAATGCCTTTAACATAGATTGAGAAATTATTACTCTCCCAAAATATACTTAGTCCCTTCTAACTTAACACGCTTACCACCATTAATGATCATAACTCCTACAACAAACTCATCATCCATAACAAATCGTACACCTCTCCATGCTAATCCATTCTGATACATTCACGGAGATGCACTAAAAGTGACCAAAATTTTCCTCAAGAGATCCTCATTGAATCCTCAACTCCTATAACTCAACCGATACAATATGGATATTGATCTAAATATTAGCATTACAACCTTGTACCACAAAAATGCAATTTAACCCCAAGCTTCTCCTCAAACACTAGGTACTATTCGGAAGAAAACGAAAATCTTACGAATGATATATACACCCAACAAACTGACCGAAACTAAATACTCGGATTTCAATTAAGAAAAGATAAGTATAACTCTACCCAAAGGAATGGTCTCAAACAGTTTTAAGAAATGAAGAATGGAGAATATAACAATCCCCTACAACAATAGATTAAAGCAATAGTAACATCAAAATCTTGCAATAGCAACATGGCTAATTTAGAAGGTGAGACATAACCATACTTAAGCACATCATAAGCACATAAGACTTCATCAGATACCCTAAACTCCTCCATAGGAGTAGACACCTACAACACATAAGTCAAAGACTCAGAAGAAATAAATGCAACTAAATGCACAGAAACACATAAATGCGATGACCCTAAAATGCACGCACTCGCTCTCACGACGCAAATAATACCTCCTAAAATTATCCGTTACCTGGTGAGTGCTGATTAATTGCAAATACTCTACCCGAAACCTTGGGCTTCCCCGAAGCATCCCTCTTCTGACCCTGTGGTATTCCAGTTCCTGTCCCCGATGACTGAACTCTAAACCTCGGACAATCTTTAACGAAGTGTCCCAACTGACCACGCTTCACACATTTTCCTTGCTTCTTCCAACACTTGTCTTCTGAGTGTCCTATCCTCTGACAGTAGCTGCAGACTTTCCCATTTCGTGTCCCCTTATTAGAACCTTGATTTCCTACTGCTGGTTGCCCTTGAAGTTGCCCTCTGAATCGAGTTTGCACTCCAGAATTACCTCTGTTATCCGAATGTTGCTGTTGTGACTTACTCTGCCCTCCTTGATTACCCGGGTTAACCATCTCAGTCTTCCTTTTGTGTTCCCAAATATCCTGCTCAATCAAGTAGGCTCGATCCACCGCATCCTGAAAAGGTTGAATTCTTTGGGCTAAAAGTTGAGTCCTAATAGCTGTCTTCAAACCCCTGATCAATCTCATCGCTTTCTGCTCCTCGGTCCGCACAAGGTATTCACAACACCTGGCTAATTCTGTGAACTTAGCTGAGTACTGTGCTACTGACATCATGCCTTGCTCCAAGCTGAGGAACTCGATCTCTTTCCGGTTTTGATTTACTAGAGAGATAAAATGATCTTTGAATTTCCTCACGAACCACTCCCAAGGATATGGTACAAGAGTCGTATCCCAACTGGTCTTCAGTGCCTTCCACCAATGTTCCGCAGCCCCCACGAGCTTATAAGCTGCAAACAGAACCCTATCCTCATCAGTGCAACCAAAGACATCGTAGATTTTCTCCATCGATCCTATCCATAGCTCGGCTTTCTTCACATCCGGCTCACCGTCGTACTCACTTGGTTTCAACTTTAAGAACTGCTCCAACCCGTATCGCGGAGGTGCTACATGTTCCTCTCTCGGCCCTTGGTCATGAATTGATTTCACGGCCGCTTCAAACCTCCCTTGAAATATTGCACGGTTTTCTTCCCGAAGATCATTCTGATTCTGAGCCCCACTAGAACCTTCACCTGTCCTTCTTCCAGCCATTGAGAACAATTACCTGTATAAAACATCAACCGTTACTCACTCCGAACACAACTACCCTCCTAGGTCGTTCTAGCCACCTATACCGATACTTAGAGCTAAACCATAGCTCTGATACCAACTGTCACGACCCCAAACCCCGCGGGCCCGAGATCGCGAGCTGGATGTCGACTTAAAACCAAAACTCAAAAATATAGAAGTTAAAAATTTCATTTTGAACCAAAAGATGATAACACAAGGTTTTACAAATCCAAGTTTAAATCAACAAAGTACATCTAACATAAGCTCCACAGCTTATGCCCAAAAGAATAAAATATACAATTCTTAATGACGTCAATAATGGTAAAACTATTCCCAAAAGATTATACATTTAAATAATGTATACCGATCCATAACAACCTGCCCCAAAATCTCAATCCTCTCGACGTCCTCCTCAATCCGCGAATCCTAATCCTTTTCCTCCTGGGGGGGGGGTTCAGGAAAAACAAAGATGGAAATAAACGGGGTGAGATAAAATCTCAGTAAGTTACTAATGCAACTACATGACATGCTAATGTGCAATGACCAATAGCAATTAACATAAGACAGATAGCAGCGGAATAATAAGTAACATGCTGTCAAACAGTAATATCCAATAATCAATCATATAAATAAACATATAACAACAAATGAGAGGCTCCCTATCGCCAACCGTCCCATACCGGTTGGAAATAACGACCAGCTCAACATGCAACACATAAAGCTGAAATAAACACTCATAAGTGGATACATAGCCAAGGTTTCACCCAACTGAAGAACCAAATAAAGGTCGCTGCGCAGCTTCAATAATCAACAAATCGATCTTCATAATAGCATGAAAGCTGAAGAGAAATCCCCGGTCAGAAGCGTCCGATCAACCCAATCAATCAACAAACCATCTTCATAGTAGCATAGAAGCTGAAGAGAAACCCGGTACCGGAACCAATAACCAAATGAAGTGTCACAAAGGACAGGAGACATGCCACAAAGTCATGCTCCAAGTAAAGCTAAAATGCACACAAAGGAGCTAGCTCTTCTCACATCCAAGGCCAATCTGGAGGAGGGTAATAATGGGGCAAAACAATGGTCAACATCACAATGGACTTGGCTGTGCCATCATAATGTTTCGCATCGCCCAAACACACACAAAATACCAGCTGGACTTTCAAGTAAGGCTAAGTAATAAAATACTAGCACAATAAACAACCATTGATTCCAAAGTAGGGAATCATACCAATTAATCACCATAAAAGATGCAAACGATTACTCAAGAAGAGTTCAACAACAATAAACACAACGAGTTTCTCATAAAAGAGCACAACAACGATAAGCGGAATTTCTCATAAAGCGCACAACAACAATGATTATTAGAACCCGATAATTCCATAAAGAGGAACCATACCAAATACATTCCAAAGATGATACTCACAAGTTACACATAAAGAACACAACCCAAACGGTCACTCACAAATAGTACCACGACTATAACCCAAAATTATCCCAAACGAATCCAAAATGTTACACTTATTAGAACATGATCACAACCGGACTAAACCCTACACTTTGGTGTTCAATAACAACCCTCTAGGTACTATAGGACATCGCCTACAACCCAGACCAAATCTTACTCGAAAATCCATTCGATTGGAACAACCACAAATACATCATAAGATGCCCAAACAATACTTGATCAAATTATATAACACTATTGTTCACAAAGGAACCAATTTTAATTACTAAAGTGTTCCACGGTGTTATCTTGAGTTAATTAGAAGAAATAAACTTAAACTAGATAAGCCTTAAGTCTTAAACCAAGAAAAAGGGAGAATTCTGAACCAGGGGGTGGGCGGGCGCCTGAATGACCAGAAGGTATGGCCATTGGAAACGGGTATGTAGGCGGGCGCCTGGTCCAACCCAGGCGGGCGCCTGGTCTACGGGTGGGAGGGATTTCTGCAGCTGGGTTCTTCATTTCCAAACCAAAAACAACCCAAACTTTTGCCATACTAAAAATCCACTAGAATCAAGACTTCCCTCAAGCTTACTAAGTTACCCAAACAACATTTAACCAAAAGGGGACCTTAACAACACCATTTATCAACCCAAAACCAAGAAGCAAAACCACATTCATCAATTCACCATTTTTAACCAAAAACTCAAATAAATTCCAAATAAATTCTAAACTCAACCAAACTTCAAATATAACACATTAAGCATTATCTAAACATGATATGAACATTTTAGCATCAAAATGGGGGAAAAGTAACTTACCCGGATTTTCTCAAAGTTGATGGATTTCAATTATTTTTGACTCTACGCGATCCTATCGACGATCTAAACAAGATTCAAGTTTTAAGAAATGAGAGATTATAAGAGGAAGAGGAAGTAAATGAGGAGAGAAGGAAGAGGAAGAAAACTTACCAAAAGCTTGGAGAGAGAGAGAGAAAAGAGCTGGGAATGGGATGGAGTAGGGTGAGGGAGAAGGAGGTGTAGGAGAATGATTTAAAAAACATACACAAAGACCCCCTCCTCTAATACTACCCAATTCAATACTCCCCACTAACAACTAAGACCCAATATTTCTACACTAGCACAAATGGCCCAAATAAAATGCTAAGCATAAATATTATGACACATAAAATGCACACATAATTATTTAAATAAACCAATTTAAATAAATAAGCAAATGATTAAATAATAATTACTTATTACTAATAAAATAGAGCCTATATTTCGGGTCGTGACATTGCACACTCCCAAGGATGGACTATCCCGGGCGAGGGTCCTATAGGGCAAGCGGCTTCCACCAACCGAAAGAAACGAACCTAGGGTCTAGTGCATCGCAAGATTCCCAATGCGTGAGCCATTCCAATCATGATTAAGCCCCGGTTAAGATCGAGATTCGTCTTAGGGACTTAAGGGACTTCCGGCATAACCTCATCTTTGATGAGGGCCCTCGAATCTTATCCATGGGCTTAAGGATGATTAGTATGAACCATTCATTAGGGCTTGACAACATAGTGTCACCCTATCCATAACACATGACTTAGGTTAATTATAGCCCATATTAACGCATAAGTTAAGGACCGGGTCAAATTTGACCATGGTCACACTTGCTTTCACAAAGAGTCGTGACTCGGGCATTAACTTGGCCATAATTAATCTCAGACATGTATCGGGGACATGGTAACGTGAGCTAGACCAAAAACCAACCAAAGTCTCGGTATTTATGTGTCACGGACAAGTGTGGTTGACTCGGCTCGGAAGGGGAGGTGGAATGGACCCGTGCGCGCTAGAAGGGCACAAGAGCACCAATCAAGCTGCATCGTGGCATCCATCCTGGGTTTAAAGGGCATTTGGAACGTGCAAGGTCAAGTACACGTAGTGTGAAGCCATTCTATGTTCTTTTTTGAGTTAAAATGGAAATTTTGGATTCGTCTTAACATCATGAGCAATGTATAATCAACATATGAACAAGCATGAATAAGCATAATCGCAACAATGAGCAAGTATGAACAAGCTATTTACACAAGCAATCAAGCAAGAATCATATGAACAAACAAAGCAAAAACTTGTACATACAACAAATTGTGCACAACCAAAAGTTCAAAGACTTTACAAGAAACAATCCCTTTGAAAACCTTTTGCAAAACAAGTTGTGCACAATAAAAGGATTCAAAAATTTTCACAAAAGGGGTTATGCACAAGGAGGCCTTAAAAACCCAATTTTATGTCCAAAAAGAACTTGTGCATAACCAAGCTTTAAAAACCAAGTTTTGGCTAAAGAGAAAGAAGGTAATGTGCACAAACAAAACTGTAAATGGAACCTGGACAAGAGCAGAAGCCAAAGGGGCACAGAATGTTCCTGCCCTGCACAAAATTGTCAAATTTTGAAACATTCTGTCCCCTGCCCAACATAGCCGTACGGGTATAGCATGCTGGCAATTATTTTTTTGCTGTTTTTCAACTTCTGATCATCAAGCCCCAGTTTATTGCATCTCCAGAACAGTTTCATCTCCAGAAAGTTCAAGCAGAAACATAGCACACACAAAACAACACAAAAGTTAACGGAAATGGGGAACGGGAGTTTGACCCACACAAAAGCACCCCCAAAATTTATAAAAAGAAGTTTGTGGACACTTTAATCCCCAGCTGAGTCTCCACTGTAAGGATCCCGCTCCCGCGCGGAGGATCGCGACGAGTTTTGGGAGCGAAAAATCCGAACACGGTTATCTCACAAAAGATAACAGAGTCGCCACTTTTGTTAATTATTTAACCCAACAAAAGAAAAGGTTAGAGATTCTATTAGTTCGGAGGTCAGGTTATGCCTTGGGAAGAGTTTCACGTCACCAAAGTCGCCTCGGATAGGACCGAGTCTCCCTAATGTTAGTTAACGAAAGTGCATGTGTGTGTGTGTGTTTTCAAAATGGGAGAAACTGACTGTTTAGGCAAAACCAGTTAATTATTTAACAGAAAAGGTTTATTTTGCAAACTTTCTGGTCAGAAAGGGAAGAAACTGGAAAATGCCCTCCCTGACCAAAGTAGCCGTACGGATGGGGAGGGCTCTCCAGGGCATTTTTACAGTATATCATAAAACAGTTCAGTTTTAGTCAAAACAAAGTATCTTTGCTGAAACTGGACTGGAATGTTGATTTCCAGTTTATGATTAACAACAAAACCTTGAAAAGTTCATTCCTATGCACTTTGATCATCAAAGGAACCCCAAAAACAAAGATTTAGGTGTGATCAAAGGCAATCATTGGAGAGATTTATGAAAAGTTGATGAACATGGCATTTAGACCAAAATGACCATTTTGGTGGATAAAGATTGAAACTTTACCACCAAAATGGACTTATTATACAAGATTAAATCCTTAGGGACAAAAATATAACATAAAGATCAAATCTTTATGTCTCATACTTGGTGATTTATGGCTAGATCATGATTGGGATGATAAAAGATTGAAACTTTATCCCCCAATCATGAATCTTATGGCCAAACAAGAACAACATCAACATGAAATGTAACAAATCATGATCATCCTAGGTTTTATCCCATAAATCACACACCAGGCATGAAGGGAACCTTGAATCACCTCATGATTTGGTTCCAATATACATATATAATCATAATATATAGCTTGAGAAGACAAGACTTGTATAATATACATATATATAGTGCTTGAAATGGACAAGACTTTCAATGAAATGCAAAATGCTTGCAAGAACAATAAGAAATAATATAAGATAAACAAGTAATATGAACAAAGATAAAAGAGAGTTTGAGATGAAGAAGAAGATGGGGAGAAGGAGGCTTCACCTATTGTGGTTATGGCCTATCTTCCTCTATTTTCACTCAAATGTATATATCACTCACTTTCTGCTCTCAAACTGGCAGTGTTTTAGCTCACAAAACATTTTCTCCCCCTGATATGATCATCATTTATAGAGGCTGAGGGTGCCCAACATAGCCGTACGGCTAGGGACCTCATGTGCCCAAACCATCTGTACGACTTGACTTGGCGTGCTTCTGGATTTTTCTAAGTTTAATTCCAGTTCAGTCCTGGAATATCAGGTTTATCTTAGTGAGGTCCTGGCCCATTGGTTTATCCCTAAATGGTACCAAGAATTCCTCCAAAGTTGGTCAATTTCAGATTGGGGTACTTACACCACCGCGATACTATCCTTGGTGTTATTCGCCAAATACAATGTCCCCTCTTTATTACCACGAGCAATCTCTGAATCCTCCTTGGTAATAACCCAGTTCCTGCAGCCAAAAGTTACCTTGTAACCTTCTTCATCAAGCTGCCCAACTGATAACAGGTTCTTTTTCAAACCCGGAATGTGTCTGACCCCGTGTAGATGTAAGACCTTCCCATCCGATGCTCCTATTCTGACATCCCCCTTCCCCTTGATTTCCAAAGGCTCGCCATCAGCCAGATAGACCTTACCGAAATCACCAGAAGAATAATTTTCCATCTCCTTTGCATGCCCGCATGAGTGGAATGATGCCCCCGAATCCAGCACCCATGATTCTACCACACTACTAACACTCAGAATCAGTACATCATCACCTTTGACTGTCACATTCGCCGATTTATCCCCTCACATGGGACAATCCTTCCTGTAGTGTCCTAACTCCTTACAATGATAGCATTGAACCGATCCTTTCAAAACCCATGGTTTGTCTCTGATCTCCACGGCCTTGCCCTTACCACCCACTACGTTTTCCCTTGATTCAGTTCTCCCTTTATTGCTAGTACCCGTCCTTCCCCTGCTAGTAGTAGCTAAGGCCGATCCCGAAGTAGACGATGTCCCCAACTTTTTCATACGATTTTCCTCGCCCAACAGAAAGTCTTTAACATCATCATAATTCAATTTATTCTTACCCACTGAAGCATTGATCGCTGTCACCGTTCCGCTCCAACTTCCTGGTAAAGACGCTAGCAACAAACACGCATGAACCTCATCATCAAATGTAATATCCAACGTAGTCAATGAGTCTATAACATCCATAAACTCATCGATGTGTTTAGCTAAGGATCCTCCCTCTTGCATCTTGAGACTACCCATCTTGCGTATCAAATCAACCTTGTTTGCAGCAGATAGAGTTTCAAATCTCTCAGTAAGATAATCCAATAGCTCCTTTGTGGTTTTTGCCTTCTTGGTAGTCTTCGCGATCCACTTTGACAAAGTAGATCTGACCACCCCTAGGGCTTTCCGATCCATGAGATCCCAATCTTCCTGCTTTTCTCCTTCCGGCTTGACTCCCTTTAGAGAATTATAGAGATATTTGTTGTACAAAAGATCCTCTATTTGCATCCTCTAAAACCCGTAGTCAGACCCATCGAATTTCTCCACCGCTTGTTTATCCTTGCCCATTCTTGATTTCTTGAACAAACCCTAATCACCCTATAAACCCGGAACAATAAACCAGAGCTCTAGATACCAGTTGTTGTGGAATTGACCCTCCAACACCCAAACAATAACCCAAGAACAATATAGCACCACAAACAAGCACAAGAAAATAAGGCACAAGAAAAGACACCGAAATTGTTAACCCAGTTCATCAATATGTTTGGTTACGTCTGGGGGCCCTAGCAAGACAGGATCTTGCACTATAATATGTTTGTATGAAGTTACAATGAGTTTAGGGGCGGAACTATGCTTTAATATGCACCCAAGAATGAAAACCCAACCCTAGATGTGTTGGCAGTGGTGCCCTAGGCACGTTTAATAAACGTTGTAATTGTTATCATTTATTTCATATCAATAAAGAGATGTTTTGATTATTATTGTTGTTCATGTTTACTTATAATAATCTCCGTCCCTAGTACTTATTAAGCACTAGTATAAAGGCTAAATGATTATGGGATGATCATGTTAGATTTATGGGTACTTGTTTGGAACAAGGTACTGGACATGACCCGCTGTATGAGATTTATGTCATGGTCTATATCGAACATATATCTCATATTAGTTATGTCATTTGAATCCTTAGACATGAAGTTATTATAGTCTTCCACTTGATGAACATTGTGTTTGACATATTCAAACGCTACCTTAACACGGTAGTTATAAAGGGTATGATTGGCATAATCGGATTCCCGTTTGGAAGAATAATAAGCTAAATGGATTTGTCCCTCCACGGAGAGATGTCAAGCTTGGGCCCCTCGAAGGAATGATGTTGATGAAATGTTCGGCCGGACTCAAATGGATTGATTGGGCCCCTCGAGAAAGAATTGAACAAAACAAGTTGACTCTTTGACCATGACTTGTGTTCAATGACATCGTGGACAAAGGGATTGTGACATATTCTAAAGGAATGTGAACTTGTATCTAGTTATACTATTTGGGTAGGTGTGACGGTTTGCTAGAACCTAATCATATCTTATGGTTTCATGTTTGAACCCATTGCCAACTTAGTATAATCCTAGAGGGTCACACACAATAGAACGAATCTTTAAAAGGACTAAATTGGAATTTTGGAAATTCTGGACATTCTGGGGAAGTGGGCGACCGCACAGTGTGGACTGGGCGGCCGCACACTTAGCCCAAATTTTTTACCAGTTTGTTTCAGATAAATGTGCGACCGCACAGTGTATTCTGGGCGGCCGCACAGTACTGTCGGCTGGCACTTTCCTAATTTGATTTGGAATGTCTTTTGACACAAGGTTCCTATTTGGAATAGGTCTTGCTTGTGTATAATAGGATGATTTCGGCCAGAACCTCAGCAATAGCCTTTTGTGAGTCTCCAAAGTGTTTGAGAGAGAATTTATTTTGTTCTAAGATATCCTTGATTGAGGAACAAAATAATTCACAAATAAATTCCATATAGTTCTTTATTAAATTGTGAAAGTGTGTTTCATAATATTGGTCTAGCAACCAAGATCAAAGAAGCTCCTTTGATATTCGTTCGAAGTGTGGATACCACTAGAGGGTGAAAATCATCATCTTCAAATTTCGTGTTCAAGCTTTGTGATCATGATCAAGTCTTCAAATCTCCACCAAAGACCAAGAGAAATTTGATAGCCTTTAAGGGTTAGTTTTTCCTTTATTCATTATGTTGTATTTGATTTAATCATATGAACGGATCCATGGCTTTGGGTTTCTTAAAATTTTAATTGCTATATTCCGCTGCGCATGTTACTTGGAAACCCAACAAGATGGACCAAGGAACCCGAAATTTGGCCTAAAATCCGACCCAGTTTCGACCACTCCCGACACTTGGGCGGTCTCAAACTGATAAAGTGGGCGGTCGCCCACCATCACCCTGGGCGGCCGCCCAGAGCGTCAGACTGCTCCGATGAATTTCTTCCTTTTTTCTCCGAAGTCTAGTGCCGGTTGGTCCTCTATTCCAACAGTTTCCCGGGATATCTAAAGTGGTGACTCCGCTGGGGACATTTGAGGGTTAAACTTGCATTTTGTTCAAAATCTACATCTTTTCTGGGTATTATGGTCTCTGATGGGGGAGGCGTGCGCCTCTGGCCTTCTTGGCCTAAGGCGCGCGCATCCCACATCAAGGACCAGAGTCGCCCGCATCCCATATGTTCTTCCTAGTTTTTTCTTTTTTTTTTCCACACTAATCATTTCTGCAGGGGTTACAATACATTCAGGACCAGGGCAATCCCCTGAGTCCAAAGTCTGACATCCTGATAGGTTTGCCCAGAAGCGGGCGCCTCCCATATACTCTGCGCCCCGTGCACGCATGCCAAGACACAATCCAGAGGTGCGCGCTTCTGGGTAGGTTTCCAGGACAAGAACAGGTTTCAAAACAGAGCAGATTCAATGGGGTGTGGGCACAGTTGCCTCCATCAGGCCTAATATGGCCTTTTGGACTGTTTTACTTTTGTGTTTTATTTTATCGGTCACACGGGTGATTCGAGAGTTGTAATTTATGTGTTTATTTGCTTTTCTTTCAAAACAAAAAAAAAAGTATAAAAATGTTTTGTCACATGTTAGACCTCACACTACGTGCACGAATTCCTATAAATTGCTCACTATCGACTCGCACAAGTTCATAACTCCAAACCCGTCGAGGCCCGTCCTAGGAAGTTTCAAGCTCCACCAGACCTTGACTCTTTCGAAGCGGTAAACCTCAGCCCGTGGCATAGTTCATGACTACATGCCGGGGGTGACCTTTAAGCCTCTCATTTGGCCGAGCACAAGCCAACACAATTCTAGTTAGGGTCTAACACTCCGTGACTAAAGTCGGTTTTCATATGCCGAGATTTCCCTAAACTAATGTCTTCAAATCATACATACCAAGTGGTTATCATGGACGAAATAAAAATCCGTCCCCAAGTGGTTATTATGGACAAAATAAAAATCTGTCCCCGCATGTATGCTTTACTACATTAATTTAGTTTAATCCCGACATGTGTAGGATTCACAAGCGTGATGGAATCCGATGAGTATATGGGACCGCGAGATGGTCTATATACTAGTGTGACGATTCCATTATTTTCTTAGAAACCTAAAAGGGATTCCATCCCTCCGACTTATATAATAAAATAAAAAAAAAGAGTCTTTTCTTTATGTGGTTTGAGTCGTGTGCCCACTGTGTGTTCTAATCCTCTTCATGGACCGAAAGTGTACTCAAGACTGACAAGGGGATCTTCTTCAATATAGGTTCAATTGGTACTTACCGTGTCTACCGGGATTCAGTGAATCGGTTAGTTCGTGAAGAGATCACTCCAACAGCTTCGACAGCATCAATGGCTGGCGGCTCCAACACCGACAACACCATGACTCTCGAGCAACTCTCAACCATGATCCAACTTCTCCAAGAACAAGTCTCAACTCTTAATAAGGAGGCTCAAAACAAAGATGACATTTGGAAATCCCACCTCGACAATCAAAGGGAGGCCCACGAGGCTGAAATGGAGCTAATGAAAGAAAAGCTCACCAAGCTCGCCAAGGGTAAAAACAAGAAAGACAATGATGAGTCCGAATGGACTGAGGGTTTGTTTGAGAGCCCTTATGTCAGTACCCGCACCAAGAAAATGGGGGAACCAAGCACCGAGAACAATGAGCCCAAGATGGTTGATTCAATCATGGCCTACATAGATCAACGCTTCAACGGTCTCAACTTGGGGAAAGGCTCCGATACAAGCCTCTATCAGTCATCCATTCTCATGAACACAATGGCTTCCCTCCCCGACAAGTTCAAGATGCCCGCCATTAGCAAGTTCAAGGGAAACTCTTATCCCATGGCACACATCGAGACTTACATTTAGGCTATGGTAACGAAGAAGGTCTCACCCAAGGTTATGGCACAATTTTTCCCTCTTACTCTCGAGGGGGCGGCAAAGGATTGGTTTTCTACTCTCCAGCTCACAGTCCGTCTTGATTGGGACGCCACCATGCTTGCCTTCAAGAGTCAATACCAAGGCAACACCACCCACCGGCCAACCAAGAAAGAGCTTGAAAACACCACTCAAAGGGACAACGAGTCCTTCATTGACTTCACGAGAAGGTGGAATGACAAGCTTGCTGAGATTGTCGAGAGGCCTAACACCAAGGAGCAAATGGACATCTTTCTTAAGTGCCTAAAGATTGATCTCCGCACCCACCTAAGTGGGGCTTGCTATGCCGATTTCTCTCAAATGTATGAGGCGGGGATCCGAATGGATGCGTTGCTTAGGGAAATCAAGAAAAGTGCTCCTACCCTCCGTTATAAGGCCGCCTCTAGCTCCTTAAAAGAGGCTTCAGTTAATGCCGTCACCACCGACAAGGGGAATTACAAAAAGGTTCCTCCACCCCAAGGAAAGAAGTCTCGAAATGACCCTGTCTACACGCCTCTCCAAGGCATGACTCAAACCAAGGCCTTCGAAGTTCTCAAAGCAAAGGGGCAAGTCACACCCATACAAGGGTACCAACCCAAGACGGTCAATGCCAATCATGCTCATCACAAGTATCGTGGCTACCACCAATATAGTGGTCACACCACCGAGGAATGCTTCGTTCTCCGCAATGTCATCCAAGATCTAATAGACAAGAAGGAATTCATAGTTCCTAACAAGGGTGATGTCAATGTAATAGAGATAGGAGAATTTGAGGAGACCACTCATTCAATCCCAATTGTGAATGAGGGCTCCAATGCCATGAATAAGATTGATAATTCTTGTTATGTTGTGAATTACGATGAGGTAATGAGGGAAGTACTAAAGAATAGGAAAAAGAAACAAGATGGGAACGTCAACATGCTAACTTGATCCGGACGAGTCATAGCAAGCAACCCCTCCGCTTCTGCACCAAGCACCTCTTCTCAAAGGTCGCAAGCTCGCGACACTCCCGAAGACCCTCTACTAGTTCAACTCAAGAAAACTCAAGCCAACATCTCCATTTGGGACCTCATTGCATCCTCAAAGAAGCACCGAGATCTTGTCATTAGTAACCTCGACGACGCATCAATCTCTCCCGATACTACTCCCGAGGACCTCACTGCAATGATAGGCCACATTCATTTTGGCAATGTCATCACCTTTGCAAACATGGACCTCCCACCATTTTGGTCCGATCACAATGCGGTTATCTACCTTAAGGTAAGAGCAAGGGGGAGACCTATCTCAAGAGTTTTAGTTGACGGTGGTTCCGCACTCAACCTAATGCCCGGCCGAATCATGGGTATACTGGGGCTTAAGAATTCAGATTTGAAGCCTTCTACTCAAGTAATCCGAGGTTACGACAGCACTGCCCATACAGTCATGGGTATGGTGGAAATAGACATTGAGTTTGGGAGCATGGTCATGTCCCTCCTCATTCAACTTGCTTTTGGGCCGACCGTGGATACACAGTTCTAATGCCGTCCCTTCGACTCTCCATCAGTGTGTGAAGTTTAGAAATGGGGATGAAATAGTGACCTTTATGGCAGAAAACGTCACTATCCACAGAAAGGGGGAACCCATCCACCAAATTCAGCATGGTTTAGCAGACTCTACCCTCTCCGGCGTCTCAATCAACGCCATTGACAAAGAAAGAGGAAACGGATATGGACCCTTGGCAATCGCAAAGTCCTCCGCATGATGAGGAACATGAATTACTTCCCTGGTTTCGGCCTAGGGAAATATCAACAAGAGAGAATACAACAAATTGAGGTTCCTTTTGTTAAGAACATGTTCGGTTTAGGATATGAGCCTTCTAAAGACGACTTAAAACACGAGCAAGCTGTCAAGAATGAAAAGGCCTGAGCTCGTAAGGAAGGCTGTCACTATGAGATTCCCAATCTAAGGCCTTACCGTAAGACGTTGAATGGCTATTTTGTTCGCCAAGGGGAAGCTGTTCTGTACATGATCTTTCCCGAGCCATGGGTTAACAGCAAGGGCATCAGAAAGCCCGGCCTTGAGACCGTCGCCGACTGTGAGATCCAGAAGTTCGAAAAGGAACCAACTCACATGTCACCTCGTGAATGGTGGGGGAAGAAAGTGACCATAGAGTCCGAGACAGAGATCACCGTGGGGGAAGAATTGACACATTTAGCCTCTATGTTCGAGGAACTTGCCCTCATGGATGAGTGCCAGGTCAATGCCATCTACGACATCAAAACGAGAAAGGAGACTATCAGCGAGATCCAGCCAAGCTCCGAGCCGATCAACAACTGGTATTCTACGAAGGGACCCGTGGTATCCGAAGAATTCTTGGTCAAGAAGATGGGTTGCATTCCGCGCAAGGTTACAAAGGAAGACTTGTTCGCTTTCACTTTCGAGTCCGATAGTGTTTCCGATACCCTCACCCAAGAGGATATGGAGGCCATAGCCGAGCGTGTGTTCCCTTTCTTTGTTAATGAAAAATTTGATCTTTTCGAGTACCCCGAGATTGCAAACATCATGAATGATGAATTAACTAATAACGAATCTAATGAACTAGTTAATAACGATTCAAATAATGATAAAATAGACCACGAAAACATAACATACTTAAATGAACTTGCTCAACAGGTCCGTAGTCGTGGTGAAAATGGTCCAGGGGCTGACAAAGAATTGCATGTTGTTAATCTGGGTACCGACGAAGAGCTGAAAGAAACCAAGATCGGAAGCTTCTTCAAGGGGGATTAGAAAGACAGATTGACTGCATTGCTCAGAGAGTTCGTGGATGTATTCGCATGGTCATACAAAGACATGCCGAGTTTGGACAGAAAGGTCGCTGAACATAGAATTCCGATCAGAGACGAAGCCAAGCCAGTTAAGCAAAAGCTCAGAAAGATCAAGCCAGAATGGTCTCTACAAGTCAAGGAAGAGATAGAGAAGCTTCTCAGTGTGGGCTTCATCAAGGTTATTGAATATCCAACATGGCTAGCTAATGTGGTCACTGTCCGAAAAGCCAACGGAAAGGTCTGTGTTTGTGTGGATTTCCGAGATTTGAACAAAGCTCCTCCAAAGGATGACTTTCCACTACCCAACATCGACATGCTAGTTGACTCCACTGCTGCCTATGAGGTCCGCTCATTTATGGATGGTTTTGCTGGGTACAATCAGTTTCTCATGGCCGAAGAGGATCAACACAAGACTGCTTTCACAACACCATGGGGCACCTTTTGCTACACAGTCATGCCGTTTGGGTTGAGGAACGCTGGGGCTTCTTATCAAAGGGCTGTGAAAGACTTGTTCCATGACATGATTCACAAGGAAATTGAGGTCTATGTGGACGACATGATCATTCATTCCAAAGGGACCGACAGTCAACACTTGATCGACCTCCGCAAGTTCTTTGAAAGACTGCGTCAACACAAGATTAGACTCAACCCCGCAAAGTGCACTTTTGGGGTTATCCAAGGAAAAGTTCTTGGCTACACGGTCACAGAAAGGGGTATTGAAGCAGATCCCTCAAAAATCAAGGCGATCATTGACATGCCTCCTCCCAAGACACAGAAAGAAATCAAAAATTTCATGGGCAGACTCCAGTACATCAGTCGGTTCGTGCACCAGCTCACTTCCATATGCGAACCAATCTTCAAGCTACTCAAGAAGAATGTGGCTCTAGAATGGACCGACGCTTGCCAAGAAGCTTTTGACCAAGTCAAGAACTATTTGACATGTCCTCTAGTTTTAGTGCAACCTCACAAGGAGAAGCCTCTCTTGCTTTACCTCACGGTGAACGATGAAGCCCTTGGGGCTATGCTAGCACAAGAGCAACGAGACTCCATAAAGGAGAATGCCATTTATTTTGTCAGTCGCCGATTTCAAGGAGGTGAAAAGAACTACTCTGTCTTAGAGAAGTCATGTGCAGTACATGTTTGGGTTACTCAAAAGCTCAAACATTACATGGAAGCCTTTCCGATCAAGCTAGTAGCAAAAGTGGACCCGCTCCGCTACATCTTCGACAAACTTTTCATGTCGATAAGGATAGCCAAGTGGCTCTTCATGGTCGCCGGCTATGATATCACTTACGTCTCACTCAAATCCATCAGGGGGAAAGTGTTTAGTGATCAGCTTGCTGAATTTCTGTGTGACGAAGTGAAGGGGGAGGACTTACAGTTTCCCGACGAGCACTTGGTTTGCACTAAAATAAATAGCAGCTCTTTTTCGATGGCGCCGCCAATAAACATGGTTTTGGGATAGGAATGTTGCTTGTCGATCCAAAAGACATCTACACTCCAATTGCCATCCGTCTTGAATTCGAAGCTACCAATAACGTTGCCGAGTATGAGGCATGCATAGCGGGGCTAGAAGCGGCCCTAGAAATAAATGTCACAGAGCTAGAAGTATTCGGCGACTCCCTACTCCTTATCAATCAAACATTGGGTAAATGGTGAATCCAAGACCCGACCCTTCAATAATATGGTCAACACCTCGAGGAATTGGTCGAACAATTCCAAGGCATCACGTTCACTTATTTTCCAAGGGACAAGAATCGCTTTGCCGATGCTTTGGCTACTATAGCCTCACTGGTTGAGATGCCTAAAGGAAAAATGGTGAAACCCTTCAAAATTTCAAGGTGGACCTGTTGGGTTTCGTAGTAACATGCGCAGTGGAAAATAGCATTCAAAATTTTATGAAACCCAAAGCCCATAGATCCATTCATATGATTAAATGAAATACAACAATATGAATACTAGAAAAACTAACCCTTGATGACTTTGAATTTGGTATTTGATCTTGGTGGAGAACTTGAAGCTTTAATCACAAAAGTAAGAAAACGAACTTAGAAGATGATAAGCTTCACCCTCTAGCGGTATCCACACCACGAACGAATATCAAGAACACTTGATCTTGGTTGCTAGACCAAAATTGTGAAACACGTTTCCACAATTGATATGAACTATATGGAATATTGGTTTGTGTATTATTTTGTTCTTCAATCTAAGATGTCTTAGAACAAAATAAACTCTCTCAAACTCTTTGGAGACTTTCTCAAAATCATTGGTATTATTTTGGCCCGAATTTGGCTGTTTATATACAAGTTAGACCTATTCCAAATAGGAAACTTGTGTCTAAACCCGTCCAAAATTCTTTTCCAAATCAAATTAGGAAACCAGTCCCGACATGGTGTGCGGCCGCCCAAAACCACGTATGTGGCCGCACATCTATCTGGAAGGTTCTGGTACTATTTGAATCAAACTGTGCGGCCGCCCAACTGTTAGTACCCGACCTGAAAATGAGTTTATTAGGGCTTTCCCAAGTATATAAGGACTTTATAGGAATTAGAAACCTTGTAAAGACTTGTCCCGGATTCCCGAAATACCTCATTTATGACAAAATCTATCAAAATAGGTAACTTATGGTTTCCTTAAAACCATGCAGAAACCCTAGCTTAAGAATCAAGTCAGCCAGCAGAATTGGCCACGCGGCCAACCTTGCCACGCTTCAACCTTGGCCACGCGGCCACTCTTGTCACCGGCTTAAGTCATGGCCAGGCGGCCAACCTTGCTCCGGATGATCTCAGCCGTCAGATCTTCCCCTCAGTTTACTATATAAACCAATCTCAGCTCATTGGTTTAAGATCCCGATTTTGAGAGCTTTAAGTCCGAATTTTAGAGTTCTTAAACATAATTTTCTCCCTAATTAAGCATTCAAACACTCAAGGAGATCAAGGTTTATTTCTTGCCAACATAGGTAAGTTTTCTAACTTTTTCTTCATGTTCTTGCATCATTTTTAATGTAGATCTTTTATATTCATGTTCTTACATGTTTATTCATAGTTTCTTCATATGCTTTGCATGTTCATAGTATGTTTTTCATATGTTCTTCGTGTTCATAGATTAAAACCTTATTTATGCTATATTTACGGTTGCGATCTTCATAATTACGTGTTATTTCATAGCCGATGATGATCTAGGGATCATCAACCCGAGGATGATCTAGGAACTACTTCTAAACCCTAATCTTTAGGTAGTTCCCCCCTCATTATGCATGATCCCGATTCTTCTGCCTATTCTAATTCTCTGCGAACTACGCTGACCTGAGCTTCTCACGTTGAGGGGAACGTAGGCAATCTTCGGATCCGATCCAAATCACTAACACACTACTAACACATTCATCATGATAGAAAGACCGATCAATTCGGGCAATAGGAGTGATAACGTTCAATATTCTTCTCTTGTTGTAATTTGACCCCCGAACCCATTAAACATGATTTTTCTCAAAGTTTTGGCTATAATTAAAACGGCGTGGCGACTCTCATAATTTTAATGTCGTTAAGAATATTCCTTTTGTAAATAAAAATAATCACAAGATACTTCCCATGCGTCGCTTCATCGGAAAGGGGTATTCACAGTGGCGACTCTGCTGGGGACTGATTTGAAACTTTTTCAAACTTAGTGGGTCTAACTTTCGTCACATCATGATGCTTGCCATGTTTACACATGCACACACTTGTCATGTTTACACATGCACACACCTTCCATGTTTACACATGCACACTTGCCATGTTTACACATGCACACACCTGCCATGTTTACACATGCACACACTTGCCATGTTTACACATGCACACTTGCCATGTTTACACATGCACCTCACACTTTGCCATGTTTGCACATGCACCTCACACTTTTCCATGTTTGCACATGCACCTCATACTTTGCCATGTTTGCACATGCACCTCACACTTTGCCATGTTTGCACATGCACCTTGTATTTTTTCCATGTTAATATGTGTACCTTGTATTTTTTCAATACATGTATTTTTTGTACTTTCCCTATAGTACTAAGGTCAAACGAGACTTTGCTATGCTCCCTTGTACATTCTTATCCTCTCCCTCTTCTCTCTCTCTTGCATTGCATTGCATCATTCAAGCATTCAAAAACTTCTCTCCTTTCTCCCTAAAAAGAATTAGTTTCTTGCCACACACTACCACTAGTCCGTATCAGCACTGCACAGGTCCCCATTACCCAGAGTATTCGATGTGCAGGAATTTGTGCGCTACTGTCGCACTCTTTTCGAGTCACTCGTCTATTCCACTCACCGTATACGGTGGGAACCTTTTATCCTACCCGTGTCAATCCACACATAGAGATTAGGACACTCCTTGGACCAACCATTTAGGATGTAAATAAAAGCAAAACTTTTCGTTAAATAAAATGTGCATTGCATCTAGGCGACCTCTAAGGTCCATCGCTTACCCCTTGGGCCATCTATCAAAATTCCTCATCTTGGCCTATCTAGGTTACCTACCCATCATTGCGATCCATTTGGGTCTACCCTTCATCTCGACCCACTTTGGTCAAAATCCCACCATCCTTTGGCCTCTTAGGACAATCTTATCTACCTTTGACCTCCTAGGTCAACCTTTGACCGCCTAGGTCAACCATCCCAACCTTTGACCTCCTAGGTCAACCTTATCTACCTTTGACCTCCTAGGTCAACCCCTCGACCTCTTAGGTCAACCTTTGACCCCATAGGTCAACCTCATCCGCCTTTGACCTCTTAGGTCTACCCTTGACCGCCTAGGTCAACTTTATCTGCCTTTGACCTCTTAGGTCTACCCTTGACCTCCTAGGTCAACCCTATCACCTTCGACCTCTTAGGTCACCCCTCGATCTCTTAGGTCAACCTTTGACCCCATAGGTCAACCTCATCCGCCTTTGACCTTTTAGGTCTACCCTTGACCGCCTAGGTCAACTTTATCCGCCTTTGACCTCTTAGGTCTACCCTTGACCTCCTAGGTCAACCTTATCACCCTCGACCTCTTAGGTCACCCCTCGACCTCTTAGGTCAACCCTTGACCGCCTAGGTCAACTTTATCCGCCTTTGACCTCTTAGGTCTACCCTTGACCTCCTAGGTCAACCTTATCACCCTCGACCTCTTAGGTCACCCCTCGATCTCTTAGGTCAACCCTTGACCGCCTAGGTCAACTTTATCCGCCTCCGACCTCTTAGGTCAACCCTTGACCTCCCAGGTCAACCTTATCACCTCCGACCTCTTAGGTCAACCCTTGACCACCTAGGTCAACCTTATCACCTCCGACCCCTTAGGCCAACCTTATCACCTTTGACACCCTAGGTCAAACTTATCTACCTTCGACCTCTTAGGTCAACCCTTGACCTCCTAGGACAACCTTATCACATTTAACCCCCTAGGTAAACTTTATCATCGTTGACCTCATAGGTCTACCCTTGACCCCCTAGGTCAACCTCATCCGCCTTCGACCTCTTAGGTCAACCTTTGACCCCCTAGGTCAACTTAATCATCTTTGACCTCTTAGGTTAACCTTTGACCCCCTAGGTCAACTTCATCCTCCTAGGTCAACCTTATCACCTTTGACCTCTTAGGTCAACCTTTGACTCCCTCGGTCAACATTATCACCCATTGACCTCTTAGGTCAACCTTTGACCTCCTAGGTCAACCCAATCACCTTCGACCTCTTAGGTCAAACTTGGACTCCTAGGTCAACCTTACCCGTTTTCGACCTCTTAGGTCAATCTTTGATTCCGTAGGTGAACCCAATTACCTTCGGTCCTAACCCGCTTAGGTCAAACCGTCATCTTGACCCACCTAGGTCATTATTTGACCCACCGTCATCCAGACCAACCTAGGTCAACCCGTTTAGTTCCACACACCATCCTTGACCCATTTAGGTCAATTTGTCCGTCTTAGGTTAAAACTACCCCTTCACCTTTGACCCGTCAAGATCACCCCGTGACCCGCTTAGGTCAACTTACCTATCTTGGATCCATCTAGGTCAATCTCCAACCTTCCTTAGTCCACCAACCCGAATAGGTCAACCTTAGACCCGCTTAGGTCAAACCATGTCTATCCCGCTTAGATCATCCCCCCAGGCAAACCGCTACAACCCGCTTTCTTGATTCATTCACCATATAGATCAATCCAACCCTTCTCATTTAGGTCGACCTATCCTTTACCCATCTAGGTCAACCCACCATTATCGTCGCATCCTAGCTTGAACCATTTCTTGCAACGCCCATCCTTATTATCGTTAAATATTTGACATATTTGTTAAATACTTGAACTTGCATATTATGTGTTAGTTTGACTTGGGTTACATTTTTAACTACTTAAAATAGTTAAGGTGGTTAAATGTCTAGTTTTGACTTTTGGGTCATTTGTGGAAATTTGACTTTAGGGGTCTTTTTGTTAAAAGTGAAACTTGAGGGGCCTAAGTGTCATTATTTGAAAGTTTAAGTTTATCTTTGGGTTTCCTTCTCTGAGAAATCATTTCTCCCCAAATTCATTTACGTATACTCTCCCTGTTCTAAAACCTAGGTTAAAAGTTTTGCCTATTCCCGACTCCTCGAGTTTAATTATCCCTCCGTTCTTGATTCCGATCCCGGATTAATATTCGTGGCGTTGAATAGAGCGTTCCAGGCCGAACAGAAATAAGTTTGGGTCAACTTGAATTTTGACTAGGTAAGTTATTAGCTCCCCCTTACTTGTAATAACATGCATAAATGTTATTCTTAATACTTGTGATTGCTAATTTTGTGTTTGGGGTGATTTTTGGGATACTTGTAAATCTGGGACAAAGGGAGTATATTTCCCCTGTGTAGCATATTGGAAGAACTTGGATTAAGTGAATTGAGTATGTTAGTGTATTTTTGGAGTTGTTAACTTGTTGGTAAAAAGTTACTCCTACGTTTGGGACGGAAAATATTTCAACCTGGGAAAGAATGAAAATTTCGCATTTTAGTACACTGTGCAACTGCACAAAAATGAGTGTGCGACCGCACATCTTTCTGAAGGGTTTTTCAAAGAAAGTGACCTGCTTGTGTGCGGCCGCACAGTCCATTTTGGGCGACCGCACAGTTATCTGAAAAAACAAAGATTTTGTTTAAAGTTTGTATAAGTTGGAAGTAACCCTAGTTAAGGTATATAACCTTAGTATAAGATGTCCTAGCAAGGATTGTGATACTTTAGGGGCATCAGACTTGGTCTTAAACATGTATACTCATTGAATTAAAATGAGAACATAAGTATAAGAGTAGTATCTCTTCTTTATGTCTTGAAAGTGCTATGAACAAGCACTAATGTGTTATACTTGTTGTGAATCCAATGATTGTGCACCTTAGAGGCATTAGCCTAAGGTCTTAGACTTGAACATCCTAAGAATAGGAGTTGGATTTTGTAAGAATAAATGTATAACTCTTATACTTGCTTGAATGTCCAAAGATTGGAATTATAACTTGAAGTATAAGACATTTAAAATCTTGTACACGACTTGAACATCCATAGAAATGGATTAAGACTTGAATATAAGATAATAAAATCTTGTACTTGACTTGACACCATATGTATGGTAGTGAACTTGGAAGTGCTATGAACAAGCACTAACGTGTATGAGACATGTTCTTGTTGTGTATGTGCAAACATTGCATATAGTTGCTTGATAACAAGGTGACTTCTTGAGTACTTGAAGCATGTTCCTTGTTGAGCTAGTCCACTACTTTTGGATTAGTTCTTCTCCCGTAGTTCAAGTAAATATCTACTTGTACTTTCTTGTGTGAGTCCAGCTGGTTCTCCTTGCTTGTTCGAAAATGTATAGGTTTACGCTTGTCACGAGAGCTGGGGTTTAAGTGACAATCGGGTCCCTATGTATTTCCGCCCGACCCCTTACTACCGGCCATAGTAAGGGCATAACTTCCTTAGTTGGAGCAATAAGCCTGACTTAAGTGAATGCTAAACTCCCGTCCTGAACACCTCGTGAATAATCATGAGTACTGATATTGGGAATGACACTGGTTACCGGGTCTTCTGATATATACTGAATAATCAGTTCCTGTTATTGATCGTGATTGTCAAAGTAATACAAGCTACGACAACAATGGTATTCTTGGGAGGAATAAGGAAGGAAGCAATATCCTTATAACTTGCTTGTTGAGCTTATGTGCTACTTTATGAGTGGATTATCCTCTCATATACTTGTTACTTGATGATACTTGATAAATGATTACTTGAGTATTTACTTGAATTGCATGATAACATGTCATGTAGTTGCATCTAATAGCTTACTGAGATTTATCTCACCCTTTATTTGTTTCCCCCCCCCCAGGAAAGGAAGGTTAGTGCGTAGTGAGGCTCGACATAGTTAGGAGCTTGCTTCGCAGGTCGTGATCATTTTGGGGCTTGTGTCCTTTTACACTTGGTGAGGACGATGTATTATGGGTTTTGTAACTCCTTATTTTGGGGTAGACAGTCTTGTTCAGTTCTTGTTGTCACTAGACATCTTGTATAGTACTCTTGATGCCAGCTTATGTGCTAGGCATGTTTCCGCTGTGTATGTACTAAGTTTGGTTTTAATTTTTCTTGTCTAGAACTCGTGTTGTGAGCTAGTATAGCTCCTTACTCTAGAGTATATATATAATGTCAATTTGTTAAACAAATGTCATTAAGTTTCTTGTTAAGTTTCTTGTTTCTCGTTAGGCACTCCTATCCAGGTTCGAGATTCTATTAGGAGATCCCGGGACCTGGGGGCATGTCATTTCTTGTCTCAAACCTTAGGTCAAACCTTAGGTCAAATTTAGGTCAAACCTCAAGTCAAACCTTACCCAATTCCTATAGGTCTTCCTCACCCATGCTTGACTACAGACCGAGTCATCTCCCTCTTTTTGACCCCTATGGTCATCTCTCACCTCTTTTTAAAAGTCTAACTTGATTCGAACTACGGCGACCTGAGCCTCTTATTGTGTGGGACCTCTCCCTCATGATAAGGGGAACGTAGGCAACTTCGGCCCGGTCAAACTTTCAATTTTTTACCAAAATGCATTTCAAAAATGTGGAGACCGACTCTTTTCCAAAAAATGATTTTATAACGATGCCTTATCATTAAATACGAATCTAATTCTTTCATGACTAGAGTTCTGCATCATGTCGGCTGCAAGGAACATCGAAGTTGCAACTGAAGCTGCTACCCAAGATCCAGAGACAATCCTCTACACCGGTACTGCTCTCAGTAAGCAAGCATCCCACTTCGAAGCCATCCTCGATGAACAAGCAATCCACTTTAAGGCCATTCTCAACGAGCAAGCAACACACTTTCAGAAGGAGATGCATAAGACCCTAAGAGATATCGAGAAGCGCCATTTGTCTGACATTCGTGGCGTTTATGATTACCTCAGCCGAGTTCTCCCCCTTGCTCAATGTCAACACCCGAACGTTCCCCAAATGTACGGGCCGCCACAGACTTTCCCCGTCGGGATGCCTCCTATGACTACTCATCAACAAGGGGTACCGGTACCTAAATCACCCTCAAAGACAGTTCGTGGAAGGAAGGACGAGCGCGAATTCGACGACTTAGGTATGCCGTTAGCCAAATTCTTCAAAGGTTTGGTTCGAGCCGGCAAGTTGGATCCTCTACTCAACTATGAACCAAACAGGGTAAGACCAGACTTGGATCCCTCCAAATACTGCAAATACCACCAGTACATTGGGCATGACACTGAAGGTTGCCTCCAATTGCAAAGGAAGATCCAAAGCCTCATTGATAGTGGAGCCATAACCCGCGATAGGAATGCATGGGCGTGAGCAAAGTCCAGACAAGAAAGAGCAAAGTGGGGCTACCTCTTTTAAATAATAAATAAAAAGGGTCATTCAGTCTTTGTAGGTCCTAGAGTGTCTTTAGTCTAAAAGTCCACCTTGGACTATTTTTGTTTCTTTAGTAAAAGTCCACCCCGGATTAGTCGTTTTTCTTTCAAATAATAAAAGAGTCTTTATTTCTTTTCTCTCTAGACTTGAGACATAATCTTGCATAAATCAATTCCATGAAAATTGTCTTATTCACCATCTTCACTTGATTGATATATCTTTATATGATGAATTAATCTTAATCTTACTCATTAATGACGACTCATTAAAAGGTAAATGGACCCATAAACCATTCACATAACTAAATACACAATTAGTCTCAAGATAACAAATGCTTTGACCAATTGGGATGAACGAATCACTTTCTCTTCTCTCTACATCCTACCCCCATACACTCTCTCTATACACTCACCCCTGGTACACACTTCATGTACACTCTCTATATACACCTTCTCCCATACACTACCCTCATACACCTCCCATCTCACCATTAAACCCCTTCTCCACATAGTCACGCAAAAGAAATGGACTACGGTTGCTCATCATCAAATAGACATCCATGCTGCCACAATTCAAGGGGTTGTTTGTTCCCTTCATAAGTACTACATGCCGATACACCGGGGCTATCCGTATTCCATCGTAAATATAAAAAGAATGTACGAGGTCATTCATACCATTCATAGGTGCCACGTGATAATCCGATGGAGCTCTACCGGTAAAAATCAAGGGGTTAGGATGCCCGCCGCCAGCAAAAGGCCGTTTGAACTATAAAGAGGCTACCTCGCAATCGAGAGAGGCGAAAGCAGACTAGGGGCTCGTCTTGCCCAATGTTTCATGTATATAAAAAAAAAAGGGCTCGCTAGGTTGAAAACCAAAAGGGCAACCTAGGCAAAAATTAGAGCATCGCACAAAAAAAGAAGCCCGCTAGGTTGAAAACCCGAAAGGGCGGCTTAGGCAAAAAAAAAAAGGGTATGCACAAAGAAATAAAAAAATAGAAGGGGCTATCACCATGGAAAATTAAAAGTCTCATTTTCTTTTCACTTCAAATGTTCTATTTTTCTTTTCACTTCAAATGTTCTATTTTTCTTTCTTTCCCCACAAAGAAGATTAACACAGCACCAGCAGCCCATGACATCTAGAATGGAGCAAGCCACCGCAATGAGCTACAATGAAGCAGCCTGCCTCGACAAGGAACAACTTACCTCAGTTAAACGAACTCACACCTCTAAACTCAACCCCAACTTCATCATCATCCGGGCCTCCCCCGAACTACGCGGACCTGAGCTCCTCACCTTGAGGAGAACGTAGGCAACCTTAGGGTCCGGTCCAAAATATACACAACCCGCCTCGTAGCCAATTTTCTTTCTCTTCTCTCTTGCCCCATATTTCTACTCCTGACTTCTTCACTCACAATTGATCAAAACATTTATTATTTCGAGACTACTTGTCTAAAAACATAATCATAAGATGCATAACTAATCAACGAGGTCCATTCTCGAGCAATCAAATGAGAATCTTGAATAAAACAATTTTCAAATGTCTCGACAAGTCTTCCGTTCTACAATCTAGGAAAGAGCTAAACACTTACTTTCTGTCAAGCAGGGGTTTCCTCCCTTTTGTACATATATATACTCAGTTGCCCAAAGAGTCAAAATGTGAGTACTATTTCTCTCTCTCTTACTCTCCCCAAAATGCCCCCGTATGTTTTCAAACAATTCTTTTTTTCCTTTTTTGAGTCGACTGAATGATTTCAAAAAAAAAAAAAAATGATGACGCAAAAGAGATGCCCGCTAGATTGAAAACCCGCAAGGGCGGTCTAGGCAGAAAAAAGGGTGCGTCTCAAAGGAGGTAGGATACCCCACTCTACGCCCTTATCGAACTGGGGCTTCCCCAACAGAATGGGTCAACTATAGGGTTTTCTCAGAGAATATTGAGGCTTCGATAAGACATACTTAGAAGAAGGGCATCCCTCATCATCAAGCTCGACGTAGAATTTCTCAAAGGAGGAAGGGTACCCGCTCACCAAATTAGAGAATCCCCGATGGAATGGGTCGACTATGTGGTTTCCCAGAGAATACCGAGGCTTCAACAACGATGTACTTGGAAGATGGACACCCCTCATCGTCAAACTCGGCACGTGACAAACTCTTTGAATTGGTTAGAATCGTAACTAATTATAAGGCATCTTTATAAAATCATAACACTTTCAAAAGTATTCTCTTCCCTGACACTTTGGTTTATAAACCCGCACTCTCGGTCTCCACAAAATTGTAAAAACATCCTCGATCCATCTGAGACCCATCTCCGTGATTCTTGAGTTGACTCGGTCCTTTACCCTATCTCCTACACTTTAGGGAACCCCTAGGCCTAAACCCTCAACTCTCTACGTCCCGATCTGACTTGATTCAAAACCTTAGGTCCCGTACCTACCCGATCAGTCTTACATAGGTTACACCATAACCCCTTAGCTCGACCCTCCACAAGTTAGTAGCGGGACTCCTAAAGCTTCAAACCAGTCTTATCCAAAACCTCAAGCCTTAAACCAGTCTACCGAATCCAAATCCTTAGAATGACCCATTAGGTCCCGAACCTACTGGTCTCGAGTCTACCTGATCTCTTAGATCCCAAACCTACCAATATATATTCATCCTTACCTTGTCCAGACTATCTCTCCCTTATCCTCTCAGGTCCAACCTCTTAGGTCTACCCAGTCTAACCTATTGAACGATCCCTTAGATCCCAAGTCCATTCAAGTCTACCAAGCGCCTACCTTGTAGGTCTCTAGCATAGCCGATCCACACTTTAGGTCTCAAATCCTAAACCCTTTAGATCACAAAAATGTCTACCCTCTAGGTCTATAACCTTAGATGTCGACCCTTAGAACTCTTTAGTTCCCAAGCCTGCTCGGTCCAACCAAAACAATGCCATCTACGCCTACCGTCATACCCAAACCATGGCCCTGCACTCTTAAACCTAGTGTCACTCCTTAGCTTCAAAAGACTTCCTAGTCTGACCTTCAACCCCTTAGGTCTCTAACCTACTTAATCCGAGCCGAGTCCAAGCCTCACCACCTACAAGGTCGACCCTTGACTCCATGGATCTCAAACCTTTCTTCCCCACTAGTCCAAACCTCAAACGTGCTCGAACGCATAGGACCTCCTGCGTACCGTGATATGCCATAAAGATATCAAAACCCGTCCAGTCAAAAATCGTGCGCTTAACACCTTTGGTCCCATACCAAACCCACCTTCGCAATCACCGAACGAGCTTGGTCACGCGCAATGACCTCTGAGACAAACTTAGGACCTAAGCATACCCAATCCAACTCAGGTACCTATTGTACTCAAGCAAAGTCTTGGACACTCAATCCCTTTACCTAAAGCGCCAACATGGTCATATATCCAGCACCTATGGTTCGCACCTAGCCTAAACTTTCAAACACTCTAGGATCCAAGCCCGACATGTGTATTAGGTACTAGGATCATCCAATCCCAATCCGTTGCTCCTTGGCTGACCACAAGCCTGCTTGGTCCTAACCCATAACGCGGTTTCTCTAGGACAAAAGACTTACCCGCTTGAAAGCCTTATGTCCCAACGCTACCCTGCCTAGCCTTCGATCTCCTAGATCTCACGCCTACCATTCCATTAGGCCCCGGTCTCCTTAACACATGTCTGAGTCTTACCCTAGCTAAACCCTAGCACTCTAGCCTAGGTCTAACCTATCGAGCCTGTCCAGCCATGAGGTATCAAGCTCACCTGCCCTAAACCGCAACACTCTTAGACCTCAAACTTGCTCAGTCTAAACCAAGACAAACCTTCAAATGCTTTCGGTCTCCAAACCCTAGCCTTAAGCCTAAGTAGTCACATTCTCTCCAAACCCTAGCCTCAAGCCTAGGTAGTCACCTTCTATTCAAAGCCTAGCCTTAAACCTAGGTAATCGCATTCCCTCTAAACCCTAGTCCCAAACCTAGGTAATCGCCTTCTCTCTAAACCCTAGACTCAAGCCTAGGTGGCCACATCCTCTACAAACCCTAGCCTCTAGCCTAGGAAGTCACATGCGCTCCGAACCCTAGCCACAAGCCTAGGTAGCCACCTTCTATCCGAAGCCTAGCCTTAAACACATTCTCTCAACCCTAGCCTCAAGCCTAGGTTGCCACATCCTCTACAAACCCTAGCCTCTAGCCTAGGAAGTCACATGCGCTTCGAACCCTAGCCTCAAGCCTAGGTAATCACATCTTCCCAAACCCTAGCCTCAAGCCTAGGTAGTCGCATTCTCTCCAAACCCTAGCCCCAAGCCTAGGTAATTACATCCTTCCAAACCATAGCCTAAAGCCTAGGAAGTTACATCCTTCTTAAACCCTAGCCTCGATCCTAGGTAGCCACATCCTTCCTAAACCCTACCCTCGAGCCTAGGTAGTCACATTCCCTCCAAACTCTAGCCTCAAGCCTAGGTAGTCGATATTCTTTCCAAACCCTAGCCTCAAACCTAGGAAGTCGCGTTCTCCCCAAACCCTAGCCTCAAGCCTAGGTAGTCACATATCCTTAAGCCTAGGAAACCGCAACATCCTCTTTAACCTTAGCCCAAGTTCTAGGGAATTTCAAAAGCCCCGCATGCAACATCATTTCCAAATTCCCGAAATCCTAGGATATAATGCCCTGTCCAAAACTTAATCAAACCTAGCCTCAGGCCTAGGAAGCTGCATTCGCTCTAAACCCTAGCCTCGAGCCTAGGTACTCGCATTCGCTCCAAACCCTAGCCTCAAGCCTAGGTAGTCGCACTCTTTCTAAACCCTAGCCTCAAGCCTAGGTAGTCGCATTCGCTCTAAACCCTAGCCTCGAGCCTAGGTACTCGCATTCGCTCTAAACCCTAGCCTCAAGCCTAGGTAGTCTCACTCTTTCTAAACCCTAGCCGCAGGGCCTAGGAGGCTATATCCTCACTAAACTCTATCATCGAGCCTAGGATTCAACATTCCCTTCAAACCCTAGTCCTAGACCTAGGAAATTCCTTCACCTTAGTCTCAAAATATAGGAATTTTACAGTCCTTAGCCTTAAAATATAGCCTAAAGCCTAGGTTACCACGAACATTTCCAAGCCATAGTCACCAATCCCGGAAAATGGTAAACCCTAACATCAAGCTTAGTGGACCTTCCACAAAAGCAATTCCTCTTCCCAACGGTCCATGGTCTCAAGGCTAGGAAGTTACAACCTTTCCAACTCCCAGCCTTATGTCTAAAAGCCAATGCCTTTGCAACCTCTGAGCCTACCACAACTCCAAGCCCTAGCCTCCTAGACCTAGGAAATTCCTAAACCCTAGTCCCAAACCTAGGAGAGTCATGGTCCTTAAACACCAGTTTCCAAACCCTTGTTTGAAACCCTAACATCTAGGAAGTTCCCAAACCTCAACCTTTCCAAGCCCTAGCACTAAGCCTAGGATAGAATACTCTCCTCATGCTTAAATGAACTCCAATCCCTAGCCTGTAAGCCTAGGAAACCCACATTATCTCCAAGACATAATCTAAAGCCCAAGAAGCCGTGACATCTTTGGCATCCCTATCTCAAGATGAGGAGATCACCATCTTCCTTATTCCCTTTCCTTAAAAAGCCTTAGGTCCTACCTCTAGGCAACCAAGAAAAATGTCCCTTACCCAACACCTTGGTCTTAATGGCTCGTAGCCTCATTCCCTCCTAAATTAGTATAAGCGGAACTCAGATCATGTTCCCCATATTAGCAACTCCCCGAGAGTCCATCTCCTTCGCGTTTCCCTAAAGGTCCTTTGCCCTTGTGACTCCCCGAGAGTCTATCACCTTTGTGACTCCCCGAGAGTCCGTCACCCTTGTGACTCCCCGAGAGTCTATCACCTTTGTGACTCCCCGAGAGTCCGTCACCCTTGTGACTCCCCGAGAGTCTATCACCTTTGTGACTCCCCGAGAGTTCATCCCGTTTGCGACTTCATAACAATCCATCATCTTTTCCTCCACATGCAAAATTTCAGTTTTACCCCTAGTACATTCCCATTTGATTCATTTTAGGTGCCCTTAGCGCTATTTTGACTGATGTTCGTTATCTTTGGGTACGGGAAGCCTCTTAAAATTTCCATTCTTCACCGAATATTTGCTTAGGATCCGTATGATGGTAGAGACTTCGGCGCCTCTATGACATACGCATCCTAGATCGATCGCGATTGGCAGAAGCCTCGGCGTTTCTGTTTGCGAGAAATCCAGCATCTATTATTTTAGCATTTCCTAATATTTGCTTAGGATCCGTATGATTGTAGAGACTTCGGCGCCTCTATGACATACGCATCCTAGATCGATCGCGATTGGCAGAAGCCTCAGCGTTTCTGTTTGCGAGAGATCCAGCATCTATTATTTTAGCATTTCCTAATATTTGCTTAGGATTCGTATGATTGTAGAGACTTCAGCGCCTCTATGACATACGCATCCTAGATCGATCGCGATTGGCAGAAGCCTCGGCGTTTCTGTTTGCGAGAGATCCATCATCTATTATTTTAGCATTTCCGAATATTTTCTTAGGATCCGTATGATGGTAGAGACTTTGGCGCCTCTATGACATACGCATCCTAGATCGATCGTGATTGGCAGAAGCCTCGGCGTTTCTGTTTGCGAGAGATCTAACATCTATTATTAGGATTCGTATGATTACAGAGACTTCGGCGCCTCTATGACATACGTATTCTAGATCGATCGCGATTGGCAGAAGTCTCGGCGTTTCTGTTTGCGAGAGATCCAGCATCTATTATTTTAGCATTTCCTAATATTTGCTTAGGATTCGTATGATTGTAGAGACTTCGGCGCCTCTATGACATACGCATCCTAGATCGATCGCGATTGGCAGAAGCCTCGGCGTTTCTGTTTGCGAGAGATCCAGCATCTATTATTTTAGCATTTCCGAATATTTGCTTAGGATCCGTATGATGGTAGAGACTTCGGTGCCTCTACGACATACGCATCCTAGATCGATCGCGATTGGCAGAAGCCTCGGCATTTCTGTTCGCGAGAGATCCAGCATCTATTACTTTAGCGCAATCGGCAGGAACCCTGGCGATCCTGATTACATTTACCATTCCATCTTGGGATTATTTAGACAACGTAGTCCTCATTTTTCCCAAATAACTTCATTGCTTACGAATGTTCGTTCTTCATACAAGATCGTATCCGTAGGTTTATTATCCGCAGCAGAAGTTCGATGCCTCGTCTTTCCCCAACATCGGGTAAATGGCGAATCCAAGACCTGACCCTTCAATAGTATGGTCAACACCTCGAGGAATTGGTCGAACAGTTCCAAGGCATCACGTTCACTTATTTGCCAAGGGACAAGAATCGCTTTGCCGATGCTTTGGCTACTATAGCCTCACTGGTTGAGATGCCTAAAGGAAAAATGGTGAAACCCTTCAAAATTTCAAGGTGGACCTGTTGGGTTTCGTAGTAACATGCGCAGCGGAAAATAGCATTCAAATTTTTTTGAAACCCAAAGCCCATAGATCCATTCATATGATTAAATGAAATACAACAATATGAATACTAGAAAAACTAACCCTTGATGACTTTGAATTTGGTCTTTGATCTTGGTGGAGAACTTGAAGCTTTAATCACAAAAGTAAAAAAACGAACTTAGAAGATGATAAGCTTCACCCTCTAGCGGTATCCACACCACGAACGAATATCAAGAACACTTGATCTTGGTTGCTAGACCAAAATTGTGAAACACGTTTCCACAATTGATATGAACTATATGGAATATTGGTTTGTGTATTATTTTGTTCTTCAATCTAAGATGTCTTAGAACAAAATAAACTCTCTCAAACTCTTTGGAGACTTGCTCAAAATCATTGGTATTATTCTGGCCCGAATTTGGCTGTTTATATACAAGTTAGACCTATTCCAAATAGGAAACTTGTGTCTAAACCCGTCCAAAATTCTTTTCCAAATCAAATTAGGAAACCAGTCCCGACATGGTGTGCGGCCGCCCAAAACCACCTGTGTGGCCGCACATCTATCTGGAAGGTTCTGGTACTATTTGAACCAAACTGTGCGGCCGCCCAACTGTTAGTACCCGACCTGAAAATGAGTTTATTAGGGCTTTCCCAAGTATACAAGGACTTTATAGGAATTAGAAACCTTGTAAAGACTTGTCCCGGATTCCCGAAATACCTCATTTATGACAAAATCTATCAAAATAGGTAACTTATGGTTTCCTTAAAACCATGCAGAAACCCTAGCTTAAGAATCAAGTCAGCCAGCAGAATTGGCCACGCGGCCAACCTTGCCACGCTTCAACCTTGGCCACGCGGCCACTCTTGTCACCGGCTTAAGTCATGGCCAGGCGGCCAACCTTGCTCCGGATGATCTCAGCCATCAGATCTTCCCCTCAGTTTACTATATAAACCAATCTCAGCTCATTGGTTTAAGATCCCGATTTTGAGAGCTTTAAGTCCGAATTTTAGAGTTCTTAAACACAATTTTCTCCCTAATTAAGCATTCAAACACTCAAGGAGATCAAGGTTTATTTCTTGCCAACATAGGTAAGTTTTCTAACTTTTTCTTCATGTTCTTGCATCATTTTTAATGTAGATCTTTTATATTCATGTTCTTACATGTTTATTCATAGTTTCTTCATATGCTTTGCATGTTCATAGTATGTTCTTCATATGTTCTTCGTGTTCATAGATTAAAACCTTATTTATGCTATATTTAGGGTTGCGATCTTCATAATTACGTGTTATTTCATAGCCGATGATGATCTAGGGCTCATCAACCCGAGGATGATCTAGGAACTACTTCTAAACCCTAATCTTTAGGTAATTCCCCCCCTCATTATGCATGATCCCGATTCTTCTGCCTATTCTAATTCTCTGCGAACTACGCTGACCTGAGCTTCTCACGTTGAGAGGAACGTAGGCAATCTTCTGATCCGGTCTAAATCACTAACACACTACTAACACATTCATCATGATAGAAAGACCGATCAATTCGGGCAATAGGAGTGATAACGTTCAATATTCTTCTCTTGTTGTAATTTGACCCCCGAACCCATTAAACATGCTTTTTCTCAAAGTTTTGGCTATAATTAAAACGGCGTGGAGACTCTCATAATTTTAATGTCGTTAAGAATATTCCTTTTGTAAATAAAAATAATCACAAGATACTTCCCATGCGTCGCTTCATCGAAAAGGGGTATTCACACCAACCCATCTTGTGCGGTCACACACTTGTCCAGATTCCCATAGTTTTCAAAATTCCAATATAATCCTTATTTAAGATTCGTTCTATTGTGTGTGACCCTCTAGGATTATACTAAGTTGTCAATGGGTTCAAACATGAAACCATAAGATATGGTTAGGTTCTAGCAAACCGTCATACCTACCCAAATAGTATAACTAGATACAAGTTCGCATTCCTTTAGAACATGTCATAATCCCTTTGTCCACGATGTCATTGAACACAAGTCATGGTCAACAAGTCAACTTGTTTTGTTCAATACTTTCTCGATTCCGAAGAGGGACAAATCTATTTAGCTTATTATTCTTCCCTATGTGAATCCGATTATGTCAATCATACCCTTTATAACTACCCGGTTAAAGGTAGCGTTTGAATATGTCAAACATAATGTTCATCAAGTGGAAGACTATAATAACTTCATGTCTAAGGATTCGTATGACATAACTAATATGAGATATATGTACGACATAGACCATGACATAAATCTCATACAGCAGGTCATGTCCAGTACCTTGTTCCAAACAAGTACCCATAAATCTAACATGATCATCCCATGATCATTTAGCCTTTATACTAGTGCTTAACAAGTACTAGGTAAGGATATTATTATAAGTAAACATGGACAACAATAATAATCAAAACATCTCTTTATTGATATGAAATAAATGATAACAATTACAACGTTTATTAAACGTGCCTAGGGCACCACTACCAACAATCTCCCACTTGCCCTAGGCACAATCTCCCATGTATCTAATACCCATGGACCTAACATGACCTTCATGTTTAGCTTCTGGAAGTCCCTTTGTTAGCGGGTCCGCAACATTGTCATCAGTAGGTACTCTGCATATATTTACGTCTCCCCTATCAACGATTTCTTGAATGATATGAAAACGCCTAAGTATGTGTTTGGATTTCTGATGTGCTCTTGGTTCCTTTGCTTGAGGAATAGCACCATTATTATCGCAATAAAGGTCTATTGGATTATCAATGCTAGGAACCACTTCAAGTTCAGTGATGAACTTCTTAATCCAAACAGCTTCCTTTGCAGCATCTGATGCAGCAATATACTTAGCTTCCGTTGTAGAATCAGCGGTTGTACTTTGCTTGGAACTCTTCCAGCTTACAGCTCCACCATTTAACATAAACACAAAACCCGATTGCGATCGACTATCATCTTTGTCGGTTTGGAAGCTTGCATCCGTGTAAGCATTTACCACGAGATCATCTTCCATTCCTCCATAGACCAAAAACGAATCTTTAGTTCTTCTCAAGTACTTAAGAATCGCTTTTACAGCCATCCAGTGATTTTCACCGGGATCGGATTGGTATCTACTTGTCATGCTTAAAGCATAAGATACATCCGGCCTAGTACAAATCATGGCATACATGATGGACCCAATTACCGAAGCATATGGAACATCATTCATTTTCTCACGCTCATCTTTTATCTTAGGACATTGAGTCTTGCTTAGAGAAACTCCATGTAACACTGGTAAGGTTCCTCTTTTAGAATTTTCCATACGTAATCTTCTAATGACCTTGTCAATGTATGTACTTTGGCTTAAACCAAGTAGTCTCCTTGATCTATCTCTATAGATCTTAATGCCAAGTATATATGCGGCTTCACCCATATCTTTCACTGCGAAGCATTTTCCTAACCAAGTCTTCACGGACTGAAGTGTAGGAATATCGTTTCAAATGAGTAATATGTCATCCACGTATAAAATAAGGAATAGCACTATGCTCCCACTAATCTTCTTGTATACACAAGGTTCATCTTCGTTCTTGATGAAACCAAACTCTTTGACGGATTCATCAAAACGGAGATTCCAACTCCTTGAAGCTTGCTTTAATCCATAGATAGATCCCTACAATTTGAATACCTTAGAATTCTGTTCAAAACCTTTCGGTTGTGTCATATACAGATCCTCTTGTAGTTCCAATTTAGGAAAGCGGTTTTGACGTCCATTCGCCATATTTCATAGTCATGATATGCGGCAATGGCAAGAAAAATTCTTATAGACTTGATCATTGCTACGGGTGAAAAGGTTCATCATAGTCAATATCATGAACTTGCCTATAACCCTTCGCTACAAGTCTAGCTTTGTAAGTATACACCTTCCCATCCATATCAGTCTTCTTCTTGAAGACCCATTTGCATCCTATGGTTTTTACACCTTCGGGTGCATCAATAAAATTCCAAACTTGATTGTCTTGCATGGATTGCAATTCGGATTCCATGGCTCCAAGCCACTTGTCCGAATCAGGAGAAGAAGACATCGCCTCTTGGCAGGTTGTCGGTTCATCATTCTCAATGATTTCCACCTCATTACTATCCGTTACGAGAAATCCATATCTCTCGGGCTCGGATCGTAACCTACTAGATCTGCGAGTTGCTTGTGTGTATTTTGAATAGGTTCCACAACTCCTTGTGGTTCTTGTTCTTGTTCCACTATTGGTTCAATGTCATTTTCTGGGTCTCGAATCTCTTCGAGATTTATTTTACTCCCACTGATTTCTTTGGAGATAAACTCTTTCTCTAGAAAGACACCAGTTCGGGCAACAAAAACTTTGTTGTCCTTACGGTTGTAAAAGTAATATCCTCTAGTTTCCTTTGGATATCCACGAAAATACATTTGTCGGATTTGTGTGCAAGTTTGTCAGAGACAAGTCTTTTGACAAAGGCTTCGCAACCCCAAATCTTCATGAAAGATAAACAAGTTTTCTTTCCGCTCCACATCTCATATGGAGTCTTTTGAACCGATTTAGTTGGAACATGATTTAGTGTGAATGCAGCGGTTTTTAGAGCGTAACCCCAAAAGGATATTGGAAGATCAACTTGACTCAACATTGATCGAACCATGTCTAACAAAGTCCGATTTCTCCTCTCGGATACACCATTCCATTGTGGTGTTCCGGGTGGAGTCAATTGTGAAACTATTCCACAATTCTTTAGATGATCATCAAATTCATGACTCAAGTATTCTCCACTCGATCTGATCGAAGTGCCTTAATAATTTTGCCAAGTTGTTTTTCTACTTCATTTTGAAATATTCTAAATATCTCAAATGCTTCACTTTTATGTTTCATTAGGTAAACATACCCAAATCTACTATAATCATCAGTGAAGGTTATGAAGTATTGAAATCCTCCCCTAGCATTGCTACTTAATGGTCCGCATACATCGGAATGTATCAACCCCAATAAGTCGCTTGCCCTTTCACCTAACTTGGTAAAAGGTGTCTTAGTCATTTTTCCAAGAAGACACGACTCGCAAGTATCATACGACTCGAGGTCACATGAACCCAAAAGGCCGTCCCCATGGAGTTTGAGATACGCTTCTCATTAATATGACCAAGACGGCAATGCCACAAATAAGTATGATTTACATCATTAGGTTTAGATTTCTTATTTATATGATAGACATTGTCATTATTTTCATTCTTGACATTCAAGACATAAAGGCCATTAAATGAATTAGCAATACCATAAAGCACATCATTTAAATAAATAGAAAATTTCTTATTCTCAATAAGAAACTTAAAACCTTCATTATCCAAACAAGAAATTGAAATAATATTTCTACTTAAATCCGGAACATAATAACAATTGTTCAAAACAAGAATTAATCCGGAAGGTAAAGTGACTTCATAAGTCCCTACGGCTAATGCAGCAACTCTTGCTCCATTCCCCACGCGTAGGTCTACTTCACCCTCTTTAAGTAGTCTCCTATTCTTTACTCCCTACACATTTAAACAAATGTGAGAACCACATCCGGTATCCAATACCCAAGAATCAGTGGTAGAAAGGAGAATATCTATCATATATATACCTGAAGTCTGTTGCTCTTCCAAGAAAGCCTTGCAATTACGTTTCCATTGACCAATTTCTTGACAATGGAAACAGATTGCATCCTTTTGTGAATCGGGTTTTGCCTCAGAAGCCTTGGCAACCTTTGCCTTGCTTATCTTGGGTTTGACAACTTTCTTACACTTTCCTTTGGCACTAGCCTTCTTCCCATCATGAACCAAGAGCACGGAGAACCTTTCTCCACAATCTTCATCTCCGCAGTTTTAAGCATCCCATGCAACTCGGAGAGATTCTTATCCATTCCATGCATGTTATAATTCATTACAAACTGATTATAACTTTTAGGCAATGAATTAAGTATGAGATCCGTGGCTAACTCCAATGGGATTGGATAACCAAGTTTCTCAAGGTGCTCTACATAACCTTTCATTTGAAGCATGTGAGGAGTCACTTGTTGCCCTTCATTCATTTTGCAAGAAGTGATGCAACAATGGTCTTGTACCTCTCTTGCCTAGCTTGCTCTTGAAACATGGCTCTTAACTCCACGCCTATCTCATAGGCTTCCAAATGTTCCAAACTTTGTTGGAGTTTTGAGCACATGGTAGCAAGCATGAGACAGCTTACATCTCTAGAATCATTACGATGTTTCTTGTAACTGTCTCTTTCTGCCCTAGGGGCAGTAGGTTCTGGTTCAGCAGGAAGTGGCCCATCGAGAATGTACAACTTATCTTCTTGCTTTAGAACAATTCTTAGGCTACGGATCCAATCCATAAAGTTAGTACCATTCTCTTGGAGCTTATCCTTCTCAAGGATCGATCGCAACAAAATTGATTGAGTGTTAGCAGTCATTGTCTACAAATATGCAAAATTTCCAAAATTTAATAAGTACCGGTTTCATTAAAGAAATAAATAATGTATTTTTCAAATAAAAATACTCCCACTAAATTATATAACCTTCATATACATCCAATGTATAATTTAATTTTAATTGGGCTAAGATCCAACTTTAATTTAACTTTTGAGTCCACGGAGGCGGACCGCTCAAAACTAAATTAATTAGGTAGACAATCATGTCAATCATATCCCATATGATTCTTAGAATCTTTTATGAGATTCTTTGAGAAATCCAATTTCAAAAGGCATGTTTAATCTCATCTTTTGCCTAGGCCCAAAACTGTTTTGACGCCTAATTAAGTCCAACTATTTTAAACGTACAGGAACCATTCAATTTAATGCACCTTGCGGAGGCAAGCCCACATTGAATTAATGAACCTCATCTTGCTCATACATGAATAAAATTAATGTACCTCGCGGAGGCGAACCCGCATCAAAATCACCCATGTATAAACAAGTGTTTTAATCATGGCATGGCAAAAGGAACATAAAACTTTCTTTGAAGGTTCATCACATATAGCATACAACACATTCATGAGCACATAATATAAACATGTTACGCATCAAGTTTAGCCACTAAATTAATCTCCATTAATTTAAGCATAATATTTATGTGTCATTAGTTTCTCTATAATTATGAGGATGAGACTCTTTGAACTTTGGTTATCTTCTTCCAAATCAAGACAACAAGAAGTGCGGCCGAAACTAAGCCATAAGGCATCCACGATTCCGCACTAATTCAAGAAACCAAGAAAGTAGTCCATGTGGCCGAAACTAAGCAATAGATGGTCTCGATAAACGTAGGCCAATTGCATCCACAATTCCACATGGATCTCCAATCTTTGAATCAAGAACTTTGTTTCTCAATTTTAGCAATTATGAACTCTTCATAATTCTAACTTCGTTTTATCTTTGAAACTTTGATTGCGATCAAGTTTGGGAAACACAATCTCGATGAAAGTAGATTAGCCATCCAAACCTTGAACCAATCTTAGAATCACAAGATCAAAAACAAATAGGAAAATAAAACCCCAAGATCCACACCAAAACCAACTGCCAAAAACCCTCTCCAGATCAACAGGTCTGGCCGGTATTGTCACTGATTCGGTTGGACCCCATCAAAATTCCAGAATCTGATTCTGACAAACTGTGCGGCCGCCCAAGAAAATCTGTGCGGTCGCCCAAACATGTGCGGCCGCCCAATATTTTTTGTGCGGTCGCACAGTAGCATCAGACAGAATTTTTAAAGTTAAAAAATTTGTCTCAAAATTGTTTTCCCCGATTATTAAAACTTTGATCCAATCAAAAATTAATAATCAAACAATTCAGAATCCAACATAATTTTTAGTGCGATTCAATAGTGCGATTAAAGTTGTAAAACAATAAACCATATAAAATCATATAACACATAAACATATATATATATATATATATATATATATATCAAATATTCATATCATATTAGGCACATAAACAATTTATATACACACAACATGATCTAAGTATTGAAATAATCAACATGAACGGGGCTCTGATACCACTGTTGGGTTTCGTAGTAATAGCGCAGCGGAAAATAGCATTCAAAATTTTATGAAACCCAAAGCCCATAGATCCATTCATATGATTAAATCAAATACAACAATATGAATACTAGAAAAACTAACCCTTGATGACTTTGAATTTGGTCTTTGATCTTGGTGGAGAACTTGAAGCTTTAATCACAAAAGTAAGAACATGAACTTAGAAGATGATAAGCATCACCCTCTAGCGGTATCCACACCACGAACGAATATCAAGAACACTTGATCTTGGTTGCTAGACCAAAATTGTGAAACACGTTTCCACAATTGATATGAACTATATGGAATATTGGTTTGTGTATTATTTTGTTCTTCAATATAAGATGTCTTAGAACAAAATAAACACTCTCAAACTCTTTGGAGACTTGCTCAAAAGCATTGGTATTATTCTGGCCCGAATTTGGCTGTTTATATACAAGTTAGACCTATTCTAAATAGGAAACTTGTCGCGGCCCCGACCCCGCGGGCCGGGGACTCGCGAGCTGGACGTCGACTTACAACAATAAACCAAAATACTGAACATAAAAATTCCATTTTTATACCCAAAAGGTTTAAAACCAAGTTTTAGAAATCCAAGTTTAACAACAACAATATACTACTAGTATAAGCTCCACAAGCTTACACCAAAAATACAAAAGATTACAAATCTTAATGACGTCATTGTTGGTAAAACTATCCCTAAAAGGTTATACATTTAAATAATGCAAACCGACCAATAACAACCTGCCCAAAATCTCAATCCGCTCGACGTCCTCCTCGATCCGCGAATCCTAATCCTTTCCTCCTGGGGGTGGGGGGGGGTAAGGAAAATCAAAGATAAAAGAAAAGGGGGTGAGATAAATCTCAATAAGTTACTAATACAACTACATGACATGCTATGATGTAATAAACAATAATAATAATCTCACATAGCACGTAGCAAATATCATTCAACAGATAGCAGCGGAAATAAACAAGTAACAAAGGATACTGAGCCAAGGTTTCCCAAACAAAGGATATAACAATCTGATCAATGACGATAGGGCCGCATCAAAGAGCAGCATCAATAAGCAGAATCCAAGAGCCGATAAACCAATCAACGATAGCAGCATAATAGCTGAAGAGAAAACCCGGTACCGGAACCAATAACCAAACGATAACTGAGTATACGACACATAGTCGCAACCCCTTATAATAGCTAGACTGTTCCCAAAAAAGTAGCTAGCTCATCTCACATCCAAGGCCAATCTGGAGGAGGGAAATAATGGGGCAAAACAATTGTCAACATTATAATGGACTCGGCTCGTTGCCATTATAATCTTTTCCATCGCCCGACACAACCACGAATACCAGCTGGACTTTCAAATAAATGCCAAGTAATAAAGACTTGCTCAAATAAACAACTCATGATTCCAAAGTAGGGAACCATACCAATTAATCACCAAGAAGATGAAATAAAACCAACCACACATAATAAAGTGCTCAACCATTTCCAAACAATAATTAATCAAATCCCATAACACATTTGTTCACGAAGGAACCATTTTCAACACTAGAGTATCCCATAATGTCTATTTAAATTAATTAGAGCGACACCCAAAGTCTATACCTAATATACAAACCAAGCCTAAACCAAACAAAAGAGAATACCAGGAATCAGAGGCGGGCGGGCGCTCACTAGAAACAGAAGGTTGGTCAAAGAAATTGGCCAGGTAGGCGGGCGCCTGGCTCAACCCGGGCGGGCACCCGGTCGGCGAACTGCGCAGAATTTCAGCTGGGTTCTTCAATGTTCTTACCAAAACAAACCAAATTCTTACCATTTCTCAAATACTCAAAATCAAGACTTCCAATAAGCATAACAATGAACCAAAACAACTTATAAACTTGAATAGGACCTAAATGACAACATCTAGAAACCCAAATCAAGATTTAAATCCCAACATTCAAAATATCACAAAAATCAATCAAAAATCCAAATGAGTTCTAAACTCAACCAAAACACCATATATATCCACAAAGCATCATACAAACAAGTTATGAATATTTTAGCATAAAAATGGGGGGAAAGCAACTTACTTTAATTTTACGGAATGAGACGGAATTCAAATATTTTTGGCTCTACACGATCCTATCGACGATCTAAACACATTTCATAAAATGAGAAATGAGAAATAATGGGAGGAAGATGACTAAAAAGAAGAGAGAAGGAGGAGAGAAATCTACCTTCTACAACCATGGAAGAGAGAGAGAGAAAAGTGGCTGGGATATGGTGAGGGAGAGAGTGAGGGCGGAAGGTGAGGGGAAAGGAGGGAGTAAGTAGGATGATAAAAAAGAAGAAGTTATACTTAGGCCCCCTTCCCCTACTCAACTAACACAAAAACTCATTTCCCCCTATCAACTAAGACCCAATAAATTCCACACTAGCACAATTGGTCAATTAAAATGCTAAGCATAAAATATTATGAAACACAAAATGCACACATAATTATTTAACTAAATAAATAATTTAAATAAATAAATAAATAAGAAATAAATAAATAAATAATTAAATATTTATTACTAAGAAGTAGAGGCGGGTTTTCGGGTCGTGACAAAACTTGTGTCAAAACCCGTCCAAAATTCTTTTCCAAATCAAATTAGGAAACCAGTCCCGACATGGTGTGCGGCCGCCTAAAACCACCTGTGCGGCCGCACATCTATCTGGAAGGTTCTAGTACTATTTGAACCAAACTGTGTGGCCGCCCAACCCATCTTGTGCGGTCGCACACTTGTCCAGATTCCCATAGTTTCCAAAATTCCAATATAATCCTTATTTAAGATTCGTTCTATTGTGTGTGACCCTCTAGGATTATACTAAGTTGGCAATGGGTTCAAACATGAAACCATAAGATATGATTAGGTTCTAGCAAACCGTCATACCTACCCAAATAGTATAACTAGATACAAGTTCGCATTCGTTTAGAACATGTCATAATCCCTTTGTCCACGATGTCATTGAACACAAGTCATGGTCAACAAGTCAACTTGTTTTGTTCAATACTTTCTCGATTCCGAATATGTTGATAATACAAATGACATTGATCTAATCAATTCATTTGAGTCCGGCCGAACATTTTCATCAACATCATTCCTACGAGAGGCCTAAGCTTGGCATCTCTCCGAAGAGGGACAAATCCATTTAGCTTATTATTCTTCCCTACGTGAATCCGATTATGCCAATCATACCCTTTATAACTACCCGGTTAAAGGTAGCGTTTGAATATGTCAAACATAATGTTCATCAAGTGGAAGACTATAATAAATTCATGTCTAAGGATTCGTATGACATAACTAATATGAGATATATGTACGACATAGACCATGACATAAATCTCATACAGCGGGTCATGTCCAGTACCTTATTCTAAACAAGTACCCATAAATCTAACATGATCATCCCATGATCATTTAGCCTTTATACTAGTGCTTAACAAGTACTAGGGACGGAGATTATTATAAGTAAACATGAACAACAATAATAATCAAAACATCTCTTTATTGATATGAAATAAATGATAACAATTACAACGTTTATTAAACGTGCCTAGGGCACCACTACCAACAGGACCAGTCCGGCATACTGCATGAACATTGAGATTAATGAAGTCCAAGATAACCCCCCGTGGTACATAGACATCATGAACTTCCTCAACAATGGCACCTTCCCCGACAATAGCAACGGGAAATATCAAGTGGCACTACAGAAGCTAGCCGCCAGATATGTGTTGATTGGAAATCGAGTCTACAAACGACACCATCAAGGGATCAATATCTTATGTCCAAACGAGACCGAAGCCTAAGAAATCATGCACGAAGTCCACGAAGGCGAGTGTGGCCCCCACATGAATGGGATTATGTTATCCAAAAAAAATACTCCGTAGTGGTTACTATTGGACTACAATGGAAAGAGACTTCATCGAGAATGTCAAGAAATGCGCCAAGTTCCAGTTCCATGCTAATCTACAACATCCTCCACCTTCACAACTGTACAACATGACCACACCTTGGCCATTCTCTTTTTGGGGGCATAGATATCATCGGCAAAGTCCATCCTACAGGGAGCAACGGATAGTCATTCATCCTTGTGGCCGTAGACTATTTCACAAAATGGGTCGAAGCACAAGCTTACCGAGTTCTTAATGCCAAGAAGGTGGCCAAATTAGTGAAGAACAACATCATGTGCTGATACGGTATTCCTCATGAAATCATCCCCGACAATGGCTCTCACTTCGAGAAAGAAATGGATGCACTTTTGGTTAACTACAAAATTACCAAGCACAAGTCATCCCCGTACCGCCCCCAAGCCAACGGAGCGGTCGAAGCAGGAAATAAGACAATCGAAGTCATCATACGAAAAATGGCTTCAATGGGAAAGGATTGGCCTGAAAAATTGCCACTAGCATTGTGAGGCTACCGCACATCAATACGGTCAGCAACAGGAGAAACCCCTTACTCATTGGTTTATGGTGCTGAGGCCGTACTCCCGGTCGAACTCGAGGTTCCTTCTCTACGGGTCTTACTCGAGAACCAAGTCAACGAGGTTGATTAGATTCAAGCCGATATGAGCAACTAGCCCTTCTCGACGAAAAGAGGCTAAGAGCGTTTGAACGCACAAGGGCTTATAAACAAAGAATGGCAAGAGCTTTCAACAAGAAGGTGAAGCCCCGAAATATCAAAGTGGGAGATTTGGTCCTAAGACAACATCCTCCCAATGGCATGAATCCCCTTGGGAAATGGGGACCTCGATGGATCGGTCCTTACGTGGTCAAAAGGATACTAAGCGGCGGTGCAGTTTGACTCGTAGACTTGGATGGCGATCAATTGCCAATGGAGGTCAACCTCGAGAAGCTCAAGAAGTTCTACGCTTAACAAATAAAGACCATTAAAAAAAAACACTCGCTAGGTTGAAAACCCGCAATGGCGGCCTAGGCAAAAATTAGAGCACGTGAAAAAAAGAAGCCCGCTAGATTGAAAACCCGAAAGGGCGGTCGAGGCAAAAAACAGGGTGCACACAAAAAAAATTAAAAAAAATGGTCTTCATTTGTTTGAACTACGGAGATCTGAGCCTCTCTACTAGAGGAATGTAGGCAACCCTCGGGTGCGGTCTAAAACATAAATTTTTACCCAGTCAAGTCATAACAAAATGCAATTTTTATTCATCTCTTGAATTATTTTGACCATTACAACGGATGATGTTGAGCAATAAAAGACAATAAAACATTGAATCCTAAACAAGTGGTCTATTAATTGCAATCTCCTAAGGTACAAAGAAAAATCTAATCTTTCTTCGGTTTGGGAACCCATTGCTTCTTGCTATGGCCATTGATCTTCTTGATTGGGGGCGGAGCACTCTCGGAACCGCCAAGACGAGCGAAGACGCTAGGATGGGATGGAGCCTCATCAATAACCTTCCCCTTCCCTTTGTCAAAAGAAGCCTTGACTGGGGCTTTGCATGGGCGCTTCCACACATAAGGGGAATTACCCTTACCTTTCCCCCTCTTCTTCGTCGGAAAATAACGTGGCCTAAGGGCCTCAACATGAACAATTGGCTTCGAAGTTTCAACAACAACCTCACTTGGTCTTCCTAAGTGGTCAAAGACACTAGGGCGTGCCTTCACAACAGGGACGGACTTCATTTGTTCACCTTCGGGGACGGACACTTTCACCTCAAATGAGAAAGTCATGGGAGCCATTCTTCACAAGAATTTGGGGCTTAAGTTTATGAGAAGTAGTGCAGAATATTGCTATGTGACCAAACTGGTCGAAATTGGTTCAAATTTATGGCTGTTAGAGAATCCTGCACAAAAAGAAAGGGGTTGTAAATCAGTGGCCCAAACGCTGGCGCCTCCTCCCTTGTGGACGAAACGCGCGTGCATCCCATGCCTTAGCTCAGGCGCGCGCGCCTATGACAGAAGACAGAACAGAACAGCCCTTGTTAGTTCAGCAACTGCCCAGGCATTTCAACGCCTTCAAACCTGCAATCAGTTCAGAATCTACAGCAACAAAGCAACATTCACCCGCAACAAGTGGAACACTTTGGGCACACATTTTGTTTGTAAAGAGTCGACACATAAGATCGAGTCTAGATAAAACATAAAAAATGTAGATAAAATAGCTAGGATTGTAAATATGTGCTAAATGTTATTACATGATAAGAATAAATTTTCAGGCACTCTTCCTCCCCGGTCTACTCCGAATCATCACCTGTGGCACTGTGCTCACCCCCATCGAGCTTGGCCCGTTATGTAGGTCGGAGTCGGCCTTTGGTTGACATGCCCCTTCGTTCGAGTAGCGTGAGAGTGATGAGGGGCGGTCGGGAGGTGGATCTGAGCTTGGAGCCGACTGATGCAGATCTTGTTGAGGAGACATTCATTCCTCCACCCGACGCTGGGGTACGGATTTGTGCTTTATATTGGTCATGTTTACACACACCTATTTCTTTCTGCATTGTAATCATTTGCCTTGGCTTCCCTTTCAAGTGACTCGGGAGGCATATATCCGTTCAGCTCGGCGGGAGAACGTGTTGATGCGCTTACTGAGGGAGGCGTACCATTCATGTACTTATCAGAGGGACGACGTTGCGTTACCCCAGGGTCGGGAACGGTCTCCGAATGGTGCGGGATCTTCTCACACTGGTGGTCGAGCGGTCCGGGGACGGAGTTCGGGTGCCGGTAGCTCTCGAGCTTTAGCGCGGCGTGGAGACACCACGGAGGAGGGTTCTGATTAGGTGGGGCCCATCCTTCCATCTTTATTTCCTACATTGTTAGATAGTAGAGAGTAGAGGGATATGTATATAAAGAACAGATGTACAAAATGCATGTATGTATATTATGTTCTAAAATGCAATTTTATTATGGGAGCCTACTTGTGCAAACTAGTTATTTTATAAATGTTCCTAATTTTATACAATGCATGAGCCACGGGATGGGGTAGGTACGTAGTTGCATGGATCCGTTACGGAGTGGGAGGAAACAAACTGGATTTTCTGGATGGGGCAATAGTGGCCGCGTGGCCATGGCAAGGCCCGGAGCAATGTTGGCCACATGGCCATGGCAAGGCCCGGAGCAAAGTTGGCCGCCTGGCCAAGGACAATATCAGCCGCGTGGCTAATAGCATATGTGGCCGCGTGGCCAAGTCATGCGCCACCTCCGGTTTTCCTTTTCCTGGCAAGAATCATAAGTTGTGTAGTATTTAATGGGAGTTTGTGTCCTATTCAAATTCGTACCAGCCTCTCTTTTGGTCAATTTTGAGTTCCAATCATCAACTTGTTCTTCTTTTGCCATGGATCACAATGCAAGGCTTTCTAGACTTGAAAAAGGAGCTTTCATAACATCCTTGGAGAAGTGGGTTGCCAAGATATCCGGTCCTTGTCGTAGGAATTTTGAGAAGCGCTATGGGATCAAGTGTCTTTGGTCATTCTTGCACATGAACTCCAACACTAACCTCTTGGAAGCTTGTGGGAAGTTTTGGAACAACAATATTCATGTTTTCAACTTTTCTTTTAATGAGATGGTACCCACTTATGAAGACATCAAGGCGCTTTGCGGTTGTGAAGGGAAGGGTACACTTGCATTGCCCTATGATTTTATTTCTTTGCACGACAAGTTGATAACCTTTGGTGTGCCTGCGGATGACATTGGTAAGTATGCTAGAGGTGACTACGTCGACCTCTCTTGGATGCCAAGGCACTTCATGCACGCGGATGTGACCTCGGACCGTTCTTTGTACCATCTTGCCTTGTGCTTATTTGCTTCCGTTCTTTTCCCTTCCGAAGTCGGATGTGCTAGTGCGGGATGTTTGACAATGGTGAATGCGGCTCGTTCGGGACATGACATTGTACCGGCCATCCTTGGGGAGATCATTTGTGGGATTCCTCATCTTGGGGTTTATGGCGGGATGCCATGCGGCAGTGATAGACTTTTGACCATGTGGTTGCAAGAAAGGCTCCGAGTAAACAAGCCAGCTGTTTCTTCGGCGGTGTCCCCATGGATGCATCGCATCAGAGGTATGGAGGAGAGGTTCGAGGGCATGACTCTCAAGGGTTGGGAAAGGTACTTGGCGGAGATGGTGACCGATGACATCAAGTGGGTGGTGCCCCATTGGCACATTAATTCTGTGAGGGAGAAGCAAGTTGGACTGCACATGATTAAAGTTCCATCATTTTCTGGGACCACTTTTTACTACCCTGCTAGAGTACTTCGTGAATATGGTCTAGTGCAAACCATCCCCGAGGGTTGGGATGAGGAGAGGACCCGTTATCCTTTTGGCATACTCCATTTGGATGATAGCGCTTCGATTCTCCTTTCTCAAATGTGGGGCGAGGCCGGTTTTAGCCATAGGACTCTCATCACATGCTCCAACAACACCTACTTATCACGAGAGTATTTGGATTGGTTTATGGAGAGGCTTGGGCAAGCGGAGCAGACTCTAGAGACCCTAAGGGGCACTATTTTGGCATCCTGTGCTCCTAGTTGTTCATTGAGGATGAAAGAGGCGATGGCCTATGAGAGGAAGAGGAGTACGAGCATGGCTAATGGAGATGGATCGGGGACTTCAAGGAAGAGAAATGATGGGGAGACTCCTAGTGTCAAAGCTAAAGGGGTTAGTGAATTTGAGAGGAGGTTTTGCGAGAACCCTAACAAGAAAAAGATTCGCCGTGGTCAAAGTAAGAAGAAAGGGACCGAAGGCACGAGTGGCACTAAGGAGTAATTCCGAGGATCCTTCCATAGTCGTTGCAGACACATTAGTTTTAATTTAGCTTACTTTTGTTTTAGTTTCAATTTTAGAATAGGTTATTTATTAAAAAGTATGTCAAGCTTAGACTCATCAAATAAGTGTTAACATGCAATGACTATGGAAATAAAAGTTTTTGCTTTCAGAAAATACAACTTCTATCTTTATTGCTTTGACAAGATTTGGATGTTTATTTGTTTTTTTAGACCGCACCTTTTGAAAGGCTGCCTATGTTCCCCTTTTACAAATAGGACTAAGGGGCTCAGGTCACCGTAGTTCACTCCAGTCGGACTAGAATGATTTTAAAGAAAGGGAAGATAGAAGGGGGAATGCTCTAACTTTTGCCTAGACCGCCCTTGCGGGTTTTCGATCTAGCGAGCTTTGTACGCACCCTTATTTTGCATAGACCGCCCTTTGCGGGTTTTCAGTCTATCGGGCTTCTTTTGCGTAGTAACATTTTTTTATTTTTTATTTTTTTTATTTTTTTTAGAGAGGGGGAGTCTAGTCATAGTAGCGTCTGAGCTTGCTGAGGTTGACTGGTTCCTTGAACGGGTTGCCATCCAAATCTTCCATTCTGACCGCTCCTCCGGAGAAGATCTTCTATACTACAAACGGCCCTACCCAAGTGGGGGCCCATTTCCCGAGGGGGTTGAACTTGTTGGGTAAGCGTGCTTTGAGCACCAAGTCTCCTTCCTTTATGTCAACAGGCTTGACCTTTTTATTGAAGGCTTTTGTCGTTCTCCTTTGATAGGCCCGGATGTGTTCCATGGCCTTCAATCTACGTTCATCGAGCGTTGCCAATTGATCATAGCGACTACGAAACCATTCTACCTCATTCACTTGGTTCTCGAGCAATATCCTCAAAGATGGCACCTCCAATTCAATAGGGAGTACCGCCTCCATACCGTATGTCAAAGCATAAGGGGTCTCTCCAGTAGAGGTGCGGACTGACGTTCTGTACCCCCAAAGTGCCAATGGTAACTTCTCGGGCCAATCCCGTCCCTGCAAAGCCATTTTGCGAATTATCTGCTCTATCGTCTTGTTGGCCGCTTCAACCGCGCCGTTAGTCTGTGGATAGTACGGGGAAGATTTCTTTCGTTCGATCTTGAATTCTACGAGCAAGCGAGCACACTCGGCCTCGAAATGACTGCCATTATCTGATATAATGAGGTTAGGGACCCCATACCGACACATAATGGTCTCTTTGATAAACTGCGCCACCTTCCTGGAATTCAGCACCTTGTAAGACTGAGATTCGACCCACTTTGTGAAGTAGTCGACTACGACGTCATGACCATTACTACCGGCCGGCGAGATCTTCCCAATGATGTCTATACCCTACGTGGCGAATGGCCAAGGCGTGGTGGAACTATATAATTCGTGTGGGGGGATGTGGTTGAGGTTGGAGCATAATTGGTACTTGTGACACCGTCGAACCCATTGAATACAGTCTGTCTCTATGGTAATCCAATAATAGCCCAGCCGATTGATCTTCTGTCTAAGCATCCTTGCATTCATGTGGGGTCCGCACAACCCGTTGTGTACTTCTTCCATTATTGTTTCAGCTCTCTTGTTGTCGACACATAAGAGCAACAAACCGTCGTAATGCCTCTTGTACAAAGTATCGTCTAACAGCACAAACTGCCCCGCCAACCTTTTGAGTGCTTGCAGACTCTTGGCCTTCACATCTCCGTCAAAGGACATCTCTCCGTGCTTAAGGAACTTGTAGATTTGGGCGTACCATTGATCTCCGTTTACCTCTGCATCGATCTGGATTTCACAGCAATAGGCGGGGTTCTCTCTCCGTCTAACCCTGAATGGTTTCACAGACCTTCCTTTTGGAATTTCAACTAAGGAGGCCAATGTAGCTAGAGCATCCGCGAACCTATTTCTGTCTCGCGGCAGGAAATGGAAGGTAACCTCTTTGAACTGTGCTATCAACTCGTCCATGTAGCCTTGGTACCGCTGCAGGCAAGGATCAATAGTTTTCCATTTCTTCGCCGTTTGGTTAATAATCAAAGCAGAGTCTCCGTACACTTCTAACTCTTTCACGTTGCGTTCTAGGGCGGCCTCCAATCCGGCTATACATGCCTCATACTCGGCGGCGTTGTTAGTTGCTGAAAATTATAGCTTGATGGCTATGGGCGTGTGCTCATCTTTGGGATCAATAAGTAGGAGTCCGACTCCATTCCCTCGTTTGTTTGCAGCTCCGTCAAATAATAATTGCCACCTTTCTGCGACCTCAATTGCGAAAATGTCGTCGTCCGGGAACTCAGGGTCGGGTCCTCTTGTCTCGGTGCTCGGAGAGTCTGCGAGCTGATCGGCCATTGCCCTCCCCTTGATTGCCTTCCTCGGTACATAAGTAATGTCGAACTCTCCCAAGAATACTGACCATTTAGCGAGTCTCATAGAAAGGGAGGGTTTATCGAACAGGTATTTGATAGGATCCATTTTTGAGACTAGTAAGATCGGATGGGATACCATGTAGTGCTTGAGCTTTGTCACCACCCATACTAGGCCTACGCAGGTCTTCTCGAGCGCGGAGTAATTGAGCTCGCTACCTTGTAACTTTCGACTGACAAAGTACACTGCATTCTCAATCCGGGAATCTTTAGCTTCTTGCGCTAACATAGCTCCAACGGCGGTGTCTGTCACAGTTAAGTATAGTAGCAACGGCTTCTCCTTATGCGGCGGGCGCAGGATTGGGGTATTCACCAAATACTGTTTGATCCTCTCGAAGGCTATCTGGCAGTCATAATCCCACTCCACACTGGCTATTTTCTTTATCAGTTTGAAAATTGGTTCGCAGATGGTGGTCAGCTGATTGATGAACCGACTGATGTATTGCAGGCGTCCCATGAATCCTTTTATCTCCGTCTCGGTACGGGGCGGCTTCATCTCCAGGATGGCTTGAATCTTCCTTGGGTCGGCTTCGATCCCATTCTCGGTGACTATGTAACCCAATACTTTACCTCTGCGAACTCCAAAGGTGCACTTCGCCGGGTTCAAACGCATGGCGTGCTCTCTCAACCTGTTGAAGAATTTTCTGAGATCTATCAAGTGTTGACCATCAGACCCTTTTGAATGTATAATCACGTCATCCACGTACACCTCAAACTCCTTGTGGATCATATCGTGGAATAAAGTCGTAACTGCCCGTTGGTAGGTAGCCCCAGCGTTTCTTAGTCCAAACGGCATGACAGTATAACAAAAAGTTCCCCATGGGGTGATGAAAGCTGTTTTCTCTTGGTCCTCCTCGGCCATCTTGATCTGGTTATAGCCGGAAAACCCATCAACGAACGACTTGACCTCATAATGGGCGGTTGCGTCCACCAACATGTCGATATTTGGCAAGGGGAAGTCATCCTTTGGCGTAGCTTTGTTGAGATCCCGAAAATCCACACATACTCTGACTTTACCATTGTATTTCTTGACAGTCACCAGATTTGATAACCAAGTTGGAAGACTCAAATTCAAAATGTAAAACACTAGACTCTGGGGACGGGGATTTTGGGTGAGTGACAGGAGATGCTGCAGGAGTGGCGACAGGAGAAGGTGTAAGCCCCAGTGTTCCCACCATAAACTCCGGAGTAGCTATAGGTCCCCCAATAATGCACCAATTCTTGAGCTTGTCCCCCATGGGTACCACCAATGTCCTTGGGTCCACCTTATCTTCAGAATCGTCTCCGATGATGGCAACCATGTCTTCGTGCAGCCCCAGATTACCCAGATGTTGAAGCAGATATTGGCCGTCCCACGTCTCAGTCAAACTTGGAGTTTCTGGGGCTTCTATTTCTAGCTTGTCAAGGGTTGCGGCTTCAAGTTGATCTGCCAAGTCATCTGCCACCTTGGTGGAGTACTCATGCCTGATGGTTCTAACTCTGCCCGTGGCTTTGTCATATTCCATGTAAGTCAGCTTCATGTTGGACCGATCGAATTCCACATCTCTGATAATCTCGAACCCTTTCTGCAACTTCCCGGTGTGGTCAATCCATGGCTCAGCGAACTCAAAACACGAAAACTCCTCACCTTCCCTGACAAAGTAGCTATTTAGGGACAGGCGGTATGGCCGCATTTCAGGCTTTTTGTAGGGGAGCTTCATCTTTTTAAGCAATTCTATCCTTTGTTGCTCCATCTTGTCTTCAGGAGTAAGGGCGTATCCTAGACCGAACAACCCTTGATGATTAACCTCTTCAACCAATTCTGTGGGGCCTTGCAAGTTCTTACCTAGCCCCAGCCCTGGTATAAAACCCATGTTACGCAGTATTTTGACAACCGGTGCCACTTTGTCTGTTGTTTTGGTGAGGTCGATGGTGCAGATCTGTGCTTGAGCCACTATTTCAAAACCGTTGAAGAGTCTGCTCTCTTCCCCATGCTGAATCTGTAAGACAGGAACGCCCTTGGTGTCCGTCCCTTGGGCAGTTACGAGATCGCTGTAGATGATGGTCACTTTATTACCGGATTGAAATTTCACACACTGGTGCAGGGAAGACAGGACAGCGCCCGACTGATGTAACCACGGCCGGCCAAGGAGGAGTGAGAAGGTTGCGGGGATGTCTATGACGTGGAAGTCGGTTGGCAGGATCTTTGTTCCGATGGTAATGGGCAAGGTGGCTTCGCCTATCACGGCGCGGCATGTAGAATCATAAGCTTTGATGGTTTGCTTGGATGGGCGTAATCCATCATCCTTGAAGGCAGGATATTAATAGCAGAACCATTATCAATGAATACACGGGGAATCTTCTTGCCATTTTCTTCGACAGTGATGTATAAAGGCTCATTATGATCAACTCCGAACACTGGCTTCTCTAGCTCCGAGAAAGTGATGATGTTTCCATAGTGGATATTACCAATCATGTGGGTGACGTCTTTCGGGGTAATAGTGGATGGTACCATGGTGGCGGCGAGGTTTTGCTCGAGCATGAGGCAATGGGCTAGGGAGGAGGTGAGTAGGGACCATAGTGAAATATGGGGTTGGGTTTGTTTGAGTTGAGTGAGGATAGGGTCTTCTTTGTCTAGGTCGGCTTGCTCGGGTTCCTTCCCAAAGATTTTCTTTGCACCCTTCGGGTCGGATTGGTAGACTTGACCGGATCTTGTAAGGAGACAAACTTCTGCACGTAGCTCCTCCAAAGACAATGGCGAGTCATGACAAGGGGGCGAAACTTCGGTCTTTTCGGCCTCCTCGAAGATTTCGTCCCAAGAAAGAGGTTGAGAGGGCTTGGGACCCTCTTCCTCTAGAGATTCGACTTCACTCACTAGTTCTTCTAAAGACAACAAGTAGCAAGAAGATTCTTTATTATTAGTCATTGGAATACAACCCATCTCATCACAGTCCGCCACAACAGGCTTGGCCGGATCAGTGATCTCACTAAGTTCTACCATGAGTACATTGCTAGCTACATAATATCTAGGGTCTTCGACTACTCCCTTGTGGATCAGCTCTTGCACGGCTTTCTTGAGTTCAAAACATTCTTCGGTAGTGTGACCGGTGCACTTGTGGTAGTGGTAAAACTTTGATAAATCGCAACCAAGACGGGGAAGGTGTCCTTCTAACGGTTCGAGCAATTCTAACGTCACCAATGCCATGAAGATATCCACCATCGTGAGCCCTATCTTGTCAAAGGCATCCATGAGCTCTAGGATACTGATCTCGCATGTTTACACCATATTCACCCCACCCCCATTATTAGGAAGAGGGTTATTCACCACATTAGGACCCTTCGGCTTCTCAATCTTCTTGTCATTGATCAACCCTTGTACTACGCGCTTCAATTGAATACAACCATCCGTTGTGTGCCCGATGTGCTTGTGATACTTGCAGAACTTGGAGGCGTCCAAATCAGTTCTTGGGTAGGCGGGTTGGTAATTCTCCAAAGGCTTGATAAGACCTCTCTTGACTAACACGTCAAAGACTTTCCCTATAGGCATTCCAAAATCGTCAAAGTGCTCCCTCTCTTTTTGCGGCGGAGCCCCATTCCTTGTTACGGCTTGAACATCTAACGGGACCTCTTTCTGGACCATATTCACTTGGCCGACGGCCTCCTTTCCACCCCTAGGAGGCGCAGGTGCAGTAGGACCCTTGTAGCGGAAGGAGTTGTTGTTGTTGGTCTTTGGACTTTCCTTTGGCGGCACAATCCCAGTGAACCCTGCTTCGTACCTTACTCCGGCGACAACCATTTCCCGCAAATCAGGGAAGTAACCATTACCTATAGCTGCTTTCATCTCCGGTAGCAAGCACTTGTAGAAAATCTGTTTCTGTTCCTTCGCTTTTGGTGGGTATTGGACCTCGCACAACCGATGATTCCACCTCTTGTAAAAATCATAAATAGCCTCGCCGGGCTTTTGCATAGTGTTCTCAAGGTCGGTTCGATTCACATGCCAATCCAAGTTCGCTTGATACTTCTCACAGAAAATGGCACTAATTTGATCCCACGTTTGCCTCTCGCTTGGTTATAACCCCAAGAACCAACGCAGAGCTATACCATCCAATGTGCTATGGAATACGCGAGCCATTTGTTCGTTGGTGCAGTCACGAGCCCTCATGGCCAACACATAACTATCCAAATGAGTCTTAGGACGCGAGTCACCATGAAACATTGCCACCTTAGGCATCTTGAAATCCTTAGGGAGAGCCCCCACTTGGCTAGGGTTGATTGTCTTGGTAGTCGGTGCACTTTGCTTATCCACAGTCTCGATCAACTTGCGCATTTGCTCTTGCATGGCTGTGACCACAGGGTGATTGGAGATGTCGGGGATAGGTTCTGACAGAGTGACGGGAGGAGTAGTGGAAGTAGTAGCAGCGGCCATCCCAATACTCAGAGGCAACGAGGGTGCGGGTAGTTTGCTAGCAGAGAGGTAGCCACCAAGCAGTTCAGGGGAAGGTTTATAGACAGCCTTGTTCTTGCTCATGGTAGTGAAGCCTTGTTGGGTGTAGAGAGAAGGAGGTGGAACATTGCGGTAGCTTGGGAATGGGAAGGCAGTGGCATTGGTGTTGGGGGGACAGTTGGTATTGACCTCTTCATCCTCGACATAAATGAAATTCTCACCATCGGGTACAAGCTTAGTTCCTTTTTGTTGAATGTGGCCCTTCAACTGTTGGTTCTGGTCTTCCAACATCTTGTTGCTTTCCTCGAGATTCTTGATCTTGGCTTCGAGACCGGCGAGGAAGTTCTGGAGGCTTGGGGGAATACCATTGAGAGTGGTCTCGATGTTGAGCTCGGCGGCACTAGCAGGAGGAGCAGAGGCTGAAGCTGAAGCGGGATTTGACATTGCTGATGACGAGACTGAGAACGTGGACGGAATAGAAGCTTCACGTTGTAGTCGACCACCCGAACGGATCCAAACTTGATTTGCTGAAAGGTTGAAGGGAAATGAAGCTTTTAGGAGAGGGGGAAGGCTCATGTAAAGTATATTTTAATTTACAAAAACATACATTATTTACATGCTAATTGGTTGGAAGGGATACCCCTTTTTCGCAACTAGTTAGAAGACTACGATTAGTGGAGGCCATCACTACGTCTATAGACCCCTCGTTTTTCACCTGCATTGCACACCCCCAAACGGACAATTTGGGCGAGGGTCCTATAGGGCAAGCGGCTTCCACCAACCATCGGATCCTACGGCTAACTTTTCCTTAGAGGCATTTAACGTGATGTCTATGTTGCATCCTATGCAAGTTAATGATGAGCGGAGATCTTGACAATAAACACTCATCTCACCATGGCACGTCCCTTGTAGGGAAATCACTTTTTTGTGCACTTTCTCTCAAAGATCTCGATTCATCATTGACTTGGGGATGACTCGACATAAACAGCACGTTAATTGACTATTAAGAAAAAGCTAGCCAAACCAACCGGTCAAAACCTAGGTGTGTTACCTATACTAGTGTGGGTTGACACGGGTTAGGTAAAAGGTTCCCACCGTATACGGTGAGTGGAATATACGAGTGACTCGAAAAGAGTGCGGCAGTAGCGCACAAATTCCTGCACATCGAATACTCCGGGTAATGGGGACCTGTGCAGCGCTGACACGGACTAGTGGTAGTGTGTGTCAAGAAACTAATTCTTTTTAAGGAGAAAAGAGAGAAGTTTTTAATGTTAGGATGATGCAATGCAATGCATGAGAGAGAGAGAGAGAGAGAATAATGTACAAGGGAGCATAGAAGAGTTTCGTTTGACCCTAATACTAAGGCGAAAATAACAAAGGTCCAAGGATACAAGATACAAGGTACAAGTATTAACATGGCGGAGTGCGCGGGTGCATGTGTAAATATGGCAAGTATGTGAGGTGCATGTGTAAACATGGCAAGTGTGCATGTGCAAACATGGCATGCGTGTGCATGTGTAAACATGGCAAGGTGTGTGCATGTGTAAACATGGCAAGTATGTGAGGTGCATGTGTAAACATGGCAGGTATGTGAGGTGCATGTGTAAACATGGCAAGTGTGCATGTGTAAACATGGCAAGCGTGTGCATGTGTAAACATGGCAAGCATCATGATGTGACGAAAGTTAGACCCACTAAGTTTGAAAAAGTTTCAAAGCAGTCCCCAACAGAGTCGCCACTGTGAATACCCCTTTCCGATGAAGCGACGCATGGGAAGTATCTTGTGATTATTTTTATTTACAAAAGGAATATTCTTAACGACATTAAAATTATGAGAGTCGCCATTAAAGCCAAAACATTGAAAAAAGCATTTTTAGTGGGTTCGGGGGTCAAATTACAACAAGGGAAGAATATTGAACGTTATCACTCCTATTGCCCGAATTGATCGGTCTTTCTATCATGATGAATGTGTTTGTAGTGTGTTAGTGATTTAGACCGGATCCGAATATTGCCTACGTTCCTCTCAATGTGAGAAGCTCAGGTCAGCGTAGTTCGCAGAGAATTAGAATAGGCAGAAGAATCGGGATCATGCATAATGAGGGGGGAATTACCTAAAGTTTAGGGTTTAGAAGTAGTTCCTAGATCATCCTCGGGTTGATGAACCCTCGATCATCATCGGCTATGAAATAACATGTAATTATGAAGATCACAACCCTAAATATAGCATAAATAAGGTTTTAATCTATGAACACGAAGAACATGCGAAGAACATATTATGAACATATGAATGAACATGCAAAGCATATGAAGAAACTATGAATAAACATGTACGAACATGAATATAAAAGATCTACATTAAAAATGATGCAAGAACATGAAGAAAAAAGTTAGAAAACTTACCTATGTTGGCATGAAATAAACCTTGATCTTCTTGGAGGTTTGAATGCTAATTAGAGAGCAAAATTGTGTTTAAGAACTCCAAAATTCGTATTTAGAGCTCTCAAAATCCCCCCTAAACCAATGGAATGGAATGGTTTATATAGTAACTGATGGGAAGATCTGACGGTCAGGATCATCCAGCGCAAGGTTGGCCGCCTGGCCATGACTGAAGCCGGCGACAAGAGTGGCCGCGTGGCCAAGATCAACGCGCAGCAAGGTTGGCCGCGTGGCCAAGGTTGCAGACTGACTTGATTCTTAAGCTAGGGTTTCTGCATGGTTTTAAGGAAACCATTTGTTACCTATTTTGATAGATTTTGTTATAAATGAGATATTTTGGGAATCCGGGACAAGTCTTTGCAAGGTTTCTAATTCCTATAAAGTCCTTGTATTTTTGGGAAAGTCCTAATAAACTCATTTTCAGGTCGGGTACTAACAGTAGCCCCTCGGCGACGCTTCTTGCAAGGCAATGTGGGGTCGACGATAAAAGAAGGATCCATCTGAAACATGAGTTTCAAAACAAATGAAAGGTAAGGGAACGGCTGAACCTTGACAGGCGACCTATGTATCCGCGGGGGAATCAAGCCAAACGTAGTTCAAATCTGATGGGAAATTGGGATTGATTGTCCTCTGATGGGGAGCAACGTCTTCTACTGGGGAACATGCACCTGCTGGGGATGAGAGATGACCATATCGGTCGGGTGGCTGGACCTTTTCAGGTTTCCTACGTATCCTCCGAGGAATCAAGCCGGTCGTAGTTCAGAGCGACTGGGTATAAAACGAGACATCGGACTTCTGATAGGGATAATAAACCTACGGATACTATCTTGTATGAAGAAAGAACATTCGTAAGCAATGAAGTTATTTGGGAAAGATGGAGACTACGTTGTCTAAATAATCCCAAGATGGAATGGGAAACGCAATCAGGATCGCCAGGGTTCCTGCCAATTGTGCTAAAGTAATAGATGTTGGATCTCCCGCGAACAGAAACGCCGAGGCTTCTGCCAATCGCAATCGATCAAGGATACGTATGTCATAGAGGCTCCGAAGTCTCTACAACCATATGAATCCTAATAATAGATGCTGGATCGCTCGCAAACAGAAACGCCGAGGCTTCTGCCAACCACGATCGATCAAGGATACGGATGTCATAGAGGCGCCGAAGTCTCTACAACCATACGAATCCTAAAAATAGATGCTGGATCTCTCGCAAACAGAAACGCCAAGGCTTCTGCCAATTACGATTGATCTAGGATGGTATGTCATAGAGGCGCCGAAGTCTCTGCAATCATACAAATCCTAAGCAAATATTTGGTGAAGAATGGAAATTTTAAGGGGCTTTCCGTACCAAAGGTAACGAATATCAGTCAAAATAGTGCTAAGGGCACTTAAAATGAATTAAAGGGAAAAGATCAAGGGCAAAAATGGAATTTTATCTGAAGGGACAAGGTTGGCCGCGTGGCCAAACACACTGAATTGCAATAGTGGTCGCGTGGCTAAGACCGCTGAGTGGTCAGATCTCCTTCACGCGGATCGCTGATCTGACGGCTGGGGTCGCAAGCGCATAAGTGGCCGCGTGGCCAAGGTTGCCGGCGGGCTGACTCTTGGTCACATCACCAGAAACCCTCCCTCTTCTTCTTCTTTTCTTCTTTCTTCTTCTTCCTTCCTCCATTGTTGACGAGTTAGAGAGAGAAAATTGAGTTTTTAGAGAGAGAAAGCTCAGATTTTGATAATTTTGAAGACTTCATTTCACATATTTCTTGAATCTATGGCAGATTGGATCAATGAGGCGTTATTTAGGGATTTTCCGGGCCAAGGTGGGTATATGCTTCCACAACAAGAGCAACAAGGAGAGGGGCACGGTGATGCTCAGGGCGGAGGAAATGTAGGGGCTGACCCAGGAGCGGGCTTTGAAGCGGCGCCCTTGATTCCACGGGGCGGTTTGAGACCACGAGCCGCGACTCGGAATTATCACGATAATCTGCTGCGGTCTACGTTCGACCAAGATTACGATTTTTACATCGACTCTGAGTGTCATTGGTCGATGGGGCTTCCGGAGACGCGAGAGGTAAATTTCGATTTTTCACTCCTCTCTTTCTCGCACATTTGTATGTTTTATGCACATAATATGAAATGCTAGAATAATGGAATGCTAGAATTTAAATTGCTAGAATTGTAGATTGCTAGAATGGTAACGTACCTGTGCTGTGTTTACCTGTAGAGGATCAAAGCTCGTGGGTCCACAGTGACTGTGGGTAAACTGTGGGCGTCCCTACCGGAGGGACCGGGCGGTTTGCGTGCTCGGATCGAGGCTATGGGCTTTGGCCCATTCTTTGACAGTGTCTGCATGGTCGGGGCTACCCTGAAGGTGGCAGCGGTGATAGAGGTGTGCCGGGAGTTCTGGTGGGATACCACCCATACCTTCCACTTCAGTTGGGGAGAGATTACCATCACGCCGACGGATTTCGCGGCCATCACAGGGTTGAGGTTTACTGGTATCCCTTTGCCTTTTGATGAGAGTTTGGCGGAGCGGTGGGACTATAGACAGGCTCTGCTGGGAGTCGACACTGACCTGGGAGGAGGTGTTAAGGGTTATGGAGTGGAGGCCGGGAAGGTGAACCGCTTGGTGGAGGTGGCTATTGAAGCCTTTGGTAGGGGGGAGTATGATTTGGATTGTTTGGTCTGGCTGTTCTTATGGTATAGCTTTTCGGAGATCTTGTTTCCGAGTGGGGCTACTGTCTGCCGGTACTTACTGCTAGGGGCTTTGGTGGACTTGGACCTAGTCGGTGGTATTTCTTGGGGTGGAGCCGGTTTAGCTGAGATTTACCAGGCATTGGACCATTGCTCGAGGGCTAGCTCATCGGCCTTTGACGGGTTTCAGTTCACCTTTGAGGTATGCTCTTGACTGCCATTCTTTTTCACATTGTTGAGATTTCTGCTCTATACTTTGGTCTGAAATATCTTTTTCATTGCATGCACAGGCTTGGGTGTACGAGATATTTGGTGTCGCCCCTTTTCAATTGGTGATGAGCGCCAACAAGGTTGTTCCCATCATGTCGTACTGGTGCAAGGGCAACAGGGCTCCTCCCCGCAGAAACCGGGATAGGAAGACGGTGGATGCTGCTGATTTGAGGAGGGTGTTTGCGATGTCTGAGCCCGTCGGGGTTAGATTTTATCCATGGAGTCCGGCCAATGAGGCGTCGGTGGGTCCCTATGTTGTGGAATTGACCGCTTCTAGGGTTCTGCCTGTGGGTCTCACCGGGGAGGCCATGTATCTCGGAGAGAGGGTGGTTCGTCAGCACAGGGCTGGTGCGTTACCGTGGGTTCCTTATGATCCTCCTCGGGATATGCTCCGTCCTGCGAGGTTGGCAACTTTCTTGGCTCCCACTCCGGCAGAGCATTACAGGGGGAGTGATGATTATGCCGGCTATGTACGGACACGGCTGGTCAGTCCACAGGTACGGGCTAGGATGTTGTCTGGAGAGGGGTCGAGCTCGGCCAGTTATGTAGGTCGGAGTCGGCCTTTGGTTGACATGCCCCTTCACTCGAGTAGCGTGAGAGTGATGAGGGGCGGTCGGGAGGTGGAGCTGAGCTTGGAGCCGACTGATGCAGATCTTGTTGAGGAGACATTCATTCCTCCGCCCGACGCTAGGGTACGGCTTTGTGCTTTATATTGGTCATGTTTGAACACACCTATTTCTTTCTGTATTGTAATCATTTGCCTTGGCTTCCCTTTCAGGTGACTCGGGAGGCATATATCCGTTCAGCTCGGCGGGAGAACGTGTTGATGCGCTTACTGAGGGAGGCGTACCATTCATGTACTTGTCAGAGGGACGACGTTGCGTCACCCCAGCGTCGGGAACGGTCTCCGAATGGTGCGGGCTCTTCTCACACTGGTGGTTGAGCGGTCCGAAGACGGAGTTCGGGTTCTGGTAGCTCTCGAGCTTTTTAGCGCGGCGTGGAGACACCACGGAGGAGGGTTTTGATTAGGCGGGGCGCATCCTTCCATCTTTATTTCCTACATTGTTATCTAGTAGAGAGTAGAGGGATTTGTATGTATAGAACAGATGTACAAAATGCATGTATGTATATTATGTTCTAAAATGAAATTTTATTATGGGAGCCTACTTGTGCAAACTAGTTATTTTATAAATGTTCCTAATTTTATACAATGCATGAGCCACGGGACGGGGCAGGTACGTAGTTGCATGGATCCGTTACGGAGTGGGAGGAAACAAACTGGATTTTCTGCATGGGGCAATAGTGGCCGCGTGGCTATTGCAAGGCCCGGAGCAATGTTGCTGCATGGCCATGGCAAGGCCCGGAGCAAAGTTAGCCGCCTGGCAAGGACAATATCAGCCGCGTGGCCAAGAGCATATGTGGCCGCGTGGCCAAGTCCTGCGCCGCCTCCGGTTTTCCTTTTCCTGGCAAGAATCAGAAGTTGTGTAGTATTTAATGGGAGTTTGTGTCCTATTCAACTTCGTACCAGCGTCTCTTTTGGTCAATTTTGAGTTCCAATCATCAACTTGTTCGTGTTTTGCCATGGATCACAATGCAAGGCTTTCTAGACTTGAAAAAGGAGCTTTCATAGCATCCTTGGAGAAGTGGGTTGCCAAGATATCCGGTCCTTGTCGTAGGAAGTTTGAGAAGCGCTATGGGATCAAGTGTCTTTGGTCATTCTTGCACATGAACTCCAACACTAACCTCTTGCAAGCTTGTGGGAAGTTTTGGAACAACAATCTTCATGTTTTCAACTTTTCTTTTAATGAGATGGTACCCACTTATGAAGACATCAAGGTGCTTTGCGGTTGTGAAGGGAAGGGTATACTTGCATTGCCCTATGATTTTATTTCTTTGCACGACAAGTTTGATAACCTTTGGTGTGCCTGCGGATGACATTGGTAATATGCTAGAGGTGGCTACGTCGACCTCTCTTGGATGCCAAGGCACTTCATGCACGCGGATGTGACCTCGACCGTTCTTTGGACCATCTTGCCTTGTGCTTATTTGCTTCTGTTCTTTTCCCTTCCGAAGTCGGATGTGCTAGTGCGGGATGTTTGACCATGGTGAATGCGGCTCGTTCGGGACATGACATTGTACCGGCCATCCTTGGGGAGATCATTTGTGGGATTCCTCATCTTGGGGTTTATGGCGGGATGCCATTTGGCAGTGATAGACTTTTGACCATGTGGTTGCAAGAAAGGCTCCGAGTAAACAAGCCAGCGGTTTCTTCGGCGGTGTCCCCATGATGCATCGCATCAGAGGTATGGAGGAGAGGTTCGAGGGCATGACTCTCAGGGTTGGGAAAGGTACTTGGCGGAGATGGTGACCGATGACATCAAGTGGGTGGTGCCCCATTGGCACATTAATTCTGTGAGGGAGAAGCAAGTTGGACTGCAACTGATTAAAGTTCCGTCATTTTTTGGGACCACTTTTTACTACCCTGCTAGAGTACTTCGTCAATATGGTCTAGTGCAAACCATCCCCGAGGGTTGGGATGAGGAGAGGACCCTTATCCTTTTGGCATACTCCATTTGGATGATAGCGCTTCAGTTCTCCTTCTCAAATGTGGGGGCGGCCGGTTTTAGCCATAGGACTCTCATCACACGCTCCAACAACACCTACTTATCACGAGAGTATTTGATTGGTTTATGGAGAGGCTTGGGCAAGCGGAGCAGACTCTAAGACCCTAAGGGGCACTATTTTTTGCATCCTGTTGCTCCTAGTTGTTCATGAGGATGAATGAGGCGATGGCCTATGAGAGGAAGAGGATTACGAGCATGGCTAATGGAGATGGAGCGGGGACTTCAAGGAAGAGAAAGGATGGGGAGACTCCTAGTTCAAAGCTAAATGGTTAGTGAATTTGAGAGAGGTTTTGCGAGAACCCTAACAAGAAAAAGATTCGCCGTGGTCAAAGTAAGAATAAGGGACCGAAGGCACGAGTGGCACTAAGGAGTAATTCCGAGGATCCTTCCATAGTCGTTGCAGACACATTAGTTTTAATTTAGCTTACTTTTGTTTTAGTTTCAATTTTAGAATAGGTTATTTATTCAAAAAGTATGTCAAGCTTAGACTCATCAAATAAGTGTTAACATGCAATGACTATGGAAAATAAAAGTTTTTGCTTTCAGAAAATACAACTTCTATCTTTATTGCTTTGACAAGATTTGGATGTTTATTTGGTTTTTTTTAGACCGCACCTTTTGAAAGGCTGCCTACGTTCCCCTTTTACAAATAGGACTAAGGGCTCAGGTCACCGTAGTTCACTCCAGTCGAACTAGAAATGATTTTAAAGAAAGGGAAGATAGAAGGGGGAATGCTCTAACTTTTGCCTAGACGCCCTTGCAGGTTTTCGATCTAGCGAGCTTTGTACGCACCCTTATTTTGCATAGACCGCCCTTTGCGGGTTTTCAGTCTATCGGGCTTCTTTTTGCGTAGTAACATTTTTTTTTTTTTTAGAGAGGGGGAGTCTAGTCATAGTAGCGTCTGCAGCTTGCTGAGGTTGACTGGTTCCTTGAACGGGTTGCCATCCAAATCTGCCATTCTGACCGCTCCTCCGGAGAAGATCTTTTGTACTACAAACGGCCCTACCCAAGTGGGGGCCCATTTCCCGAGGGGGTTAACTTGTGGGTTCGTGCTTTGAGCACGACAGTCTCCTTCCTTAATGTCACAGGCTTGACCTTTTTATTGAAGGCTTTTGTCGTTCTCCTTTGATAGGCCCGGGATGTGTTCCATGGCCTTCAATCTGCGTTCATCGAGCGTTGCCAATTGATCATAGAGACTACAAGCCATTCTACCTCATTCACTTGGTTCTCGAGCAATATCCTCAAAGATGGCACCTCCAATTCAATAGGAGTTACCGCCTCCATACGACGTATGTCAAAGCATAAGGGGTCTCTCCAGTATCGGTGCGGACTGACGTTCTGTACCCCCCAAAGTGCCAATGGTAACTTCTCGGGCCAATCCCGTCCCTGCAAAGCCATTTTGCGAATTATCTGCTCTATCGTCTTTGTTGGCCGCTTCAACCGCGCCGTTAGTCTGTGGATAGTACGGGAAGATTTCTTTCGTTCGATCTTGAATTCTACGAGCAGCGAGCACACTCGCGGCTTGAAATGACTGCCATTATCTGATATAATGAGGTTAGGGACCCCATACCGACACATAATGTTCTCTTTAATAAACTGTGCCACCTTCCTGGAATTCAGCACCTTGTAAGACTGAGCTTCGACCTACTTTGTGAAGTAGTCGCTGCGACGAGGACTAATTCATGACCATTACTACCGGCCGACGAGATCTTCCCAATGATGTCTATACCCCACGTGGCGAATGGCCAAGGCGTGTGGAACTATACAATTCGTGTGGGGGGGATGTGGTTGAGGTTGGAGCATACTTGGCACTTGTGACACCGTCGAACCCATTGAATACAGTCTGTCTCCATGGTAATCCAATAATAGCCCAGCCGAGTGATTTTCTGTCTAGCATCCTTGCATTCATGTGGGGTCCGCACAACCATTGTGTACTTCTTCTATTATTGTTTCAGCTCTCTTGTTGTCGACACATAAGAGCAACAAAACCGTCGTAATGCCTCTTGTACAAAGTATCGTCTAACAGCACAAACTGCCCCGCTAACCTTTTGAGTGCTTGCAGACTCTTGGCCTTCACATCTCCGTCAAAGGACATCTCTCCGTGCTTAAGGAACTTGTAGATTTGGGCGTACCATTGATCTCCGTTTACCTCTGGCATCGATCTGGATTTCACAGCTAATAGGCGGGTTCTCTCTCCGTCCAACCCTGAATGGTTTCACGGACCTTCCTTCTGGAATTTCAACTAAGAGGCTGTAGCTAGAGCATCCGCGAACCTATTTCTGTCTCGCGGCAGGAAATGGAAGGTAACCTCTTTGAACTGTGCTATCATCTGGTCCATGTAGCCTTGGTACCCCCCGCTGCAGGCAAGGATCAATAGTTTTCCATTTCTTCGCCGTTTGGTTAATAATCAAAGCATAGTCTCCGTACACTTCTAACTCTTTCACGTTGCGTTCTAGGCGGCCTCCAATCCGGCTTATACATGCCTCATACTCCGGCGTTGTTGGTTGCTGAAAAGTTTAGCTTGATGGCTATGGGCGTGTGCTCATCTTTAGGATCAATAAGTAGGAGTCCGACTCCATTCCTCTTTTGTTTGCATCTCCGTCAAGAATAATTGCCACCTTTCTGCGACCTCAATTGCGAAAATGTCGTCGTCCGGGAACTCAGGGTCGGGTCCTCTTGTCTCGGTGCTCGGAGAGTCTGCGAGCTGATCGGACATTGCCCTCCCCTTGATTGCCTTCCTCGGTACATAAGTAATGTCGAACTCTCCCAAGAATACTGACCATTTAGCGAGTCTCATAGAAAGGGAGGGTTTATCGAACATGTATTTGATAGGATCCATTTTTTGAGACTAGTTAAGATCGGATGGATACCATTTAGTGCTTGAGCTTCGTCACCACCCATACTAGGCCTACGCAGGTCTTCTCGAGCGCGGAGTAATTGAGCTCGCTACCTTGTAACTTTCGACTGACAAAGTACACTGCTTCTCAATCCGGGAATCTTTGGCTTCTTGCGCTAACATAGCTCCAACGGCGGTGTCTGTCACAGTTAAGTATAGTAGCAACGGCTTCTCCTTATGCGGCGGGCGCAGGATTGGGGTATTCACCAATACTGTTTGATCCTCTCGAAGGCTATCTGGCAGTCATAATCCCACTCCACACTGGCTGTTTTCTTCATCAGTTTGAAAATTGGTTCGCAGATGGTGGTCAGCTGATTGATGAAACGACTGATGTATTGCAGGTGTCCCATGAATCCTTTTATCTCCGTCTCGGTACGGGGCGGCTTCATCTCCAGGATGGCTTGAATCTTCCTTAGGTCGGCTTCGATCCCATTCTCGGTGACCATGTAACCCAATACTTTACCATCTGCGAACTCCAAAGTGCCCTTCGCCGGTTCAAACACATGGTGTGGCTCTCTCAACCTGTTGAAGAATTTTGGAGATCTATCAAGTGTTGACCATCAGACCCTTTGAATGTATAATCATGTCATCCACGTACACCTCAATCTCCTTGTGGATCATATCGTGGAATAAATTCGTAACTGCCCGTTGGTAGGGTAGCCCCAGTGTTTCTTAGTCCAAACGGCATGACAGTATAACAAAAATTCCCCATGGGGTGATGAAAGCTGTTTTCTCTTGGTCCTCCTCGGCATCTTGATCTGGTTATAGCCGGCCAAACCCATCAACGAACGACTTGACCTCATAATGGGCGTTTGCGTCCACACAACATGTCGATATTTGGCAAGGGAAGTCATCCTTTGGCGTAGCTTTGTTGAGATCCCGAAAATCCACACATACTCTGACTTTACCATTGGATTTCTTGACAGTCA
>JAOWBW010000929.1:439063-486847 GCA_026119855.1 Campanula takesimana
AAAGATAGCCCGGTGATCGCCGAGAAGTCCGCGGGAGTCACAGTCACTTCCCCCCAACTCAAGTGAAAAGTATGGGTCGAATCCCACCAGTACTCACCAAGTGCGTTAAGAAGCCCATACTTTTGTTGGTGTTAACCAACTTGCCCCTGACATCAATGAAAGGCACCAAACCAGTGCGCTCCACCCCGTCCCTCGGACCGGGTTCACCATCAATGGACTCAGGCATGGCCTCCCATAAGGAGAAGCAAGCGTCTAGAGACCCTCGAGATTTGGAATCACCGCCCTGCAGGTAAACACAGCAAAGGTATGAATAACACACTTAAAATACCGATGCACATGCTAATGCAAAAATGAACACATTGAAAAATGTTTTTCGTCTCCTTTCAAATTGCATAGACATTTGAGGGTTACTTTGGAAAAAAATGTTTTCTGTCCCCTTTCAAATTGCATAGACATTTGAGGGTTACTTTGAAAAGAAAAATGTTTTCCGTCCCCTTTTCAAAATTACATGGACATTTGAGGACCGTTTTAAGAAAGAAAATTTTTCCCCTTTTCTTTAAATTGCATATAGTCATTTAAAAGAAGGCCATCATGAACAAGTCCGTCCCATCCATAACATGTAACAATAATCCTAGGCAATGCTAGCATGCACGTAAACACGTCAAAATGGCTAGTCCAACCTAAGGTACAAGCATTTTATGCACAAAAGTGTAGGATCACACTTTAATTGTCAAAAGCGTATCTAGGCATGTCCGAATGAGGGAGCAAACACATGTCCTCGATCATTGTGACTCCAATTTCATGAAAATGAGTTCAATTTCGCAAAATGACCCAAGAAGTACAAAAATCCCAATTTGCATGAACATAAACCCTAGGTTTAAGAATGCATTAATCAAGAAGGGAATGGCTTAGGAATACTTACCGCGTCACCTTGGAACAATGCAAGGTAGAGGATTTGTAGAAACCCGCTCTCGTTTTCCTGAGATCAACGGTGTAGCCTCAGAAGTTTCGGCCTGTCGAGCCACTTCTCAGCCCCTCTATGATAGCCACGCGTGCCCGTTCCCGCCATGAACAATCCTTGAACAATCTAAGGAAGAAAATTCAAAAATTGATGGAATTTTCCCTCTCAATTTCGTCTCCGCCTTCTCTATTTTTCGACTGGGGTTTTTATAAAAGTAAGCAGACCATCCGTATGGTTGCCATGTTTTGAAAAAGAAAGGGGACCCCTCAATCCGTACGGATGGTTTGGGCGAGGAGAATCTCAGCCCAAAATTTACACTTTGGCCCCGGTGCTTGAACAAAGCTCCCCCTAGGTTCCCTAAATAGAACTTAGGCCCTTCCCTTTAGGAAATGTCCAAAATCCTCATAAGTGGAAAATACATTTTAGGCAGTCCTTGACATAAGCCCATCAAGATTTTGTGAAAATTGCCTAGATGTGAAAATTCAATTAGGCGGTCCCACGTGACGTAAGCCCATTGTTTCGTTTACTTAGAACATACTTAGGCGGTCCCACGCGACGTAAGCCCATTGTTTCGTTTACCTAGAACATATTTAGGCGGTCGCCACGCGATGTAAGCCCTGCGAAAATTAAAAAGAAATGTGTGAGAATACACTTAGGCAGTCCTTGACATAAGCCCAGCAAAATTTTGTGAAAATACTTAGGCGGTCCCCACGCGACATAAGCCCATTGCTTTGTTGAGTAGTGTGAAAATACACTTAGGCAGTCCTTGACTTAAGCCCAGTAGAACCTTGTCCCCTAGGAGAACATATTAGGCAGTCCTCGACATAAGCTCAGTGAAACATTGTGAAAGATGTTGCCCTAGCGAACATTTTAGGCAGTCCTCAACATAAGCCCAGTGACACATTGTGAAAGATGTTGCCCTAGCGAACATTTTAGGCAGTCCTCGACATAAGCCCAGTGACACATTGTGAAAGATGTTGCCTTAGCGAACATTTTAGGCAGTCCTTGACATAAGCCTAGTAGAACCTTATCCCCTAGGTGAACATACTTAGGCGGTCCCCATTGTGAAAAATGTTTCCTTAACGAACATTTTAGGCAGTCCTTGACATAAGCCCAGAAACATTTTGTGAAAAATTGCCTAGTGTGAGAATACACTTAGGCAGTCCTTGACATAAGCCCAGTAACCTTTTGTGAAAAATTGCCTAGTGTGAGAATACACTTAGGCAGTCCTTGACATAAGCCCAGTAAAATTTGTCCCCCAGAGGAGGCATTTTTAGGTTGAAGCCTATATCCCCGCAGTCCTTAGTCGGACGTAAGACCAGTTTTCCCGTCAAACTCCCCAAAGACGGAGTTGACCCAAGCCTTGACCCAGAGAGGTCATTTTAGGTTAAAGCCTTTGTCCCGGCCGTCCTTAGTGGGATGTAAGACCAGTTTTCCCATCAAGTTCCCAAGGTGAAGTTGACCGTATCTCGCCTCTGACCCCCGAGAGTCATGCCCGTATCTCGCCGCTGACCCCCGAGAGTCATGCCCGATCCTTTTAGTCAACTATCTCCATACAGCCAAGTTGACCAAGTCTTGCCTCTGACTCCCGAGAGTCATGCCCAAGTGTCATGCCCGTATCTCGCCGCTGACCCCCGAGAGTCATGCCCGTTCCTTTTAGTCAAACCTCTCCATAGAGCCAAGTTGACCAAGTCTTGCCCCTGACCCCCGAGAGTCATGCCCGTATCTTGCCTCTACCCCCGAGAGTCATGCCCGAATCCCACCTCTGACCAGCCGAGAGTCATGCTCGTTCCTTTAGTCAACCCTCTCCACAGAGCCAAGTTGACCAAGTCCCGCCTCTGACCAGCCGAGAGTCATGCCCGTTCCTTTAGTCAACCCTCTCCATAGAGCCAAGTTGACCAAATCCCGCCTCCGACCCGTCGATAGTCATGCCTTTTCCCCTAGGAGAGGATGACAGATATCCACCTAGCCCTTAGGTTGAGTAGCCTTAAAGGTTCTCACCCTCTTCCGAACTACGTTAGGCTTGATTCTCCGCAAATGGGATACATAGGAATCCTATACCCCTAGGTCCATCCATGCAACCAAATCGGTCGAGACGGCCTCCCATCAGATTGGGATGCTTATTTTTATCGACAACCCCTCTTTTCCAAAGCAACGTTGCCGAGGGCTCTGTAAGTACCCCAATCTGAAAATTAACCAACTTTAGAGGAACTCCTAGTACCATTCAGGGATAAACTGATAGGCTGGGACCTCACTAAGATAAACCTAAAATTCCAGGACTACTCTGGAATTAAATTTGGAAAAATCCAAAAGCTCGCCATGCTGAGCCGTACGAATGGTTTGGACACGGGAGGGGCCAATCCGTACGGATGGTTTGGGCACCCTCAGTCCCTATAAATTGGACCCCTGGCTGATCATTTTAAGGGGGAGAAAATCATTTTTGTGTGTAAACTCTTCCAGATTGAGAGCAGATTAGGGATACAAACATTCTTGAGTGAAAAGAGAGAAAAAAGATAGGCTTAGAACCAAAATTGGTGAAGCCTACTTCTCCCCATCTTCTCTTCATCTCATAATCTATTTTATCTTGCCTTATTTACATTATGTCCTTATTATTCTTGCACATATTATGAATTGAACCAAGTTCTTGATATGAATCAATGGTACTCTCATGTTTCTATGCATGATCAAGGGTTCAAACCTAAGATAATCAAGGCTTATTAACATTTAATGTCTTTACATTTATGCAAGTTAAATTCAATGTCTTTACTTTGAAGATGATTTTATGGTGAAATGATCAAGTTTGGATGATAAAGTTTCAATCTTTATCATTCAAACTTTGATCTAACTCTAATAATGTCCCTTTGGATGGTAAAGATTCAATCTTTATCCATCCAAAGGTTGATTTATTACTTCCCCAATGCCTTTCCTTGGATGAATCATCCATTTGGATGTTAAAGTTTCCATCTTTAACCATCCAAATGATGATTTTGGCTCAAATGCTATGTTCATCACCTTTCCTAATTTTTCCCCCAATTATTGCATTGATCACACCCAAAACCTTGTGTTTTGGTGTTTAATTAGTGATTAAAAGCATAGGGAGGATTTAATTCAAGCTTTATGTGAATAAATAAACTAGAAAGATGTAAAACAGTTCAGTTTCAGCAGAATGCTCTCTTTCTGTCTGAAATTGGACTGATTTCTTAATAATCTGTAAAAACCCCAGGGATGACCTTCCCAGCCGTACGGCTAGTTTGGCAGGAGGGGTGAATTTACAGTCTTTCCCCTTTTCTGTTAAAATGTTTACAAAACTACCCCTTTTGGTTCAGTTTCTAACTGATTTTGTTAAAAGTCAGTTTCTCCCATTTTCAAAAACACACACACACACACATTTGCACAATTTTAACAAACTTTAGGGAGACTCGGTTTCTTCCGAGGCACTTTGGGTGAACTACCGGTTGAGTTCTTCCCAAAGCGTAACCTGACCTCCGAATCCTTTGTCTCTAACCATTTTTCGTTAAGTTTGGGTTTAAAGTTAAACTAACGTGGCGACTCCGTTAAACATTTGAAAGTGTCGTGTTTGATTCTCGAGGGAAATTTCTTCTCCGTTTTTCCGCGGGTATCTTACAACTATGTATATAACCATTGACCAAAATCAAAGTCAATGGGACCCACCAATGGGACCCACTTGAACTTGACCAAATGCCAAATTTCCAATTATCAACTGAAGTTGCAGTCGTTAGTCGTTAACTCTAGTGCTGACACTACTAAAAGTAACACAAGCATTATTTCATACAAGTGCTGGCACTTTTTAACGCAGTTAGTGTTGGCATTCCTTGTATTTCACACTGGTACTGGTAGTGCGCGCGAAGTCATTAAAACACCAAATTACTTTATGGTATAATATACTACGTATATAATCATTGACCAAAATTAAAGTCAATGGGACCCACCAATGAGACCCACTTGAACTTGACCAAATGCCAAATTTCCAATTATCAACTGAAGTTGCAGTCGTTAGTCGTTAACTCTGGTGCTGACACTACTAAAAGTAACACACGCATTATTTCATACAAGTGATGGCACTTTTTAACACATATGTCCGCACTAATCAAAACATATGCTCTAGGACTTAATAACAAAATGTACAAAAACTACAAAGACCCGTTTGAGGGCATAAATGACGTCTTTTCGAGTTATAAACTCTATATCTCAAGCCAAAGGCCCATTAATTTTGTAGGTCTCGAAATTCTTTCGATTTGATATGCTGTATAAAGTTTTGTGTTTATCCCGAGTCAAAAGTTATATCATTATTCACTCACTTGCCAATAACATAATCAATGTTACTAGTAAAACAAATACACTAGCACTCCTTGTAACTAATGCTGGCTATATCGTTTTAATGTCAGTGTTAGTGTTTTTGAGTGTCGGGATCATATGTTAGCACTCCTTCTAAGTTCTTACTAATGATGGCTATACCATTTAATACATGCATTAGTGTTTTTGAGTGCCAAGTACATGTGATCTAGTTAGTGTTGGCATTCCTTGTATTTCACACTGGTACTGGTAGTGCGCGCGAAGTTCTAGTTATTTATAAAAATGTTACTGCACACTTTAAACGAAGTGTCATTTGTTTACAAAAATATCATCGCGGTTCAATTCAATTCAGTCCAGTTCAGATGTGATTCAAAAACACATTTTTTCTACTCACTAAATAAAACACGTTTTATTTTAGGGCAACTCCAACAATGGTACTTGCACCATAGGTATCAAATTCAAAATTTGATACCTATTTGCACTATTCACAAGGTATCAAATTTTCATCTCCAATAATAGGTATCAAATTTGTAGTATCAAATTATATTAATTTGATATTTATAAATTTTATCAACACTTTCAACATTAACACTCATTCATAATATGATTACTGCTTTAATTAATTTTTTATTAACATAATATATGTTTAAATTTTATAATCATCACTTTATCACTATATAAATAGTTAAATAATTTATAAATAAAAAATTAAATCACCATATCTTACAATAAATATTAAATTTAGAACAAATTTAATATTTTGGTGAGAAAAAACTAAATTCAAATTATTTTCAAAATATGTTAATAGCTCTATTTATAGTTAACTGAAATAAATGAATTTTGATATAAATACATTTAAAAAAAATGATTCCACTTCAATTTTTTTTATTCAAATAAAATTTATTTATATTGAAAATAATTTCTCACCAACCAATAGAAAGGCTCCAAGTGTCTCACTTTCTCATTTAATTTCATTATTGAAGGAGTAGAGACAAGCCCATGTGCCATGTTCCCCCACAAAACTACTCCCACTCTCCACATTTGAGCAAGTGTGCAACACACCAAAGGTACTAAGGAAGGTAGCAAATTTGCTACCTTCACTAGTACCATATCAAAATTTGGTACCTCTCTTATTCATTGTTGGAGTTACTAGTACCTTCAAGTGGGTATCAAAATTTGGATTTGATACCCATTGTTGGAGTTGCCCTTATAAGACCACCCTATTATTTTTGGATTGCAAAGTACAACAAACAATCGTGTTTTTACCGTGCGGGGTAAAAAAGCTTTTAAGCGGAAGAAAACCAATAAATGAGGGAATCACATTTGATGCTGTGAAATCTGAACATTATTGGATGGGTTGTGGAAACATAAATCAAAATGGAAAAACAGAAAAAATTAAAGAGGGATAATGGTGATGCAATGTTTTTCACCATTCTTGTATTGTTGTGCTCAATTCCGTACCCTCTATCCCCATCGATTATAATCTTTCACATTGCCTACTTCTACTTCTGAGTTGTACTTCTACTTCTACTTATGCATGATTTTTTTTTTTTTTTTTGTCCATTGATCAAGCACTACACAACTAGTAAGAACCAACTTTATTTTGAGATGGATTTTTAGGGTTTTAAAGCTCCGTATTTATGATTAAGAATGCATATAACTATTATAATTCTCAAGAATTATTATTTTTAAAATTTAACAGTTCCAATTTAAGGATACTATTTTAATAATAAATATGACACATTAAACTCATCTTCCAGTTGTGTGACTTAATATATTACTCCCTCTGTCCCTAAATGAGTGTCCATTTTCAAGAAATCTTTGTCCCTAAATGAGTGTCTTTTTTGAACATAACTTTCTCCCTAAACGTTTTTTTTTTTTCGAATTTTTTTTCACCGGTTTCTTTATACGTGTAAAACTAAAGGTTTGGAAAGGAGATTACAAGATTATATATGAATCATTGTTATTAAATTGTTCAAAAAGTTGAGATTTTCAATGTCCCTTAAAATGAAATTTGGACATTCATTTAGGGACAGAGGGAGTACATAGCAAGATATTAAAAATAAATGTTTTAAGTGAAAACCTTTCAGTTCTAACAACATCTACAATGGGACCTTTTTGAAAGCTTTTTTTTTTATGAAAGAGCTTTCTAGAGTTTTTTGTTATTGTAAAACTTTTTAAATCTCTCCTTGCTAAAGAGTTGCTCTTTGTAGAAAGAGCTCTTCCATATAGTTTTTACATTAGTTTCACCAACTCCCTATGTTAAATAAAAGCTTTACCAATTTAGAGGTTTTAAAAAAGCTATTTTGTATAGTTTAAAAATGATTTGCCATATTAAAATTGTAAAAAGCTATCTAAAGAGCTCATATCATTGTGGATGCTCTAATGTCTTAAAAAAAATTCCTGTTATTACAAAACTTAAAATTTCACACGATTTTATGTTCTTGATCACGTATTTAAAATTCATATTTAATCATTATAGTCTAAAAGAAAAAGGGGAAAATGAATCCAAAAACTGACTATGATTGACAATTGTCTATACATTTGTTTTACGTGCTCCAGCCGTCCCAAACTAAACTAATGTTTTTAGTTGTTTTATCATCTAAAATGTATAATGAGAATCACCTGTCATTCTCACAACAAAAACTTTCTACACACCGCGACCACCACCACCGTCAAACTAAAAACTTTAGTCCGGGACTAAGGGAGTAATATTTTGTCATGTTGGGACCGCGACCACCACCACCACTATCCACATTAGTATGATATTGTCCGCTTTGGGCCTAGCCCGCGCACGGATTTGTTTTTGGGCATTCCCCAAAATGAGTACTAATGAAGTGGGTGGGTGCTCTTATATACGTTGCAATTGTTTTCTCAATTGCCGATGTGGTACTTTGGGTTGCACGCCACCATGACAAAAATACAAAAGTTGGGTTTAAGGTTGAAACTTAAAAGTAAATTGCTTTTATTATGTCTTTCACTGCAAAACAGCAATTTTCATAACTCCACAGCAGCTGTCGCTCCTGCGGGCAATCTTTGCATTATAGCTGCAGAATATCATCAATTAACTTTTGCCTCGATTAAAGCTGTTCATCTTTTAAATTAATTAATTAAATATTAATAGGGGCAACTTATAATGTTTGTAGTTGAAGTTTTGGTGATAGTGATAACTGATAAAAATAAAGTTACAACTAACAAGTTGGAGCTATGAACTTTATACTTGTTGGCTTCATATCAGGTCCCACTTCTTAATTGTTTTGGTCTAATTTGATTATTTATTTTTTTTATAAGAGAACGATTGCTGTTGAATGGTTGCCATTCCTGCAGTTTTTTTTTTTTTTTTTAATTATTATTATTATTTCCTCTAATTTGTGGAGGGTAATATAAACCACTGGCGGACCTACATACACATGGTTAAGGGGCTGCGGCCTCGTTTGTAATAAAAAAAAGTTACTAATGCAATTTTTGTAAATTTTAAGTAGATCAGTGCAATAAATTAAACTTTGCCCTCTTTTTAGGGATGACAAAAAAATACAATAATTTTTTTCTTGCCCCCTTATACTAATAAAAATTATTTTCCCCCCCTTCAAAAAAACTCCTGAGTCCGTCACTGATATTAATACTCTCTCCGTCCCAATTTAAAGTTCTTAGTTTGATTTTGTACGGAGATTAAGAAAAAGTAAATGTTGTGAGTATGAAAAGTAAAGTAGGAAAGAGAAAGTGGGTAGGGAGTTTTTGTTGTGAGAATGACAAATGGGTCCCACTTTCTATTTTAGGTAATAAAGCAAAGTAAGAACCTTAAATTAGGACAAACTAAAAAATAAAGTAAGAACCTTAAAGCGGGACAGGGGGAGGAATTCTTATTTTTTGAATGTTAACTCTTTAGTAAATAAAAGGGAGATACATAATTGAAAACAAATGTAACCGTAGAAAAAAAAACAAGGAGCTAGGCCGGACTACGGCCATCTCTCCAACAACTCCCTACAGTTCAATACTCCGACGAATAACTCAACCCCGACCGAACCTCCATCACGGAATATTTCATCTTTCATTAAAGATCCTGGTAAGCATCTCCATTAGTCACATCCACTACTCCCTCCACTCCAAAATAACTGTCTTTTTTTGCTTTTGCACAATTCTTAAGGAAAGCAATTAATATCATGATTTAGTGACAAAAGTGTCAACTTTACCCCTATTAAATAGGGCATCATTACTACACTAATGTCTCACAACTAAGACAATTAATAAAGCAAAACAAGTTTCAAGGCGAGGGTAAGAAGGTCATTTAGCTCAAAAGTGACAGTTATTTTGGACCAATTTTTTGACTCAAAAGTGACAGTTATTTTGGACCGGAAGGAGTACGTTAAAAGAACTGTTGGTGGAAATGGGTGTATTTAGAAAATATGACTTTAAAATAAAATAATAACGGGACGGAAAATTATTTAATGAATAAATAATTAAAGTCGAGGCAAGAGTTGAACTCTTTCTTCGTAAGACAATATTGCCCCGTATACTAGTGCTCACGGTCTATGGCAATTGTCTCCAAGATACAACGACTTTCGGAATTTCAGAACGTAGCACAACGACTCTGAAACTTTCGGGCGAACTACCGAATACTCGGGATTTTCTTGGACTTGATAGGAGTTTAGAAGACTTCTAGGATGCTTTGAAAATACTAGAATGCTTGATAATTTTCTGGATGGAATACAAATGAGGGGGAGAGCCTTTATATACTAGTTGAAGAGGTTAGGTGCCTTTTAGGGAATAGGCATAATTGGTAGCTGGTGGATTCCTGGCCATTGGATCAGATCAAGATGGAGGGCTGAGGTCGCATGGATCGGCCCAGCCAGGTTGACCAGTCCGCACGGAGGGACGCGGGTCGACCCGGCGTTTACACCCGAACCGACGCGTCCCTTGCTGCTCCGATCCGCCTAGAATTGCAAAGTGCGCCCTAAACCGCCCATTCCGCCCTTCGCGCGCTTCGCGGGTCGAGTGTCAATTTGGAGCTATTCCAAAATTGACACTATTGGGCCACCAGTTGCATGGATGACCAAATGGTCCACTTGGTTGGCCCAAAGAGGGAACCATTTGATGACTCCTCCTTAAATGACCACATTAATATAATGCCTTCATTTTTCCTTTCTTAGCAATGTGGGATATTGCATTTCCATTATCATTTCTCTTCAACTATTTACATTAAGTTGCCACTTTCAACAATTAATTTCTCATTCACCCGAAATTGGTTTTGAGAAAATAAATATACCACGTTAATCTACTCCGAATGTAGATTAATAATTTACAACTTATTTCCATTTTTATTAAATAGAACTAATTATGAAACTTGGTCAAATGTTGGTCAAACCAACATTTCTAACCAATTTCCAACAATCCCCCACATGAATGAAATTAATGCATGAATGCAGACTCTATAGAAAATCCCGACGAACTGTTACCGCATCGGGGTAGGTAGCTTCCGGCTTTGAACCATCCCTAGTAAGATGCTATCGGATTTACTGGCTGCTCAGTGAACGCGATGTCTTGAACTGGTCAGCGTTTTTATGTAAACTAAGACAATAGCATTTACACGATAACAATTCTAATATCTTTCGTTCTCACGTTGTGTCCAATTCGGCCCTGGACCATATCTTGGATTCATAAGTGTTTCATTTTAGAAGCAGCCAAACTTCTCACTTATATAGGTGATCTCCTATAAAGAGTATCATGCTCTACTCCACATTTTCAAGGTATAAGAATCATTTAAAGCTTATTGCTTACCCTCACCACACGTCTGTAGGTTTTTAGCACTCAGACAGCTTCTGAGAATGGGTTATAATTGGGTTCCAAGTGCATCACTAGAATATCCATAACTTAGTTGTCTCATTGAACCAAGTTTGTGGGATCTCCACTCATCATGGTTGAGTTACCGCAATGGAATTCTTTGTTGTGTGAGTTTTAACCCCATTCCCCTTACTGCATTGTACATTTGATCTCTATTTATACCTTTCGTAAACAGATGCGCTATATTTTCTTTTGACATTACATAATCAATGGAAATCATTCCATTACAGATCAATTGTCCTACTGTATTGTGCCTTTTTCGTATGTGTCGCGGCTTTCCGTTGTACATACAACCTTTTGCTCTTCCGATTGCTGGCATACTGTCGCAATGTATCATGACAGAAGACACTGGCTTATTCCTGCACGAAATTGTTGGGTTTCGTAGTAATATGCGTAGCGGAATATAGCATTTAAAATTTTATGAAACCCAAAGCCTATAGATCCATTCATATAATTAAATCAAATACATCTACGATGAATATAAGAATACTAACCCTTGAAGCGTTTGATTTAACAACCTTGAATTCGATGGAGTTTTTCAAACTTGATCACGAACACAATCACGAACAAGATCACGAACTTTGAGGTGATAAGCTTCACCCTCTAACGGTATCCACATCACGAACGAATATCAAGAAACTCTTGATCTTGGTTGCTAGACCAATATGTGAAAAACTCTTTTCACAAAGATGAACTATATGGAATTAATATGTGTTCTTGTTCTTCACAATTATGATCTTAGAACAAGAAAATAGTCTCTCAAACTCTTTGGAGGCTTTCACAATGCATAGGACTGATTAGGTCTGTTAGAGGCTGTTTATATACATGTTAGACCTATTCCAAACAGGTAACAAGTGATTAAACCGGCAAAAAAACGTATTAGGAAAATCCCAGTCAAAATAGGACTAAAGGTCTGACCAGGTATTGAGCATGGTCCGGTCGGATCCCTCAAGGTCCACTCGGGTCCTTTGGGTGGTCCGACCGGACCTCTCCTATTTCCAGTTTTCTCCTCAAATTTCCTAATATTCCTTAAAGGCCCTTTGACCCATAATTCCAATTAAGTCCTTTTAAGATTCATTCTAATGTGTGACCCTTTAAGATTGCACTAAGTTGGCAATGTGCATAAACCCATAAGATATGATTAGGTTCTAGCAAACCGTCATACCTACCCAATTAGTGTAACTATATAAGTTCGTTTCCTTCATAGAACATATTACAATCTCTTTGTTCACGATGTCTATTGAACGTAAGCCATGGTCAATGGTCAACTTACATAGTTCAATGCTTTCTCGATCCCGAATGTATTATACTACAAATCATATTTGAGCACGGCCACGCATTTCATCAATACCATTCATCGAGTGGCCAAAGCTTGACATCTCTCTTGATGAGGAACAAATCCCATCTTGACTTATTACTCTTCCCTACATGATTCCGATTACGCCGATCATATTCTTTATAGCTACCCGGTTAGGGGTAACGTTTGAATATGTCAAACGTAATGTTCATCAAGTGGAAGACTGTAATAATCTCAGGTCTTAAAGATTCAAGTGATATATAACTATATGAGATTTAATTATGACATTGTGACCATGACATAAATCTCATACGGGTCAGTCCAGTATTTGTTCTCCAACAATTACCCATAAGTTTAATTGTATCCCATACACCATAATCATCATATGATTATCTATTAAACTTATACTAACAATTAATCATAATTATCAGGGACGGGGATTATTATAATAAACATGCAAAGGATATAATAATCAAACATTCAATATCTTTATTAAAACATAATCAATAGATAACATTAATCGTTCACATAACGTGCTTAGAGCATACAACACCAACAGAAATATCCTCTAGGAAATTTCTTAGCCACTCGGCTTCTTCTCCAACCTTATCCAAGGCAATAAACTCGGATTCCATAGTGGATCGAGCTATACAAGTTTTTAGAGGAGTTCCAAGATACTGCTCCTCCACCAATGGTAAATACATACCCACTTGTGGATTTTGAGTCTTTTGTGTCAGATATCCAATTCGCATCACTGTATCCTTCCAATACAGCTGGATATCTCGTATAATGTAATCTATGGCTCATAGTGTATTTTAATTACCTTAGTACTCTTGTCAGCGCTGCCCAATGATCACTATTTGGATTATTTGTAAACCTACTGAGTATGCTATGTCTGGTCGTGTACAATTTGTCAAGTACATCAGACTGCCTATAATTCTATCATACTTTAATTGTGAAACTGGGTCACCTCTATTTTTGGCTAAATGTAGATTTAGATCTACCGGAGTCTTAGCCGGAGGTAAATCAAAGGCTTCAAATTTCTTAAGCACATTCTCGATGTAGTGAGATTGTGATAAGACAATTCAATCATTTATTCTTGAGATCTTTATCCCTAGAATAACATCTGCTTGACCCAGATCTTTCATGTTAATGTTTTCCTTTAACATGTTCTTAGTTTTCATGATTATATCATGATTACTTCCTATGATTAGCATGTCGTCCACATATAGACATACAATAACATATTCATCCGGTGTGCCCTTAATGTATACACATTTGTCACATTCATTTATTTTGAATCTGTTGGACAACACAGTTCAGTCAAACTTCTCGTGCCATTGTTTCGGTGCTTGTTTAAGAACATACAATGATTTGACAAGTTTTCACACTTTATGTTCTTGTCCACGTGCAACGAACCCTTCAGGTTGTTGCATATAGATCTCCTCATCTAATTCTCCATTCAGAAAGGTTGTTTTCACATCCGTTGATGTATCTCAAGGTTATTCAGAGCTGCGATAGCAATGGGAACACGAATGGAAGTGATCCTTGTCACAGGAGAATATGTATCGAAGATGTCATACCATTCCTTTTGTTTGAACCCTTGAGCTACTAATATAGATTTGTATTTATCAATAGTACCATCTGCTTTGTACTTCCTTTTAAGGATCCATTTGCAACCCAATGGTTTGCAACCTGAAGGAAGATCTACTATCTCCCAAGTATGATTTTGCATAATGGATTCTATCTCATTATTGATAGCTTCTTTCCAGAGAATAGCTTCTAGACTAGACAAAGCTTCTTTCAATGTCCTTTGTTCATCATCTAACATGTAAGTTAGAAAATCAGGCCCAAAGGTCTTGGCTACCTTTGTCCTCTTACTGCGTCTTGGTTCTTCATCTTCTAAGGATGAACCAATTACATTGTCATAAGTTCTCTTTTGTGAACTTTCTCAATTATTTTCCTGATAAGGAAACTTAGTTTCAAAGAATACTGCATTCCTTGATTCAATGGTCATTCCTGCTGTTATATCAGGAATTTCTGACTTGTGCACCAAGAATCGATAAGCACTACTGTTGGTCCCTAAAGGGGCAACAAGGGTGTGAAAATCGCTAGAGGGGGGGGGGTGAATAGCGTTTTAAAATTCTTTTCAAACCCTTTTGCAATTCAATGGCAGATGCGCACAACTCTTATTTTGGCTAAGTATAACGCGCGGTAAGAGTGTGAAATGCACAGCGGAAATTTAAAGCAGCTCTGCGCAGGGTATACTGCGCAGAGATAAAAACTCACGCGCTAAGTATGAGGCTAAAGAGTGGCGCAAAATGGGATTCTAAGGCAAATGAGCAATAACAATTACGACATCAAAGAGTGGCAATCTGAAAGATCAAACAAAGCAGTTCATAAAAAGTTAAGCAGGGAATATGCAATAAGTAATGAACACGCTATTTGGAGAGGTTCGATCGATGAAAGATCTACATCCTCTACCAAGATGGTTAGTCTTGGATTTCTAATGGAGATCTTATTATATGAGAGAGTATTACAAATTACAACATTTGAGCTCAATACTAACTCAAGATCTATTATCTATGAAGAACAAATCCTAGACTAAACCGGTGTATCTCAAGAAGTTAGATCAAAATAATCAAAACTTCAAGAGGTGTGTGTGTGACAGAAATTCTGGGCTCTATGAATATGAAAGATGAAGAGCACCAAGAATTCTGGTGATATAGGCTTTGTGATATGAGCAGGAGTTTTGAAGGTTTGAAGATCTTGAAGGCTGTTCTAAAGAATCTGGAAATACTATGCAGCAGTCTTCAGATCTTCAAAGTTTTTCAGTGAAGCATGAAACTCGAGCTCTGAAGCATAATGGCCAACAAGAGGGGCTTGATCAAATATGATGATCAAGGGCCGATGAAAAGGGCTAAATCCGAAGGCAGCTTGGAAATGAAGATGAGCAGGCTATTTATAGCTGAGAGCTTGAATATAGCCGTTGGAGCTCTGAGCAAGGACAATGAGCTGGCATAACATGATTGGCGCGCAGCTGTCCTTTATAGCCGTTGGGGCTCTGATCAAAGATGATGACCTGGCACAATATGATTGGTGCGCAGGTGATTTAGAGCCGTTGGAGACTGAGCATGAAGACCAAATTCAAAAGCTTCTTCTAGAAGGTTAACAGCTGTCTTCACTTGAGATATTTCTTTGAAGCGTGTCTCCACCAATGGTTTTGCTGAGTGTGCTTATTTTGTCGTTTGTGCACACCTTAGCTTTTTAATAAGCGTGCATCTTCTAAGCGTTTTCCAAACTTTCTAGAATGTGAGATCAGGAGATGAGGAACTTGACCAAGGTTGTGTCCGCGCACAAAAGGCATGCGCATTGCCGGCGCGCATGGATTCAGCGCATGAGCAGCATGCGCACCATGCTTGGTCACAAAAAGATCTCTTTGGAGTTTAGGAAATAAGATCTTAAAAACTGAGCAGGGTCAAGGGCTGCGCAAGATATCTTATGCGCAGTGGCGACCTGCGCAGAGAACATTCTGCGTAGCGAAATGAATCCTTGCTTAGGTAATCTTCGATCTTTAAAGCTTCAAGTCCTATCATCTAAGCCTATACTATAAAAAGGACTTAGCTAAAAATTGAAGTTCTAAACTTCTTTACATGAGGTCCTAAAGTCAGTAAAATACTTATAGGTGATGGTATCAATCAATTCTAACAAATGTAGGAGGGTTAAGTGATAAGCATACCCAACAACTACTATTGTTTTCATTTCCAATGAAGATACAATCAATAGTTTTGGGTCCTATTCTAACCTGTTTAGGTTTAGGTATTTCCACCTTTGCTAGGAACCCCCACACTTTAAGGTACTTGTAGGAAGGCTTTCTTCCATTCCATAGTTCATATGGAGTTTTATCCTTTTCTTTTGTGGTAGTTTGTTAAGAATGTAGTTAGCTGAAAGGATCGCTTCCTGTTGGTCCCTAAAGGGGCAACAAGGGTGTGAAAATCGCTAGAGGGGGGGGGGGGAATAGCGTTTTAAAATTCTTTTCAAACCCTTTTGCAATTCAATGGCAGATGCGCACAACTCTTATTTTGGCTAAGTATAACGCGCGGTAAGAGTGTGAAATGCACAGCAGAAATTTAAAGCAGCTCTGCGCAGGGTATACTGCGCAGAGATAAAAACGCACGCGCTAAGTATGAGGCTAAAGAGTGGCGCAAAATGGGATTCTAAGGCAAATGAGAATAACAATTACGACATCAAAAGAGTGGCAATCTGAAAGATCAAACAAAGCAGTTCATAAAAAGTTAAGCAGGGAATATGCAATAAGTAATGAACACGTTATTTGGAGAGGTTCGATCGATGAAAGATCTACATCCTCTACCAAGATGGTTAGTCTTGGATTTCTAATGGAAATCTTATTATATGAGAGAGTATACAAATTACAACATTTGAGCTCAATACTAACTCAAGATCTATTATCTATGAGGAACAAATCCTAGACTAACCGGTGTATCTCAAGAAGTTAGATCAAAATATTCAAAACTTCAAGAGGTGTATGTGTGTGACAGAAATTCTGGGCTCTATGAATATGAAAGATGAAGAGCACCAAGAATTCTGGTGATATAGGCTTTGTGATATGAGCAGGAGTTTTGAAGGTTTGAAGATCTTGAAGGCTGTTCTAAAGAATCTGGAAATACTATGCAGCAGTCTTCAGATCTTCATAGTTTTTCAGTGAAGCATGAAACTTGAGCTCTGAAGCATAGTGTCTAACAAGAGGGGCTTGATCAAAGATGATGATCAAGGGCCGATGAAAAGGGCTAAATTCGAAGGCAGCTTGGAAATGAAGATGAGCAGGCTATTTATAGCTGAGAGCTTGAATATAGCCGTTGGAGCTCTGAGCAAGGACAATGAGATGGCACAACATGATTGGCGCGCAGCTGTCCTTTATAGCCGTTGGGGCTCTGATCAAAGATGATGACCTGGCACAATATGATTGGTGCGCAGGTGATTTAGAGCCGTTGGAGACTGAGCATGAAGACCAAATTCAAAAGCTTCTTCTAGAGGTTAACAACTGTCTTCACTTGAGATATTTCTTTGAAGCGTGTCTCCACCAATGGTTTTGCTGAGTGTGCTTATTTTTCGTTTGTGCACACCTTAGCTTTTAATAAGCGTGCATCTTCTATGCGTTTTCCAAACTTTCTAGAATGTGAGATCAGGAGATGAGGAACTTGACCAAGGTTGTGTCCGCGCACAAAAGGCATGCGCATTGCCGGCGCGCATGGATTCAGCGCATGAGCAGCATGCGCACCATGCTTGGTCACAAAAAGATCTCTTTGGAGTTTAGGAAATAAGATCTTAAAAACTGAGCAGGGTCAAGGGCTGCGCAAGATATCTATGCGTAGTGGCGACCTGCGCAGAGAACATTCTGCGTAGCGAAATGAATCCTTGCTTAGGTAATCTTCGATCTTTAAAGCTTCAAGTCCTATCATCTAAGCCTATACTATAAAAAGGACTTAGCTAAAAATTGAAGTTCTAAACTTCTTTACATGAGGTCCTAAAGTCAGTAAAAATACTTATAGGTGATGGTATCAATCAATTCTAACAAATGTAGGAGGGTTAAGTGATAAGCATACCCAACAACTACTATTGTTTTCATTTCCAATGAAGATACAATCAATAGTTTTGGGTCCTATTCTAACCTGTTTAGGTTTAGGTATTTCCACCTTTGCTAGGAACCCCCACACTTTAAGGTACTTGTAGGAAGGCTTTCTTCCATTCCATAGTTCATATGGAGTTTTATCCTTTTTCTTTTGTGGTAGTTTGTTAAGAATGTAGTTAGCTGAAAGGATCGCTTCCTGTTGGTCCCTAAAGGGGCAACAAGGGTGTGAAAATCGCTAGAGGGGGGGGGGGTGAATAGCGTTTTAAAATTCTTTTCAAACCCTTTTGCAATTCAATGGCAGATGCGCACAACTCTTATTTTGGCTAAGTATAACGCGCGGTAAGAGTGTGAAATGCACAGCAGAAATTTAAAGCAGCTCTGCGCAGGGTATACTGCGCAGAGATAAAAACGCACGCGCTAAGTATGAGGCTAAAGAGTGGCGCAAAATGGGATTCTAAGGCAAATGAGAAATAACAATTACGACATCAAAGAGTGGCAATCTGAAAGATCAAACAAAGCAGTTCATAAAAAGTTAAGCAGGGAATATGCAATAAGTAATGAACACGTTATTTGGAGAGGTTCGATCGATGAAAGATCTACATCCTCTACCAAGATGGTTAGTCTTGGATTTCTAATGGAGATCTTATTATATGAGAGAGTATTACAAATTACAACATTTGAGCTCAATACTAACTCAAGATCTATTATCTATGAGGAACAAATCCTAGACTAAACCGGTGTATCTCAAGAAGTTAGATCAAAATAATCAAAACTTCAAGAGGTGTATGTGTGTGACAGAAATTCTGGGCTCTATGAATATGAAAGATGAAGAGCACCAAGAATTCTGGTGATATAGGCTTTGTGATATGAGCAGGAGTTTTGAAGGTTTGAAGATCTTGAAGGCTGTTCTAAAGAATCTGGAAATACTATGCAGCAGTCTTCAGATCTTCATAGTTTTTCAGTGAAGCATGAAACTTGAGCTCTGAAGCATAGTGTCTAACAAGAGGGGCTTGATCAAAGATGATGATCAAGGGCCGATAAAAAGGGCTAAATCCGAAGGCAGCTTGGAAATGAAGATGAGCAGGCTATTTATAGCTGAGAGCTTGAATATAGCCGTTGGAGCTCTGAGCAAGGACAATGAGATGGCACAACATGATTGGCGCGCAGCTGTCCTTTATAGCCGTTGGGGCTCTGATCAAAGAAGATGACCTGGCACAATATGATTGGTGCGCAGGTGATTTAGAGCCGTTGGAGACTGAGCATGAAGACCAAATTCAAAAGCTTCTTCTAGAAGGTTAACAGCTGTCTTCACTTGAGATATTTCTTTGAAGCGTGTCTCCACCAATGGTTTTGCTGAGTGTGCTTATTTTGTCGTTTGTGCACACCTTAGATTTTTAATAAGCGTGCATCTTCTATGCGTTTTCCAAACTTTCTAGAATGTGAGATCAGGAGATGAGGAACTTGACCAAGGTTGTGTCCGCGCACAAAAGGCATGCGCATTGCCGGCGCGCATGGATTCAGCGCATGAGCAGCATGCGCACCATGCTTGGTCACAAAAAGATCTCTTTGGAGTTTAGGAAATAAGATCTTAAAAACTGAGCAGGGTCAAGGGCTGCGCAAGATATCTATGCGCAGTGGCGACCTGCGCAGAGAACATTCTGCGTAGCGAAATGAATCCTTGCTTAGGTAATCTTCGATCTTTAAAGCTTCAAGTCCTATCATCTAAGCCTATACTATAAAAGGACTTAGCTAAAAATTGAAGTTCTAAACTTCTTTACATGAGGTCCTAAAGTCAGTAAAAATACTTATAGGTGATGGTATCAATCAATTCTAACAAATGTAGGAGGGTTAAGTGATAAGCATACCCAACAACTACTATTGTTTTCATTTCCAATGAAGATACAATCAATAGTTTTGGGTCCTATTCTAACCTGTTTAGGTTTAGGTATTTCCACCTTTGCTAGGAACCCCCACACTTTAAGGTACTTGTAGGAAGGCTTTCTTCCATTCCATAGTTCATATGGAGTTTTATCCTTTTTCTTTTGTGGTAGTTTGTTAAGAATGTAGTTAGCTGAAAGGATCGCTTCCTGTTGGTCCCTAAAGGGGCAACAAGGGTGTGAAATCGCTAGAGGGGGGGGGGTGAATAGCGTTTTAAAATTCTTTTCAAACCCTTTTGCAATTTAATGGCAGATGCGCACAACTCTTATTTTGGCTAAGTATAACGCGCGGTAAGAGTGTGAAATGCACAGCAGAAATTTAAAGCAGCTCTGCGCAGGGTATACTGCGCAGAGATAAAAACGCACGCGCTAAGTATGAGGCTAAAGAGTGGCGCAAAATGGGATTCTAAGGCAAATGAGAAATAACAATTAGGACATCAAAGAGTTGCAATCTGAAAGATCAAACAAAGCAGTTCATAAAAAGTTAAGCAGGGAATATGCAATAAGTAATGAACACGCTATTTGGAGAGGTTCGATCGATGAAAGATCTACATCCTCTACCAAGATGGTTAGTCTTGGATTTCTAATGGAGATCTTATTATATGAGAGAGTATTACAAATTACAACATTTGAGCTCAATACTAACTCAAGATCTATTATCTATGAGGAACAAATCCTAGACTAAACCGGTGTATCTCAAGAAGTTAGATCAAAATAATCAAAACTTCAAGAGGTGTATGTGTGTGACAGAAATTCTGGGCTCTATGAATATGAAAGATGAAGAGCACCAAGAATTCTGGTGATATAGGCTTTGTGATATGAGCAGGAGTTTTGAAGGTTTGAAGATCTTGAAGGCTGTTCTAAAGAATCTGGAAATACTATGCAGCAGTCTTCAGATCTTCATAGTTTTTCAGGAAGCATGAAACTCGAGCTCTGAAGCATAGTGTCTAACAAGAGGGGCTTGATCAAAGATGATGATCAAGGGCCGATGAAAAGGGCTAAATCCGAAGGCAGCTTGGAAATGAAGATGAGCAGGCTATTTATAGCTGAGAGCTTGAATATAGCCGTTGGAGCTCTGAGCAAGGACAATGAGATGGCACAACATGATTGGCGCGCAGCTGTCCTTTATAGCCGTTGGGGCTCTGATCAAAGATGATGACCTGGCACAATATGATTGGTGCGCAGGTGATTTAGAGCCGTTGGAGACTGAGTATGAAGACCAAATTCAAAGCTTCTTCTAGAAGGTTAACAGCTGTCTTCACTTGAGATATTTCTTTGAAGCGTGTCTCCACCAATGGTTTTGCTGAGTGTGCTTATTTGTCGTTTGTGCACACCTTAGCTTTTTAATAAGCGTGCATCTTCTATGCGTTTTCCAAACTTTCTAGAATGTGAGATCAGGAGATGAGGAACTTGACCAAGGTTGTGTCCGCGCACAAAAGGCATGCGCATTGCCGGCGCGCATGGATTCAGCGCATGAGCAGCATGCGCACCATGCTTGGTCACAAAAAGATCTCTTTGGAGGTTAGGAAATAAGATCTTTAAAAACTGAGCAGGGTCAAGGGCTGCGCAAGATATCTATGCGCAGTGGCGACCTACGCAGAGAACATTCTGCGTAGCGAAATGAATCCTTGCTTAGGTAATCTTCGATCTTTAAAGCTTCAAGTCCTATCATCTGAGCCTATACTATAAAAAGGACTTAGCTAAAAATTGAAGTTCTAAACTTCTTTACATGAGGTCCTAAAGTCCGTAAAAATACTTATAGGTGATGGTATCAATCAATTCTAAGATCTTAAGAATGAGAAAAGGTAAATCATGCGCAGAGCCTCCTTGTTCAATCTTCTCTATCTGAGCCACCATCTGAACTTGAAGGTCATCAAATCCTCTATGTAACCCATCTGCAAGGGTTTTCTTGAGCTTTTTCAGAGTGTCCCTGAGTCCACCATCAAGCGCTCCAAAGGTGCACACATTTTTGAGTTGTGCGCTGACATTTTCAAGCTGAGCGCTGATGGATTTCAGGGAGTCCAGGATAAGATGTTCCAAGGTGATAGGAACTTTTTCTTGCGCAGGCTCAGATGGACTTGCCTTTGCTTTAGCACTCTCCGTGCTTTCCTTTGCCTTTTCTTCTTCTTTGGCAGCTTTCTCCCCTTAATGTATCAATCTCCAAACGCTGCATATCAAGACGATATAATAAAGCAGTTTGAGCACTAAGGAGTTGATTAAGCTGTAGCTGCGTAGCGACTTGATTCGCTTGAACAGAATGCAAGCTCTGCACGATCTGGCGCAGCTCAGCTGAAGAGGTAGGAGTCTCAGGGGCTGAAGATGGAGGTTGAACTTGAGAAGAATCACTGCTGTCGGTGGCTGCGGAACTAGTGCGGCGCTTCTTCAATCCTTTAGCGCTGCTGCGCACCTTCTGCTTGAGACGAGAAGAGGTATGTGCGATATCAGCACTGGGGATGGCTTCTTGAGAGGCTTTGTGCATCTGCTCCCCCTCAACAGCATCATCATCTGAATCACCACGGAAAGCAGCCTTGCGCTTCATAGTGGTTGGCTTTGAGGGAGCAGGCGCTGGAATGCTGGTAGGATCTGCCTCTTTGATAGAAATCCCTTTGGTGGATTGAACCAAAGGAATATCCTTGAGCTTTTTGCTACTGGGCTGAGCAATGCCCTTCCCCTTGCGATTGTACGCTTCTTCTGCGGTCTCTTGCGCAGCATCCGTTGAAGATCGTCCTGCACTCTTCTTGGATTTGACCACAGGAATTGGGCCTATCCAGGGTTCCTTGTTGGGAGCGGCATCAGACAGCCAGATTTCATAGTAATCGGCGTTGCCTATCTCACTGCGCAAATTCTGAAGGTGTACTCTGGAATAGTACTTTGCGTCGCAAGACTGCTTCTTGATTGACTTTTCTTCAACATAGGTGGCCAATTCACCATAAGTCAATAGGAGTTGGTTAGCAGTCTGCAGTGAGTTCGGTACTTGGTCTACCCTGCGTTCAGCTTCTTCTCATAGCTTGTCATCCCCTTCACAATCTCATTGAATATTATCTGCGGCCAGTCTAGTTGATCTTGGTTGAAGATGGCTGCGCAGTATTCCCACTGCTTAGAGATGAAATGTCCATTATTTCCATTCTTGCAGTTGAGGGAATCTCCATTAGGGTGCACAGGTGATACATCACCTCACTAAATTCCTTTCTATTATACATTGGCCACTTCTTGTTAAGAGAAGGGATGCCAATGAGCTTCTGTGCAAGCGCATTTTGATGAGCCGCATCATAGTTGACTGAAGAACTATCAACATTGAAGTTTAGGAGGCTGCGAATGTGATTGGGGTGAACCATTATATCACAGCGCTGAACGGTGGCCATGATCATTTCTGTTGTCTTGCCTTCAAGTTGTGCAGGAACAACTCTTGTTGTCCTGAAGAATTCATCTAACAGAGCAGGCACTATGAAGGATTGCTCAAGAGTGAATAGTGGAAGAATGCCGGAGGTGCTGAGAAGATGAAGCAGATGACGACCAATCGCATCTAAAGAGAGATCAGCTTGAATAAGTTCCCAACCCAGAATGAAATAAACATGTCCCTGCGTAAAACAATAGATATAATTAGACAACCTATTGCTTATGGAGCTGTGGGCATATGCAAGGAATGCAAATATACCTTGGCACAAGTTCCATGAAAAAAAATTATGCGCAGAAAATAGAGGGTGCGCAATAAATAAGAATGCATACGCAGAGGGATCGTGCGCACAGAAAATAAATATTGTAAAGAAGTGTGCGCAGAGAGAAAAGATACACCTATATGCGCAGAAAGCTATGCGCAGGAAACTGTGCGCAGAGCACAAAGAAAAGGGAGGGTGAATAATAGACTAAATATATATATATAAAAAAATAATTAAGAACATGAAGAACACCCAAAAACACAGAAAAAAAAAAAGTTGACAAAATTCAACAAAAAGTACATCGAAATGACGGCGTGAACAGGACGAAGTCAACCATGTAAAAAGTATGGTCAACGACGTTAAAACAAACCCAGAAATTCAGAAAAACGGTTCGACTGCTAAGGAAGTTACGGAGCACAGAAATTGACGAAAACACACGTAAGACCATTGATCATGAAATGAACTACATGAAAGAATAGATCAGGCAAATACGAACACACACAACGATCGATTTCAAAATGATCAGTAAATAAGGGAGAAATCGAAAAGGGAGTCTTGAGACTTCCAAGAACAACAATGGCGAAAAAAAGAAGTTATAGTGAAACATACCATGTCTTTGACGGTGGGATGCCTTGATTGTCGTTCTACTTCTTCTTCGTGAGAGTTTCCAGAGTGCGAAGAAGAGTCGGAGATGATGATTTCTGGTTGAGTTTTGGTTTTCTTAGGCGCCATTGAAATGGTTTAGAAATAAGGAAGGTTGAGGTTGAAGAAAAGAACAAGAGATAAGAAATGAGGCTTAGAGCAGAGGTTAGAAAGAGAGTGAGAGAAAATTTAGAGGGAAGAGAGAAGTAGAGAGAGAAACGGTTTAAGTAGGGAAGGAGAAGTAAGGCGCACGATAGCTAATAAAAGTTTGAGAAAATGTGCAGTGGCGCAGGATAGCAATACCACGTGTCACAAAAGGGAACGCGCGTGCGCAGGCCTATGCGCGCGTGTGCTTGTGAAGTCCTAAGCCGGTCACTGTCAAGTCGACTTCCTCATAAATGGTGAGTCAGTGAAAGGACGGGCGCACGTTAGCAGGGTGACGTGGCCGAATGGGGAATGCGCGTGCGCAGTCTTAGCGCGCGCGTGTGTCAGCGAAAAGAGGCTGACGGCTGTCGCATCACCTTCCTCATTAAATGGTGAGCAGGCATACGAAAGCAGGCGCTGTCACAATCGCAGTTTGCATTAAATGACAATGGGACATGCGCAAGGGTAAAAGGTAATTTCCAAGAAAATTCAAAAAATAAAAGCGCGGGAAAATTTGAATTACACAAGTACCCTTGTGACTCAGCTTTGACTTTTCAGTCAAGGACCTATGTGCAAAATCTAATGAATAGAACACTTACCTGCGGTCCTCGATGATTTGCGCATGGATAGTTATGCGCAGCATTTATAGTATGCGCATGATATGGACTGATTCTGAATCTGCTTGATCTATGTCCTGCGCAGGAATAGAATTACTGCGCACCTGTCTAAAAAGCTCAGCAGAGTCATCAGAATCATTGGGAGCCAAATGTGGCTCAAGGAGAGAATGCTTATTAAAAAGTAGCATGCACAGATACTAAAATGATAGAGATTTATCTTATTAAGATCATGAAAAGCTATAGAATGATTGCATACCAACGAGAATACCTTTATCTGCTTTGGCGTCGAATTTACCTCTATAGCGTTTGCAGCCAAAGAACTTGAAGAAAGTAATGTTGGGCGCTTTCTCTTTCTCCATAGATCGTATGGAGTATAGATGTAGGCTTTGTTGATGAGGAATCTTATTCTGAGTAAAGCATGCACCGATGACAGCTTCTTCCATAAATACATATAGAAGTACTGCTTCTACTATCATTGTTTATCTATCCTCAGACAACAAGTGATTCTTTCCACAACGCCATTTTGTTGCAGAACTCCAGCAGCAGAGAAATTGTGAAGAATACCATTTGTTGGTTCTTGTTGGTTCTCACAATATTGAGCGACATCGTTGTTCATAAATTCTGTTCCATTGAAGTGTCGAACTCTATTGATGTCTTCTATGTTTGGAAATTTAGAAAGAGAGCAGCCAGGATATCATTAGAGATACCACAGGTTGGTCCAAAGCTTCGCGGTAGTGAGCGGTCCAAACATATGAGGAGAAGCGGATGTAAGCGTTTTGACATCGGAGCAATCTTGCTGGAGGAAAACCGCTCAGGTTGCTTACTAAGCTGGCATGGTGCTTATACCATTGCTAGCTGCTTTCACTTAAGCTTATTGCTACAAAACAAGGATTAGTAATAGAAATTATAGCGGTAAGATCAAATAGATTAGAAATTGGTCTTACGAGTCCTTGTGAGCAAAGTTAGTCCAGAAATGCCATTTTTGATGTAACAGCGTTGAAGTGATATGGCATTCCAGACCTTTATCTCATAATTGTGATATGGAGAGCAGGTTGCTTGAGACTATCTTTTATGATTAGTCCAAATCCAATTATGTGCCCTTTGTTGTTGTCACCATATATTACTGAGTGATCTCTTCCTTCGTGCGTACCTTTAAGAGTGTTGACATCTCTAGTAGTGTCTAGAATCCACTGTCGATATCAACTGAGCTTGAGAGATCGAAGTGAAGTAGATCTTTTCTGCTTGTTGAAACATTAACTTGCGCTCTACAGCAGAGTTATCTTTTAAGATCAGCACACTTTGAGAGATTCCTTGCGCGGCTGCGGAGTTGGTGATGATGCAGCTTCTATCAAGTGGCGCTGGCAGATAGGTGCTTGTCATTCTGTCTGCTTGGTGAAAGTGTCCCGTTTCCACTGGAGTGAAGGGATCTTTCTTTGATTGTCCTTGGCGCATGCTCAGGTTCCATTTCAGAAACAACTTTTGAATCATTGTCAGCATTTGCCATTAAGCAGAGCAGTCCATCCTCAGAATCAGCATCGTTGTCTTCAGTGTCAAGTCTCCGAGTCTTTAGCTCCTTCACTGCGCAGTTCTCCTCAGCAACCATTCTGCACTGCTTTGATGCTTTGTGCGCAGGGTTGCTTTTCCTTGTACTCAAATTTTGGAGAAGGCATTGAAGCGTAATGTCCTGGCTTTCTGCAGTAAACCAAGTCATCTTTCTTTGAGTCTCTATGAGAGAGAATAGGAGGTTTGCTTAAGGATCCACCAAGTTTGGAGAACTTTCTGAATTTGATATGAGTTTGAGCAGGCGCAGGAATATGTGAAAAGTTAGCCATTGCCCTAGATTGAAGCCATATGAATCGGCACCCAAGCTGTTAAGCTTGAAAAACAGAAACATGTTTTATGAAGGTGTTTGCTCTGATACCACTTGTGGTCCCTAAAGGGGCAACAAGGGTGTGAAAATCTCTAGAGGGGGGGGGGGAATAGCGTTTAAAATTCTTTTCAAACCCTTTTGCAATTCAATGGAAGATGCGCACAACTCTTATTTTGGCTAAGTATAACGCGCGGTAAGAGTGTGAAATGCACAGCGGAAATTTAAAGCAGCTCTGCGCAGGGTATACTGCGCCGAGATAAAAACGCACGCGCTAAGTATGAGGCTAAAGAGTGGCGCAAAATGGGATTCTAAGGCAAATGAGCAATTACAATTACGACATCAAAGAGTGGCAATCTGAAAGATCAAACAAAGCAGTTCATAAAAAGTTAAGCAGGGAATATGCAATAAGTAATGAACACGCTATTTGGAGAGGTTCGATCGATGAAAGATCTACATCCTCTACCAAGATGGTTAGTCTTGGATTTCTAATGGAGATCTTATTATATGAGAGAGTGTTACAAATTACAACATTTGAGCTCAATACTAACTCAAGATCTATTATCTATGAGGAACAAATCCTAGACTAAACCGGTGTATCTCAAGAAGTTAGATCAAAATAATCAAAACTTCAAGAGGTGTGTGTGTGACAGAAATTCCGGGCTCTATGAATATGAAAGATGAAGAGCACCAAGAATTCTGGTGATATAGGCTTTGTGATATGAGCAGGAGTTTGAAGGTTTGAAGATCTTGAAGGCTGTTCTAAAGAATCTGGAAATACTATGCAGCAGTCTTCAGATCTTCATAGTTTTTCAGTGAAGCATGAAACTCGAGCTCTGAAGCATAGTGGCTAACAAGAGGGGCTTGATCAAAGATGATGATCAAGGGCCGATGAAAAGGGCTAAATCCGAAGGCAGCTTGGAAATGAAGATGAGCAGGCTATTTATAGCTGAGAGCTTGAATATAGCCGTTGGAGCTCTGAGCAAGGACAATGAGCTGGCACAACATGATTGGCGCGCAGCTGTCCTTTATAGCCATTGGGGCTCTGATCAAAGATGATGACCTGGCACAATATGATTGGTGCACAGGTGATTTAGAGCCGTTGGAGACTGAGTATGAAGACCAAATTCAAAAGCTTCTTCTAGAAGGTTAACAGCTGTCTTCACTTGAGATATTTCTTTGAAGTGTGTCTCCACCAATGGTTTTGCTGAGTGTGCTTATTTTGTCGTTTGTGCACACCTTAGCTTTTTAATAAGCGTGCATCTTCTATGCGTTTTCCAAGCTTTCTAGAATGTGAGATTAGGAGATGAGGAACTTGACCAAGGTTGTGTCCGCGCACAAAAGGCATGCGCATTGCCGGCGCGCATGGATTCAGCGCATGAGCAGCATGCGCACCATGCTTGGTCACAAAAAGATCTCTTTGGAGTTTAGGAAATAAGATCTTAAAAACTGAGCAGGGTCAAGGGCTGCGCAAGATATCTATGCGCAGTGGCGACCTGCGCAGAGAACATTCTGCGTAGCGAAATGAATCCTTGCTTAGGTAATCTTCGATCTTTAAAGCTTCAAGTCCTATCATCTAAGCCTATACTATAAAAAGGACTTAGCTAAAAATTGAAGTTCTAAACTTCTTTACATGAGGTCCTAAAGTCCGTAAAAATACTTATAGGTGATGGTATCAATCAATTCTAACAAATGTAGGAGGGTTAAGTGATAAGCATACCCAACAATCTCCCCTAAATGATTGATGCCATTACCTACTATAGCAAAGGCAATTCTTTGTACTTGATAATAACATGTCCATAAGAATGAGAAAGGTAAATCATGCCTCAAGTCAATGCACACACTAGCCAGTGCTATAGATTTCTAATCTATCCAAAAGATTAAAAACTTACAAGATAGGAAAGATAGAAATGTCATTCAGAGCATACAAATAATGTGAGATGAAGTTTTAAGTATGCGTTTAAACTGAATGTTTAAACATCATGCGTAGAAGACATGAGCAGTTAAGATTATGCGCATGAGTTTAAGTAATAATGCATTCAATGTTCCACAAACGAATGATTTGAATTGAACAAGGTTTTGTGAAAGCTTTATGATGCATTCTTCTCATTAAAACTTTGAAGGATTGACTGTTACAGATTACAAGTTTTAAAGAGGAAAATCAAAAGAGGTGCGCACAAAAACAGAAGCGCACAAAATAAAAGCGCATAAAACATACTGCGCAACGAGAAAAAAAAAGGTTCCAAAAAAAAAATAACAAAATACTTACAGAGGAAATCTAATCTAAGATGATCCGTTGTAGGGCTTCGCGCATCTCATTCTGAAGACCGTTGAATTTGTTCATGAGTTCCACCTTTAAATTTTGAAATTTGTCCTGGAACTCCACAGCTTTTCCAACATAAGTGCTCATTCCTCTGCGCAAATCAGCGTTGTCATCCACTAGCTCTCTGAACCTTGCTCTGCTGTCCGTCAGGATGGCAGTTTGCGTAGCTTCTAATCTTGAGTCGGTATGGAGGCGCTGAGTGTTGACGCTTGCTTGAATGTCTAACATTGCGTAGTCCAATTTGTCTTTGAACGCCACGGAAAAATCTGTCATGGACTTAGCAATGCATCGACGCACTTCTCCAATATTATGCGCAGAGCCTCCTTGTTCAATCTTCTCTATCTGAGCCACCATCTGAACTTGAAGGTCATCAAATCCTCTATGTAACCCATCTGCAAGGGTTTTCTTGAGCTTTTTCAGAGTGTCCCTGAGTCCACCATCAAGCGCTCCAAAGGTGCACACATTTTTGAGTTGTGCGCTGACATTTTCAAGCTGAGCGCTGATGGATTTCAGGGAGTCCAGGATAAGATGTTCCAAAGTGATAGGAACTTTTTCTTGCGCAGGCTCAGATGGACTTGCCTTTGCTCTTGAGCATTTCTATCTTTCCTATCTTGTAAGTTTTTAATCTTTTGGATAGATTAGAAATCTATAGCACTGGCTAGTGTGTGCATTGACTTGAGGCATGATTTACCTTTCTCATTCTTATGGACATGTTATTATCAAGTACAATGAATTGCCTTTGCTATAGTAGGTAATGGCATCAATCATTTAGGGGGAGATTGTTGGGTATGCTTATCACTTAACCCTCCTACATTTGTTAGAATTGATTGATACCATCACCTATAAGTATTTTTACGGACTTTAGGACCTCATGTAAAGAAGTTTAGAACTTCAATTTTTAGCTAAGTCCTTTTTATAGTATAGGCTTAGATGATAGGACTTGAAGCTTTAAAGATCGAAGATTACCTAAGCAAGGATTCATTTCGCTATGCAGAATGTTCTCTGCGCAGGTCGCCACTGCGCATAGATATCTTGCGCAGCCCATGACCCTGCTCAGTTTTTAAGATCTTATTTCCTAAACTCCAAAGAGATCTTTTTGTGACCAAGCATGGTGCGCATGCTGCTCATGCGCTGAATCCATACGCACCGGCAATGCGCATGCCTTTTGTGCGCGGACACAACCTTGGTCAAGTTCCTCATCTCCTGATCTCACATTCTAGAAAGTTTGGAAAACGCTTAGAAGATGCACGCTTATTAAAAAGCTGAAGTGTGCACAAACGACAAAATAAGCACACTCAGCAAAACCATTGGTGGAGACACGCTTCAAAAAAATATCTCAAGTGAAGACAGCTGTTAACCTTCTAGAAGAAGCTTTTGAATTTGGTCTTCATGCTCAGTCTCCAACGGCTCTAAATCACCTGCGCACCAATCATATTGTGCCAGGTCATCATCTTTGATCAGAGCCCCAACGGCTATAAAGGACAGCTGCGCGCCAATCATGTTGTGCTAGCTCATTGTCCTTGCTCAGAGCTCCAATGGCTATATTCAAGCTCTCAGCTATAAATAGCCTGCTCATCTTCATTTCCAAGCTGCCTTCGGATTTAGCCCTTTTCATCGGCCCTTGATCATCATCTTTGATCAAGCCCCTCTTGTTGGCCATTATGCTTCAGAGCTCGAGTTTCATGCTTCACTGAAAAACTATGAAGATCTGAAGACTGCTGCATAGTATTTCCAGATTCTTTAGAACAGCCTTCAAGATCTTCAAACCTTCAAAACTCCTGCTCATATCACAAAGCCTATATCACCAGAATTCTTGGTGCTCTTCATCTTTCATATTCATAGAGCCCAGAATTTCTGTCACACACACACCTCTTGAAGTTTGATTATTTGATCTAACTTCTTGAGATACACCGGTTTAGTCTAGGATTTGTTCTTCATAGATAATAGATCTTGAGTTAGTATTGAGCTCAAATAATAAGATCTCCATTAGAAATCCAAGACTAACCATCTTGGTAGAGGATGTAGATCTTTCATCGATCGAACCTCTCCAAATAGCGTGTTCATTACTTATTGCATATTCCCTGCTTAACTTTTTATGAACTGCTTTGTTGATCTTTCAGATTGCCACTCTTTGATGTCGTAATTGTTATTGCTCATTTGTCTTAGAATCCCATTTTGCGCCACTCTTTAGCCTCATACTTAGCGCGTGCGTTGTTATCTCGGCGCAGTATACCCTGCGCAGAGCTGCTTTAAATTTCCGCTGTGCATTTCACACTCTTACCGCGCGTTATACTTAGCCAAAATAAGAGTTGTGCGCATCTGCCATTGATTGCAAAGGGTTTGAAAAGAATTTTAAAACGCTATTCACCCCCCCTCTAGCGATTTTCACACCCTTGTTGCCCCTTTAGGGACCAACACTTCCCCCACATGTTGTCGGGTAAGCTTGAACTAATCAACGTTGCGTTCATCATCTCCTTAAGAGTTCTGTTTTTCCTTTCAGCGATTCCATTTGATTGAGGCGAGTAAGGAGCAGTCGTTTGATGAATAATTCCAGAGTCCCAGCATATATCTTCAAATGGAGCTACACACTCTCCACCTCTATCACTTTGAATCTTCTTATTTTCAATTAAGTTGATTCTCAACTCATTCTTATATCCTTTGAAAGCTTTAAAGCTTCGTCTTTGCTTTCAAAAGATATACATGACAATGTCTAGTGCAATCGTTGATAAAGGTTATAAAGTACTTTTTCCCAAATTAGGGTGCACAGGTGATACATCACCTCACCAAATTCCTTTCTATTATACATTGGCCACTTCTTGTTAAGAGAAGGGATGCCAATGAGCTTCTGTGCAAGCGCATTTGATGAGCCTCATCATAGTTGACTGAAGAACTATCAACATTGAAGTTAGGAGGCTGCGAATGTGATTGGGGTGAACCATTATATCACAGCGCTGAACGGTGGCCATGATCATTTCTGTTGTCTTGCCTTCAAGTTGTGCAGGAACAACTCTTGCTGTCCTGAAGAATTCATCTAACAGAGCAGGCACTATGAAGGATTGCTCAAGAGTGAATAGTGGAAGAATGCCGGAGGTGCTGAGAAGATGAAGCAGGTGACGACCAATCGCATCTAAAGAGAGATCAGCTTGAATAAGTTCCCAACCCAGAATGAAATAAACATGTCCCTGCGTAAAACAATAGATAGAATTAGACAACCTATTGCTTATGGAGCTGTGCGCATATGCAAGGAATGCAGATATACCTTGGCACAAGTTCCATGAAAAAATTATGCGCAGAAAATAGAGGGTGCGCAATAAATAAGAATGCATACGCAGAGGGATCGTGCGCACAGAAAATAAATATTTGTAAAGAAGTGTGCGCAGAGAAAAAGATACACCTATATGCGCAGAAAGCTATGCGCAGGAAACTGTGCGCAGAGCACAAAGAAAAGGGAGGGTGAATAATAGACTAAATATATATATAAAAAAATAATTAAGAACATGAAGAACACCCAAAAACACAGAAAAACAAAGTTGACAAAATTCAACAAAAAGTACATCGAAATGACGGCGTGAACAGGATGAAGTCAACCATGTAAAAAGTATGGTCAACGACGTTAAAACAAACCCAGAAATTCAGAAAAACGGTTCGACTGCTAAGGAAGTTACGGAGCACAGAAATTGACGAAAAACACACGTAACGACCATTGATCATGAAATGAACTACATGAAAGAATAGATCAGGCAAATACGAACACAACACAACGATCGATTTCAAAAATGATCAGTAAATAAGGGAGAAATCGAAAAAGGGAGTCTTGAGACTTCCAAGAACAACAATGGCGAAAAAAAAGAAGTTATAGTGAAACATACCATGTCTTTGACGGTGGGATGCCTTGATTGTCGTTCTACTTCTTCTTCGTGAGAGTTTCCAGAGTGCGAAGAAGAGTCGGAGATGATGATTTCTGGTTGAGTTTTGGTTTTCTTAGGCGCCATTGAAATGGTTTAGAAATAAGGAAGGTTGAGGTTGAAGAAAAGAACAGGAGATAAGAAATGAGGCTTTAGAGCAGAGGTTAGAAAGAGAGTGAGAGAAAATTTAGAGGGAAGAGAGAAGTAGAGAGAGAAACGGTTTAAGTAGGGAAGGAGAAGTAAGGCGCACGATAGCTACGAAATGTTTGAGAAAATGTGCAGTGGCGCAGGATAGCAATACCACGTGTCACAAAAGGGAACGCGCGTGCGCAGGCCTATACGCGTGTGTGCTAGTGAAGTCCTAAGCCGGTCACTGTCAAGTCGACTTCCTCATAAATGGTGAGTCAGTGAAAGGACGGGCGCACGTTAGCAGGGTGATGTGGCCGAAAGGGGAATGCGCGTGCGCAGTCTTTGCGCGCGCGTATGTCAGCGAAAAGAGGCTGACAGCTGTCGCATCACCTTCCTCATTAAATGGTGAGCAGGCATACGAAAGCAGGCGCTGTCACAATCGCAGTTTGCATTAAATGACAATGGGACATGCGCAAGGGTAAAAAGGTAATTTCCCAAGAAAATTCAAAAAATAAAAGCGCGGGAAAATTTGAATTACACAAGTACCCTTGTGACTCAGCTTTGACTTTTCAGTCAAGGACCTATGTGCAAAATCTAATGAATAGAACACTTACCTGCGGTCCTCGATGATTTGCGCATGGATAGTTATGCGCAGCGCATTGATAGCGCAGAGATTCTGTAAATCTCAGAACTGTTGTTTCATGTGCAGACAGTTATTTGCGCAGATGTTGCACAGGGCGCATGAAACTTAACCTATTTTGCACACTTATCAAGCAAATACATTAGTATCAATAAATCATATGGATAAGTTAGCTAAGATTAAGCATACCCATTTTTCCTTTCAAGAGATCACTTGTTAATTCTTGAGGAGATGATATTAGATGTTGATGAGCTTGGTAATAGTGCTTGGCAGGATTGACAAACTGCTATGGTGGACATATTATCGCAGAGAGTTGGATAATTCTCTTCATGAATCCCATAGTCCACAGGTTGTTGCTTCATCCATAAGATTTGGCAGCAGCAGCTTTCACCAGCAATATATTCTGCTTCAGTAGTGGAGATGGACACAGCAGCTTGTCTCTTGCTTGCCCATGCTAAGTCGATTTCCAAGGAAATGACCAGTTCCACTTGTGCTCTTCCTGTCAATTGTGCACGCTGCGTAGTCCGCATCTGAATAACCTACAAGTTTAAAGTTCGAATCTTTGGTGTACCAAAGTCCAAGGTTAACAGAGCTAAAAATATATCTAATACTTTTTACAGCAGTTATGTGTGCTTCAGAAGAATTAGCGTGATAGTGCGCACATATCCAGTCAACATAATATCTTGGCCAGCTAGCAGAAGATAAAGGAGAGTTAATCATACCTAGATATAGTCTGATCAACTTTACCTTTTAAGTCTGTTAAATTAGTTGCTTGTGGACATTGGAGTGTCGTATGCTTTAGCATTCAAGTCCAACTTCTTGATTAAGTCCTTTGTGTACTTGACTTGATTTGCGAGGATGCCATCATTCAGTTGATGATTTTAAGCCGAGGAGGAAAGTGATTTCTCCCATCATGCTCATCTCAAACTTGCTTTTCATTTGCTTTTCAAAGCGCTTACAAAGAGACTCATTAGTAGAACCAAATATAATATCACCGACAAAAATTTGAACAAGAATGATCATTATGCTTGGTAATAAAAAGAGTTATATCGATTTTACCGCACTTGAAGCCTTTCTCTAGTAGGAATTTTGATAGCGTATTGTACTATGCTCTTTGAGTTTGCTTAAGACCATACAAAGCTTTCTTGCTTTGATACTATGATGCGTCCATTCTTATCCATCTTGTTTCCGAACACCCATTGAAGCGCTAAATATTGGATGAGCTTTTCTTGCACTTCTTGCATAGCCTCGATCCATCTTAAAACATGGAGCACTCTATTAATCTTCTTTGATCCGACATGAGAGATAAATGAATGCTACACCGCAAAGTTTGATGCTCTCGATGTGCGAATCCCTATATTGTGATGATAGGAATACGAAGATCAATGGGAATTTCATTTGCTTCAGCATCACGATCATTAAAGGTGATTTGTTGAAGTGGAGAAACATCATGTGCAAGGAGGTGTTTGCGCATCAGGAGTTGTAACTTCAGGCACAACATTTATAGTATGCGCATGATATGGACTGATTCTGAATCTGCTTGATCTATGTCCTGCGCAGGAATAGAATTACTGCGCACCTGTCTAAAAAGCTCAGCAGAGTCATCAGAATCATTGGGAGCCAAATGTGGCTCAAGGAGAGAATGCTTATTAAAAAGTAGCATGTACAGATACTAAAATGACTAGAGATTTATCTTATTAAGATCATGAAAAGCTTATAGAATGATTGGCATACCCAACGAGAATACCTTCATCTGCTTTGGCGTCGAATTTACCTCTATAGCGTTTGCAGCCAAAGAACTTGAAGAAAGTATTGTTGGGCGCTTTCTCTTTCTCCATAGATCGTATGGAGTATAGATGTAGGCTTTGTTGACGAGGAATCTTATTCTGAGTAAAGCATGCACCGATGACAGCTTCTTCCCATAAATACATATAGAAGTACTGCTTCTACTATCATTGTTTATCTATCCTCAGACAACAAGTGATTCTTTCCACAACGCCATTTTATTGCAGAACTCCAGCAGCAGAGAAATTGTGAAGAATACCATTTGTTGGTTCTTGTTGGTTCTCACAATATTGAGCGACATCGTTGTTCATAAATTTTGTTCCATTGAAGTGTCGAACTCTATTGATGTCTTCTATGTTTGGAGATTTAGAAAGAGAGCAGCCAGGATATCATTAGAGATACCACAGGTTGGTCCAAAGCTTCGCGGTAGTGAGCGGTCCAAACATATGTGGAGAAGCGGATGTAAGCGTTTTGACATCGGAGCAATCTTGCTGGAGGAAAACCGCTCAGGTTGCTTACTAAGCTGGCATGGTGCTTATACCATTGCTAGCTGCTTTCACTTAAGCTTATTGCTACAAAACAAGGATTAGTAATAGAAATTATAGCGGTAAGATCAAATAGATTAGAAATTGGTCTTACGAGTCCTGTGAGCAAGTTAGTCCAGAAATGCCATTTTTGATGTAACAGCGTTGAAGTGATATGGCATTCCAGACCTTTATCTCATAATTGTGATATGGAGAGCAGGTTGCTTGAGACTATCTTTTATGATTAGTCCAAATCCAATTATGTGCCCTTTGTTGTTGTCACCATATATTACTGAGTGATCTCTTCCTTCGTGCGTACCTTTAAGAGTGTTGACATCTCTAGTAGTGTCTAGAATCCACTGTCGATATCAACTGAGCTTGAGAGATCGAAGTGAAGTAGATCTTTTCTGCTTGTTGAAACATTAACTTGCGCTCTACAGCAGAGTTATCTTTTAAGATCAGCACACTTTGAGAGATTCCTTGCGCGGCTGCGGAGTTGGTGATGATGCAGCTTCTATCAAGTTGGCTCTGGCAGATAGGTGCTTGTCATTCTGTCTGCTTGGTGAAAGTGTCCCGTTTCCACTGGAGTGAAGGGATCTTTCTTTGATTGTCCTTGGCGCATGCTCAGGTTCCATTTCAGAAACAACTTTTGAATCATTGTCAGCATTTGCCATTAAGCAGAGCAGTCCATCCTCAGAATCAGCATCGTTGTCTTCAGTGTCAAGTCTCCGAGTCTTTAGCTCCTTCACTGCGCAGTTCTCCTCAGCAACCATTCTGCACTGCTTTGATGCTTTGTGCGCAGGGTTGCTTTTCCTTGTACTCAAATTTTGGAGAAGGCATTGAAGCGTAATGTCCTGGCTTTCTGCAGTAAACCAAGTCATCTTTCTTTGAGTCTCTATGAGAGAGAATAGGAGGTTTGCTTAAGGATCCACCAAGTTTGGAGAACTTTCTGAATTTGATATGAGGTTTGAGCAGGCGCAGGAATATGTGAAAAGTTAGCCATTGCCATAGATTTGAAGCCATATTGAATCGGCACCCAAGCTGTTAAGCTTGAAAACAGAAACATGTTTATGAAGGTGTTTGCTCTGATACCACTTGTTGGTCCCTAAAGGGGCAACAAGGGTGTGAAAATCGCTAAGGGGGGGGGGTGAATAGCGTTTTAAATTCTTTTCAAACCTTTTGCAATTCAATGGCAGATGCGCACAACTCTTATTTTGGCTAAGTATAACGCGCGGTAAGAGTGTGAAATGCACAGCGGAAATTTAAAGCAGCTCTGCGCAGGGTATACTGCGCAGAGATAAAAACTCACGCGCTAAGTATGAGGCTAAAGAGTGGCGCAAAATGGGATTCTAAGGCAAATGAGCAATAACAATTACGACATCAAAGAGTGGCAATCTGAAAGATCAAACAAAGCAGTTCATAAAAAGTTAAGCAGGGAATATGCAATAAGTAATGAACACGCTATTTGGAGAGGTTCGATCGATGAAAGATCTACATCCTCTACCAAGATGGTTAGTCTTGGATTTCTAATGGAGATCTTATTATATGAGAGAGTATTACAAATTACAACATTTGAGCTCAATACTAACTCAGATCTATTATCTATGAAGAACAAATCCTAGACTAAACCGGTGTATCTCAAGAAGTTAGATCAAAATAATCAAAACTTCAAGAGGTGTGTGTGTGACAGAAATTCTGGGCTCTATGAATATGAAAGATGAAGAGCACCAAGAATTCTGGTGATATAGGCTTTGTGATATGAGCATGAGTTTTGAAGGTTTGAAGATCTTGAAGGCTGTTCTAAAGAATCTGGAAATACTATGCAGCAGTCTTCAGATCTTCATAGTTTTTCAGTGAAGCATGAAACTCGAGCTCTGAAGCATAATGGCCAACAAGAGGGGCTTGATAAAAGATGATGATCAAGGGCCGATGAAAAGGGCTAAATCCGAAGGCAGCTTGGAAATGAAGATGAGCAGGCTATTTATAGCTGAGAGCTTGAATATAGCCGTTGGAGCTCTGAGCAAGGACAATGAGCTGGCACAACATGATTGGCGCGCAGCTGTCCTTTATAGCCGTTGGGTCTCTGATCAAAGATGATGACCTGGCACAATATGATTGGTGCGCAGGTGATTTAGAGCCGTTGGAGACAGAGCATGAAGACCAAATTCAAAAGCTTCTTCTAGAAGGTTAACAGCTGTCTTCACTTGAGATATTTCTTTGAAGCGTGTCTCCACCAATGGTTTTGCTGAGTGTGCTTATTTTGTCGTTTGTGCACACCTTAGCTTTTTAATAAGCGTGCATCTTCTAAGCGTTTTCTAAACTTTCTAGAATGTGAGATCAGGAGATGAGGAACTTGACCAAGGTTGTGTCCGCGCACAAAAGGCATGCGCATTGCCGGCGCGCATGGATTCAGCGCATGAGCAGCATGCACACCATGCTTGGTCACAAAAATATCTCTTTGGAGTTTAGGAAATAAGATCTTAAAAATTGAGCAGGGTCAAGGGCTGCGCAAGATATCTATGCGCAGTGGCGACCTGCGCAGAGAACATTATGCGTAGCGAAATAAATCATTGCTTAGGTAATCTTCGATCTTTAAAGCTTCAAGTACTATCATCTAAGCCTATACTATAAAAAGGACTTAGCTAAAAATTGAAGTTCTAAACTTCTTTACATGAGGTCCTAAAGTCAGTAAAAATACTTATAGGTGATGGTATCAATCAATTCTAACAAATGTAGGAGGGTTAAGTGATAAGCATACCCAACAACTACTATTGTTTTCATTTCCAATGAAGATACAATCAATAGTTTTGGGTCCTATTCTAACTTGTTTAGGTTTAGGTATTTCCACCTTGCTAGGAACCCCCACACTTAAGGTACTTGTAGGAAGGCTTTCTTCCATTCCATAGTTCATATGGAGTTTTATCCTTTTTCTTTTGTGGTAGTTTGTTAAGAATGTAGTTAGCTGAAAGGATCGCTTCCCCCACATGTTGTCGGGTAAGCCTGAACTAATCACGTTGCGTTCATCATCTCCTTAAGAGTTCTGTTTTTCCTTTCAGCGATTCCATTTGATTGAGGCGAGTAAGGAGAAGTCGTTTGATGAATAATTCCAGAGTCCCAGCATATATCTTCAAATGGAGCTACATACTCTCCACCTCTATCACTTTGAATCTTCTTAATTTTCAAATTAAGTTGATTCTCAACTTCATTCTTATATCCTTGAAAGCTTTAAAGCTTCGTCTTTGCTTTTCAAAAGATATACATGACAATGTCTAGTGCAATCGTTGATAAAGGTATAAAAGTACTTTTTCCCACCTCTAGTTTGCACAATTTAAGTCACAGATATCCATATGGACTAACTCTAGAGGTGTTGTACTTCTTTCAACTGTAGGGAAGGGTGACTTCGTCATTTTAGCTTCCACACATATTTCACACTTATTTTCTGAATTAAATTCCATTTTAGGAAGTAAATTAAATTTACTAGCCTATGCAATGAATTTAAATTCACATGTCCTAATCTATCATGCCATAAATTAGAACACTCAGACAAATAAGCAACAACATCTTTATTCTTCGCCTCTGGGCGGAATACGTTTATTACATTCATTTTACAGAGCCCTTCTCAACGTATCCATTTCCCATGAATTGATTACCTTTAGTCATAGCAAACTTATTATTTTCAAAAACTAGTCTAAAACCATCTTTGATCAATAAGGAGCTTGACACATGGTTCATGCGGATGTCTGGGACATGCAATACATCCTCGAGCGTCAATTCGCCACAGTGCATTTTAAGTATCACCTTTCCAAGTCCTTCCACATTGGAAGTAGAAGAGTTTCCCATGTTCACATTTCTTCCTCTGACATGAGTGTAAGATGAGAAGCCCTCTTTATTAGCACATATATGATAGGTAGCTCCAGTGTCTAATCACCATTTGCTTCGATTTTCATCCGACATCCACAGATTGACCTCACATACCATTGCTTCTAGATCAAGCCTGTTCAACTTTTTAATGATGTTGGCTTGATTCTGTTGCCCATTCCCCATCTTGGAATCTGACAGTTTCTTGCAAAGTGACCGGGATTGCCACAGTTGAAGCAATTTTTGAAGTCGGTCTTCTTTCCCTTATAGGCCCGTTCCAAACAATTCCATAACTCTTTGGCCGTCTCCACAAGACAATACCTCCTGAATATAGCATCATTTAGCCCATTCAGGATGTACATTCTGCATATGAGATCACTATGATCCCATGCTCTCTTGGTTATCTGCCTTTGTGGGTCTGGATCATCATCTGAGATGGCCGGGGGTTCCTCCGTTAGGAGACTTTGTAGGCTGAGGGTCGTCAAGAACAGTAGCATACTTTGTTTCCACTTCTTGAAATTAACGCATTCAAATTTCTACATTTTTTCCAAGAGCGGATAATGCGGAGTAGAGTTCACAGAGCCTGAAGCATAAACTTATTTAGAAGCCATTCTTTAAATACACAAAATATTGTCTTACGATTGTTGGCAAAAATGGGTGTATTTAGAAAATATGGCTTTAAAATAAAATAATAACGGGATGGAAAATTATTTAACGAATAAATAATTAAAGTCGAGGCAAGAGTTGGACTCTTTCTCCGTAAGACAATATTGCCCCGTATACTAGTGCTCACTGTTGGTGTGTATGCCCTAGGCACGTTATTTTGAACGATGATTATGTTATTATTTATTTCATTATATAAAGAGATGTTTGATTATTAATGTTACATGTTTATTCATAATAATCCGTCCCTAGTTTGCTCTTATTGGAACTAGTATAAGGGTTGATATGAGATGATTATGCGTATGAGATACAAATCAAACTTATAGGTATTTGTTGTGAAATGTATACTGGACATGACCAGCTTTGAGATTTATGTCATGGTCATTAGTCATAATTAAATCTCAAATAGTTAATATCATTGGTATCCTTAGACCTGAGATTGTTATAGTCTTCCACTTGGTGAACATCATGTTTGACTCACTCTAACATTGTCTTTAACTGGATAATCATAAGGGGTGTGATTGGCATGCTCAGAATCAAGTAGGGAAGAGTAAAAAGTCAAGACTGGATTTGTCACTCTATAAGAGAGACGTCGAGCTTAAGGCCTCTCGATGAATGATGTTGATGAAAGTGTTTGGCCAAAACCCAAATGGATTGATGATATCAATTGCATTTGTATTATCAACATATTCGGATATCGAGTAAGTATTTAACAAAGATAAGTTGACCGTGGCTTATGTTCAATGACATCGAAGACAAAGGGATTGTGATACTTTCTATAAGGATACGCGTTAAACTTTGGATTACAAAGTTATACTATTTGGGTAGTCATAATGGCTTGCTAGAGTCCGCTTATGATTTACGAGGGCTGAATGTTTCGGACTCGTTGCCAACATAGTATAATCCTATTGGGTCACACACGCAGAACGAATCAAGGCATGGAAAAACTAATGGGCCAGTTCAGACATCCGTACGGATGGTTTGGAAAAACTGGGACGCGGCCACACCATCCGTACGGATGGTTTGTTTGCTGACAGATTGTTGGCAGATTTCTTTCTCAAAAAGAAACCTTTATTTTCCTTGTGGAATTAGGTTACTGTAGATACCCCGGGGAACCACGGCTTGGCTAGAGCGGTGAATTATCCTAGGATGTCTAACTTGTTTTAGATTGGTTTAGAGTCGCCACCTATGTTTTTAAAGGAACATAAGAAAAACCTAAAAATAGCCTAATTTATGTACAAAACCGGAGATTCGGGAGAGAAGGGTTCGGGGGTTCGGTGACGGAGTGGGAAGTACTTAAACACCCACTCCGCCCCGCTTACGCGGGTCTTGCTACTATTGGTGTTCTAATATTTACATGTCCTTCAATTAATTAAATAGAAATGTGCTAACAATTGTGATGAGAAGAAAAGGGAAATAAAGGGGAAATAAAATAGAATTGTTTTATTTATTTAATGATAAAGATTACATGTAACAAGTAATGTTAAAGAATTACATTAAGAGATGAAGAGAAATTAACATGGTGAATTAAAGTTAAGATTAAAATGTAGGGAGATAACCTTAACTAACTTCAATATGTGAAGTAGTCATGTTGGTCATGTCCCATTAATGGGGATTGCATACATCAAGAAGAAGAAAACAAAGGAAGAAAATGGAGTTGTACCTTGAGAAAGAGGACTTGGAACCTTGACTTGAAAGTGTTGTTGTTGTAATGAAATTGTCGTAGAACAATTTGTGTAGAGTCTTGTTACTAAGAACTCTTGTTGGGAGAATTTGTGTATAATGTAGTTGGTGAATCAAGGTTGGAGTCCAAAAGAAGATGATGGTTTTTTATAGGTAAAAAGAGAGGGAAAGGTTGGAGGGAAATTGATCAATCCATGTGAGATGGAATTGACCAATAGAAAATATGATAAATAAAATAATAAATGAAAGAAATAAAAGAAAATCAAATAAAATAAAAATGAATTATTTAGTTTTTGGAAGAAGGCTAGAATAAAGGATTTGGTAGTTAATGAAATAAGGGGGGATGAACTTAGATGTAAAAAAAGAGGTTATTTGTGATCAAAGAAGATGTTTGTAAATAAGAAAATGGAGGGAAATAAGGTGCAATCCGTTACTGCCAAAGTGGGAAGCGCGCGGGTCCGGCTTTTGGGGCGGGACGCACGCGCGGCTCACTGGCAGTGCCGGAAGCGCCCGCGGGTGAAAAATGACAGAATGACAGAATGACCCTAAAAGTTAACTCTGTTATGCAGTTTAGTCCAAAACTAACGGAATCAGTTAGGAACTTAACCGAAGTAACAGAAATCAACAAAAATAAGTTAAATAAAAATACTTTGTATGCAATCGGGGTGAGAGGTCCAAGGCGGGGTGTCTACAGAGCCCCTCGGCGACGTGGATTGCGAAGCAAAACGAGTCGACGAAAGAAAGACAACTGCCGAGGACATCGACAAGAGAAAACAAAGACTCGATAAAGCAGGAATTTGAAATTACAAAGGATAGAAATGCGCTCCCTGTGTGAGCGACTTTTGATGATGGAAGAGGTATGGTGATTTTAGTGGTTCACCATGGACCAAAATTGGTGCGCGGTGCGGCATATTCTGATGCGCTGTGCGGCTTGTTGATTCTGGTGCGCGGTGCGGCATATTCTGATGCGCTGTGCGGCACTTGTTGATTCTGGTGCGCGGTGCGGCTTGTTGATTCTGGTGCGCGGTGCGGCATATTCTGATGCGCTGTGTGGCTTGTTGATTCTGGTGCGCGGTGCGGCATATTCTGATGCGCTGTGCGCACTTGTTGATTCTGGTGCGCGTGCGGCATATTCTGATGCGCTGTGCGGCTTGTTGATTCTGGTGCGCGGTGCGGCAGATTCTGATGCGCTGTGCGGCACTTGTTGATTCTGGTGCGCGGTGCAGCATATTCTGATGCGCTGTGCGGCACTTGTTGAATCTGGTGCGCGGTGCGGCATATTCTGATGCGCTGTGCGGCACTTGTTGATTCTGGTGCGCGGTGCGGCATATTCTGATGCGCTGTGCGGTACTTGCTGATGAAAATTGAAAAGGAGTTCGGTGGCATGAGTCGGCCCACCGTGGCCAACTTATAGTCCGCAGGGGATTGCTTGATGAAGAGGTGTTGTTTTCCGTGGCTCACCATGGACCAAGTTGTTGCCATTGGACTGTAGTCGTTGTTGACTGCGGACCACTTTCTGCTGGGATGAAATGCCTGAATTTCCATGCTGTTGACTTTTTGTTGGTACATGTTATGTGTGTGCTTGGCAGGTATACGTGCTTGTGCGATGAAATGTATGATTGATGTGAAATTGTGCCCGTGGTGTGATGTGATCTTGAAAGCACCTTTGTAATGAGAGAGAAGTAAGAATGTAGAAAGTGATCTTGTGTGCGGTGTGATTTTGAGAAAGCATTGGATGTATTCATACCTTCACTTACCATTGCCGCTTGAGTGGAGAGGGATTCTTGATGTCCGCGGAGGATGCTTTGATGGAGAATGTCCATTCTTTAGATGTTGATGAGAGAATGCCCTTGATGTTGGGTTGGCGAGATGGTACTCTGAATGATGGGTTGTCGTGCCAAAAGGCTGCCTACGTATCCCTTTAAGAGAATCAGACCAGCGTTGTTCAAGGATGATGGAGAACGCTGGAGGAGAGGCTAGGAGCAAAGCAAAGTAAAGCACATACTTTTGCACATAGAAGAGAAAAAGAAAGAATTTTTTTTTTTTTTTTTTTTTTTTTTTTTAAAAGATTAGAAAGGAAAGAATATGCACACATGTGAGGAAAAGATTTTTTTTTTTTTTTTTTTTTTTTTTTAAGTTTGTGGGTAACCATTTTAACCATCGTGTGCTTGTGAGCCAACCCAAGATCAAGTCATGTTCAGTCGAAGTCCGGATTGCCTCGCTTGAATTCTGTTGTCGCTGTGTAGCGACCCCAAAACCGTTTATATTTATTTATATTTTTGGGGATTTTATTTGACTTATATGTGCATTTTATGTGTTGCATCATATTTTATGATTTGTATCATACTTGATTATTTGTGTTATTTACTTAGTTAGTAAAAATAATGATTAAAGGAGTTAAATGATTAAGTTGAAACTTTAAGGGTCCTAGTTGAAATTATAAGTTTAGGGGTAAAGTGTTAACTTTGAATCTTGGGTGACCAATTTGTAAAAATGGGTTAAAACCCTTTATAAGAGATTTCCTTTCTCTTTTCCTTCTCTGTGTCATTTCCTTCTGCAAAACCTCTCGTTCTGTTCGTAGGGTTAGGAGAAAAAGGTAAGTTCGACTCATTTCGATTTAATTCTTTTTATTTACTTACCCGTTTTAAAAACTAATTATATAAAAAATGATCAGGGCATCGAGTAGGTCATTTCTAGCCGAACAAATTTATTTCAGCGATACTTTTTCCGGAACTAGGTAAGTACTAATTCCCCTTTAAATGTAAAATAGTCATATATGCTATATATGATACTCCTACTTGTTAATTTTGTGTTTTGGGTAATATTTGCTATACTGGTAATTTTGGGACAACGGGAGTATATGATCTTGGTTATAGCTGGTGTTGTAATGGTTTAGAAGCCATATTGAAATCTTAATGGAAGTTGCTAATGTTGTGACTAATGTTGGGTAGTATCTTGTGTATATAGGTTATGCTTGTGAAACAAAAGGAGTAAACTTTGGTTAAGTTTTTAGGCCTGCCGGGTGATGTGGGCGGCCGCCCAAAAATGGGTGTGCGGCCGCACATCTATCTGAAGGTTTCCTTCTTGGGACAGAGCATTTTGGGCGCCGCACAGCCCTGTTTGGGCGACCGCGCCAGTTGTCTGAAAAAGTTTAGAGTTTTAACTAAGGGGTTAGAGATCAACCTTGGTCTAGTTTTGGGTAGTGTCCTAAAGTACTTAGATGATTGTTGTGGAATGTTAATAATGGATTAAATGTCCTTTTTGGACTCTTTATAAGGATTCTTTGTGTGCATCCTGTGATGTATTTGGCTTAGTTCCTTCTTGGATTAAATGCCCCGGGTTGTGTTTAGCAAGTATTCATTACTGTGCTTCTTGTTAAAAGTCCAGCTGGTCTTGTTGTGGAGTCAGCACAATGGAAGAATTATAGTGGTACAGGTAGTCCACTATAAGGTTTTCCATTGGAGCTTGTGAGTCAGGCGGTGGGAGAATTATAGTGGCACACAAGCCAAGTTCACTATAAGGTGTCCACTGTGCCTTCTAGTTTCCCCAGTCCAGATTGGCCTTGGATGGGATGAATTGCTCCCTTTGTGAGTATTTGGGTTATGACTTTTGTCATATTTCCCTCTCTGGTTACTTGGTTCTATTGGTTATGATTTGGTTTTTGGGATCCCGACGGCTTCAGCTATTTATGCTGCTCAGATGGTTTTCTCTGATGGGTTTCTCAGTTGGATTTCTCATCAGTTATGGTTATTGTTAAACCTTGGCTTTGGTATCCACCGGAGTGTGGGCAATGTGATATAAGTGATATATGAATTGATGTTATATGCTATATGCTTACTTGTTGATATTGTTTCTTTATGATTATCATATCAGCATGTAACGTAGTTGCATTTTAGTAGCTTACTGAGATTTATTCTCACCCTTATTTGTTTACTGTTTAGATAAAGCGGGTCCAGGGGATAGGACACTCGGCACGGGAGGACGTTGGTTTGGGTAAGAGTTGGGACTTATTTTGTTGAAGGTTACATTATGTAAATGTAAACCCTTTGGGTAGAGTACCAGTACTTCTTATGGTTCCATCTATTTTGGTAAAAGTTGATGTATGTACATTTGTTTAAAAGTTTGTAAGCCTCCGGGCTAAGTACTTCCGCTGTGAAAGTGTTTGTCAAAGTTTGTTTCAAGATTTAAGTGAAGTCTTTGAACTTCAAGTGTGTTTTTGTGCCACTTTCTAAAAGGACATTTCGAAAAATTTTCTAAAAGGTTTCATAACGTCTTCCATTCGTGTCCCGAGCGTGGGGCCAAGTAGGACCACGGGTACGGGCGCGACAGTTGGTATCAGAGCTAGGTGTAGATGGTCTAGAATGACTAAATGACCTAGGAGGGTAGTAGAGTATAGAGTGAGTAACGTTGAGTGTTTGATGCAGGTATTCATTAAAAATGGGGAAACTGATGAGATCAGGCCGGCTCTTCGGGGCAAGGGATGCCAGAGAAGAGGCTCGATTATGTTTCAGGGAATGTTTGAAGCAGCGATGAAAACTTTAAGTGATCAGAGGCAAGAAAGGGAACAGGTACCACCAAGATATGGCCTAGAACAGTTTCTGAAAATGAAGCCTATGGAGTACGATGGAGAGCCCGATGTATCTAAAACTGAAAGGGGATTGAATCGATGGAAAAGATCTTTGATGCTTTGAGATGTTCGGAGGAAGATCAAGTCAGGTTTGCTACCTATAAACTAAATGGAGCGGCTGAGCATTGTGGAAAGCTTTGAAAACAAAATGGGATGAGACTCATGTGCCTTATACTTGGGAGAATTTTCTGGGAAGTTCAAAGAACACTTCATTCCTCGAGTAGATCAAGACAGGAAGGAGATGGAATTTCTTAACTTGGAGCAAGGTTCTATGTCAATTGCTCAATATTCAGCTAAATTCTCAGAGTTTTCCAGGTATTGTACTCACCTAGTGGCAACTGAGGAGAGGAAGGCTACGAGGTTTGTGAAAGGTTTGAAAACTGTGATTAGAACTCAGCTAGTATCCATAAGCTGCAAGATTTTCAAGCTGCAAGATTTTCAAGATGCAGTGGATCGAGCTTACCAGGTGGAACATGACATTGAGGAACATAAAAGAAAATGGAATTGTTAGGCACTGGGAAGCAAGTTAAGCAACCACAACGTGGTGATAATCGAGGAAATCAAGGTGGATCTTCACAATTTAAAGGGTCTTCTCAAAGACAGTCAGGTAATAGAAATCAAAGTAACACTTCAGGGAGTCAGAGCAGAGGAGTTTGTAATTATTGTCAGAAAGAAGGGCATTCAGAAGAGAGATGTTGGAAGAAGCAGGGTAAGTGTTTGAACT
>JAOWBW010000929.1:486947-530919 GCA_026119855.1 Campanula takesimana
CACCATATATCCCAGAAACTTTCCAGACTTCATACCAAAATTGCACTTTGTTGGATTCAGCTTCATGTTGAATGCATCCAAGATGTCAAAGGCTTGAGTAAGATCTCGAACATGGTTCTCGGCTTTTCTTGACTTGACTACCATATCATCGATGTATACCTCCATGGTGTGTCCAATTTGATTTTTAAACATCATGTTGACCAGCTTCTGATATGTTGCACCTGCATTTCTTAGTCCAAAAGGCATAGCAATATAACAATATATACCTGAAGGTGTTATGAAGGCGGTGTCTTCTTGGTCAGATGGTTCCATCTGGATCTGCTGGAATCCGGAAGATGCGTCCATGAATGTTAATATCTCGTGCCCCGAGGTAGAGTCAACCAAGGTGTCGATGATCTGGTTCCTCTCTTGAGCAAACTTCCTCCTTTTCTGATGAACTGGTTTGAAGGATGGATCGATATTGAGCTTATGAGTTATAACATCTCTGCTTATCCCTGTGATGTCTTCATGTTTCCAGGCAAAACTCTTGATTCTGTCCTTTAAAAGTTTCATCAGATCTTGTTCAAGTTCAGCCGGTATATCTTGTCCAATCAGCACCTTCAAATCTGGGCTAGAAGGGTCCAATAATATTTCTTTCACATCATGCTCCCTTGCTTCCAAGACTTGACGTGCCTCTTCTGTAATTGCTATGCTTGCCTCGGAGATGTCGATGCCTTCATGGATGTCATATAGCAATTCTTTGCCATCTGCTGATCACTGAAGATTGTAACAACTCCCCAAGGTGTAGGCATCTTCACACACTGATGATAAGTTGATGGTACTGCCTTCATAGCATGGATCCAAGGCCTACCCAGAATCACATTATAGCTCGTTGCACAGTCGATCACACAAAACCGTTCCATAGAATTTACACCTTCAATATATACTGGAAGCATGATTTCTCCCAGAGTATCTTTCGTTTCTCCACTGAAGCCCACAAGAACCGAAGTTCTTTTAACTATATTTTCCATTGGGATGTTCATCTCTTTCAAGGCGTCAATTGTAAGGAGATTCACAGAACTGCCCCCATCTACAAGTATCCGCCTCACCTTACAATTTGCAATCTGGAGAGCAATGACCAATGCATCATGATGAGGATCTAGAACATTCTCCGATCTTCTTCTTCGAAGATGATGACATCTTGAGAGGTTGACTTTGCAATCTTCTTTTGATTTCCAGGCCTTTCATCCTTGGAGCCCTTGGCATGTCGCTTAGCTGCAGAATAAGAAGTACCACAAATATCAGAACCACCACTAATCATATTGATTACCTTAGTTACTGGTGGAGGAGAAGTGGTTTCTCAGGGACAGCTTCCTTGTTTTCTGCTTTTGTTCTTCCTGTGACTGAGGATTTCTTTAAGATAGCCTTTGGAAAGCAGGTAGCTCAGCTCCTTCCTCAAGGCGATGCAATCTTTAGTAAGATGTCCAAAGTCTTCATGGTAAGCACACCACTTAGACTTATCTTTCCATCCTGAAGGTTTGTCGTTCTTCCTGGGCCATCTTGCTTTGTCCCCAAGATTGTTCATTGCACACAAGATTCCTGCAACATCAACAGAAAAACAATAATCAGTTATTTTAGGACATAGAGTATCATCTTGATCTTCATCTTCCACAGAATTGATCTTATCAGAATCATTTCTGTGATAGGGTCTGGATCTGTGCTGCCTCTGGTGAGATGACTCAATCTTCCTGTCGGGATGGTCATAAGTTGAAGCTTTCCCGGAGATCTTTGACTGTTGCACCTTGTCCTCTTCAAGTCTGATGAATCTTAAAGCCCTGTTGCGCACATCTTCCATCTTCTTGCAGGGATTCATCACCAATTCCTCATAGAACGGGGAATCTTTCTTCAGACCCATTCTAAATGCTTCCGTTGCCGTGGCCATATCAAGACTGGGTATCTCCAAGACTTCCTTGTTGAAGCGGTTGACGTAATCTTTCAAGGCCTCATTGGGTTATTGAACGATGCGGTAAAGATCACTAGTGAGCTTCTCGAATTGTCTGCTACAGGAGAACTGATTGTTGAACATGTTGACAAGTTGGGCAAACGAACCAATAGATCCTGGCGGTTGACGGATCAGCCACTTCAATGCAGGTCCAACCAATGTTGAGCCAAACCCTTTGCAAAGGCAAGCTTCCCTATACTGCAAAGGTACTCTGACGATCTCCATCTTCTCCTGATAATGGGCAATGTGCTCTTCAGGATCGCTGCTTCCATCATACAACTTCATACTTGGGATGTTGAAGCCTTTAGGGATGTCAATTTGAGCAATAGCTGGGATGAAGCGTGACTGATTGTAACATGTTGGAGAGACTTGCTGAATAGGCGGAGTGACACCAGGTACATTCATTACCAAGTCTCTCAGTTCTTGGAGCTGATTTGCTATGTAATTACCTGCAAAAGGATTAGTGGTACGAGCAATATTATCAAAAGAATTCGCAAAATTAAAGTTACCAAACGGTTGAGTATTGCCGGCTGAAGATGTAACGATCGTGCTGCTAGTGAAGATGGGTCCATCTTGAGATGCACTTGACACATTGAGCGTAGGGACGTGTAAGTGTTTCCCTCTCCTGTAAGATCAAAGATTGTAGGAGCTACAGATGTTGACATCATAGAAGATGTGACTCCCATTGAAGATGAGGCCTTTGTGTTCGCTGTTGAACTCATTGGTATAAATTCATTGAATATCGAGGAACCAGCGCCAAAATCAAGGATCCTGGGACGAATGGGAGATACTGAATCCACCCTCTCAGATAATGCCTGCTGCTCCTTTGCATCTTCACCATAGCTTCGGCTATCAAAGATGTGCTTTTGCCCTGCTGATCTAGCTGGTGCTTCATCTGGATCAACATGCTTTTGAGCTCAGGATCTGCTCTAGAAGATGGTTGCTTCTTGCCTGATCCCAAAGGTGGAGGAGGTGGCAATCCGCCGGGAAGAACGGCTGAAGCTGAAGTCTTTGGAATATTGCCCCCAGATGAGGTGTTAACGCCGGTAACAGGACTGGTTGACTTACCAACGCTGGAGATCATGGGTTGAGTAGCCATTTCGAATTAATAACAATTCAATAGATTTACAAAACCAAGGGCCCCTCGGTGGGCGCCAAACTGTTTTGGTAGAAAAAACAATAGAGTATGATCTTAGTTGAAATCAAAAAATAAAGGAGGGACGATTGGAATTAAAACTAAAGAATTGATAAGTTGCACAAAGATGTAACGAGGAAAGCCCTAGAGACAATGATCTCGCCGGCACAAAACCTCGGGAGGTGATTAAGAGCACCTTCCTTCCCAAACGTTTGTATTGATCTTTTATGTTTTCGAGCTATGGAGGTTTACAGAAGGTGAGTGCGTGTGTGTTTATGTACCTCCAAGACTCTATTTATACAAGAAAATAAGATAACAAGAGTCCTAAACAAATTGAGATAACAAACTATCCTAAAAACCCGGAATCTATCTCTTTGACTTGGTCTTCTTGTAGAGAACTCTGCCAGAGGTGAAGACGTCTGCATCTTGATCAAGATGTCTCCATCTTGACGATATACCACTAACTAACTCTCCTATAATCTCGGATTCTATCTTCAAGGAGAGGAGACGTGGTCAATGATGCCATTGAGCGTTTTTGAGTAACTTATCCACATGTGCTATATGATATTGAACACCTGCAAATATTAATTAATTAAATAGGATATAATTAATAATTTTAAATATACCTGTTACTCAAGATATCACAATCTTGAAGGAGAACGAAGATGGAGACAACTTGAATTTTTATCCACAACAGTCCTCAAAAAAACAATTGCATCTTTGAGGTAATTATCCAAGATGGTCTTCGGGTTGCATGATTTTCACAGTTAAAAGTGAGCAGTGAGCATGTAATGTGTGAGAAGTTAGATCATATTTAAGACATGAGAGTATATCGTACTTGCTAGATTGCGCATCTGCAAGCCACTTGCCAACTGATTGATACACTCGGCTGCTTGATCATTCAATAATATTCAGAGATGTATGTAGCAAGATTGGTAGCCATCCCATGCTGACTATAGGCGTGCAGTATCCGAAACCCAATATGCACCTAGCTCTTCAAAGTGTACCAAATCTAACAAATTCAAACTACATGACTTTATTTACACAAAACCAAAGTTGATCAAAACTTTGTCACCAATTGACTCTAGACTAAACAAAAGTGTATAGATAAAATTTGGAATTTTGCAAAGAAAAGCACAATGCAGTAGACTAAAGGAATTTCAGAGTTATCATCGACAGTCTAGTCTTTGCAGTAAGAACCTTTGCACCCACCAAAATCCTTCCCAATTCAAGTCATATTATACAGGTTGATAAATGCAAATTCAACAGTTCCTGCTCATGAACCTTTGGCCACAATTGAATGAGCTTATTTACTCTCTGGCTGGCCTCTAAATCAAATTTCAATCATTGATGAAAGTAAAAGTGTACTAACACATATATACCTTAGAAAGAAAAGTGTAGTGAATCTGTAGCTTGTTGTGTACCAGGTTGATAATATGCAGTTCTAAATATAAAGTACTGGATTTTACTTGGTACCCCAAGGCATAAGCTACCATACCTAATTGAATGCTAAATTCATGTAATTGATTAACAAACATGTTACATGTGCTCTTAGCACCCACATTTGCTTTCGCCAGTTGTGATTGTCAGGACACAATTCAATATACTTAGGTTACAAACATGCACCCAACTTTTATTTCATTAGTATCTAAAAATGATTTTACAATTACATAATGACCAGACAATCAAACCTAATCAAATATTCCCTGCATGTATGATACCCACTGCTTATAATGCCATTTTATTGTACACAACTTGATAGTTAAATTGCATGGAAATAAAACGCGATAAAAAACAAATAAATAGTAGATTTAGAAAATCAATGGCAAGAGGAAACCCACTTTTTGTTGCCAAACACAGGGTGGGTCAAAAAATTCGGACATTCCCACAATCCCAACATCTTCTCTGTAAGACAGCTTCTCACCATATCCCAGCGGCATTTTTAGCGGACTTTCTTCAAGCAATTCTACAACTTTTAAGCCATCTTTGGTAATCTGCAGCAAAGAGGAGAGATTGACTTGTTTGTGTTTATGGAGCCATTTGGTAATCTCATTTTCCCTAGTTCAACCACACAAACATCGCAGATGATGGGATGCTCTCATGAGGGAAAATATGAAGGGGTATCGCAGAAACTATCAAAAAACAATGAACGAACCCCCTAACCTGATTAAAATTGTAATATTAAAGAAAATATTGAAGATGTCAAGATGGTACAAGGTCATTTGTTTGCTTGCATTCTTTATATTCTGTTGAAGAGGGGAAACATTATCATTATTAAAAAACCTTAGTTCTTAAAAAGTTCTCAATAACTGACCAAATCTAATCCCAAATTCTCTGTAATCAAGTGACTAACCATAAAAGAAAATTAACATTCAAATCAATTAATAGATGTATATTACAACATCAAAGAGAGAGGTGAAACACCTGGTGAAGAGCGTGGCGAACGATCGAGAATCAAAGTGATGTCGACTGTATTCATCTATATTTTGAAGGCTGCATAACCAAATTGAACTGAAAAAATCAGAGAGCAAAAACAGAATGACGATCGAGAGAGAAGAAGTACCTGTTCTTTTCCATTATACCCGATATTTGAGAAGAGGAATAGGTAAAAGAGGGAATCGACACACAGATATGTATACATAGTGAGGGATGATTTACGCGCAGGGAGGGGCAGAGACTTCTTCCAAAATTGAGCCATTGATGAAAGTCAATGCTGGCTACAGGTGATTGATATCTCGGCTAGGACTTAGCGGCTGATTAACTGCAGTATAGTTATTTTGCATTTCACTTGTAGGAGAAACGTGGATTGTTGATTAGGGGTATAATGAGGAGATTTAGTCTCAGCCTCTCTTTTTGATTCGGAGAAGGGATAAATTGTTTGTAGAAGTCGTAGGGCCTGCTCCCGAGTTTTAAAAACGATGGAAAAGGGAGGAAGTCTAAAATATTTTCCTTCCTAAGCTCGCTCCTGAGTTTTTTAAGGAAGGAATTGGGCGGAAAGGAAAGGAAAATATTATGGATTTTCCCTCCTATACAATCCTCCCAAAACCGAGAGGAAATGGAAAGAAAGAAAAGCAACAGTTGTAAAAAATTCAGAAACCCAAATTTACCCCTCCCTCTCGGTCCCTTCATATCGCACGCACACAAAACCCTACTCTCTTCTCCGTCTCATCGCATGCGCAAACCCTCGCCATAGCTGCTGTTCTCAACTGGAAATCGAAGCCAAACACAATTCATTGTCATCTCATGGAAGAGGTATGGTCTAAACTGAGCTTTTCTTTGCGTATTTTTTGGATATATGGGAAATCATGTTTGCATCCTTTTCTTTTCTTCAATAACTTCAACTGCTTCTTTATGAGTTCGCTTAATGACCTACCTTAATTGTTATCTTGAACAGCATTATGAATAATGTGTTTTTACCTTTCTGGTCTTTACAATTTTATTAGAGAATTAAACTCGTGAGCATACACTATGATATTGGTGACTGACCCTGGATTAGATTTTGTCGACATTGATTTCTATTAGTTCCTCTGTATTATCTATTGATGGTTAATAGTTATTATAGAGTATTGATGTATAACATTATTTCTGGCATGATAGTTGGCAGTGCTTACATTGAATATATTACTCCCTCGGTCCCAAAATGATCTTCTCATTTGCCATTTCTTATTGTCCCAAAAAGTTCTTCACATTTCTACATTTTAGACTTAAACAAACAAAGCATGGCTAGTGAAGCAAGTATTCATATCCTTAAAAAAGTTGAATAGTCAAACGCGAAAATCATTTTGGGACGGGGGGAGTATATGAAGATTGTGCCACTAATCAACTAAGCTGCCATATTCTTAAGTTTGTGCCATGCTTGTATGAGTGTTTTATGGGACCTGAGTCAGAGTTAGTTGTATTCTGATTTTGACTTCTTAATAAGTAACTAGTTGGTGTATATCTATCCTTATGCTTCCGCACACTGGCATTATCTTGCATTATCAATATTTCAATTTGTTTCATTTGTGCGCAAGTCTCAGTAACATGTGGGGGTGTGGGTGTGGGGTGGGGGTTGGGGTTGAGCTTTAAAATTGTGCAATGTGAATGGTTTTATAAATGAGGGTACAAATGGAATTTTGTTTTATTTCATTTCATTTCCTCCCAAAACTCTTGAGCAAGAGAAGAGAAAATTGTGCATTTCCTTCCTAACTCAGGAGCACGTTATGAAGGAATTAAATTCCCTCCCCTCCCCTCCCTTTCCTTCCCCTCCCCTTCCCTCCTATTCATTTCTTTTCTCTCCTTTAAACACTCGGGAGCATTCCCGTAGATTAGAGAGGATATATCGTGGAGCGGAAGTCGTCCGTAGGAGAGGAGAGATCGTGGGAGTGAAAGTGATTCTAAGCCGTAGGATTAGTTTTCCAACTTTTAATCTGAGCCACCACTTATACCCAGGCTAAGAGGCGGTTGTATTGTATTATAGATAAGTTACTTAAAAAAAAAAAAAAAAAACTTTAAGTTACTCAACTGGGAAATGAGGCGAACCTGTCAATTTTCTGTTAAAAGTGCCAGTTATTAATTAATTACTAGTGTAGTTTTTATTGAAGCAGTTAAAATTGTTAGATATTTTTTTAACAAATGACAAATCAAATTCATTCACAATAATAAAAGAGATGACACTCCACAAAGATTGTAGCTTCATCCCAAATATGAGTAGATGTTTTATTTCTTAAACTACAACAAATAATTTTTTTATCAAAATTTTGAGACAAACATATTTTACTCCAAGAATAACTTGAAAACAACCTTCATTCGGCATTTGAGAAATCTCACACTGAATAATATTTTGCGCTGAGTATTTGATCGTCTGGAGAATCTGAGTTGACGAAGTGACGTCCGCCAAACATCCCAAAATCCGTGAAACATTCTTGTGTAGTAAGAAAAATAAAAATATTTTCATTGTGATAGAATTCGAGATTCATCACAATTACAAGACGAAAATAAGAACAAACAAGTAAACATAGGCTCTCAACAAGAAGAGAAAACAACGGCTATCAACTTAGAAACTTATTATACGGTAAATTAAATATAATAAAAAACAACAACGCAATTATTTGTAATTTCATATGTTGTAATAGATTGAAACAAGAAAAAGAAGAAGATGATGTTCTTAGAATTGATGAAGAATGGAAAGAGGGAAGAATATTGGGAGAGAAAACGGTTAAGAGAGAGAGAGAGAGACAGTTTTAAATCAGGAGCTTTCATGCATTAGGGAATTTTGTTTTTCGGTTATTATAATATGTGCCTTCAAAAGGACACGTTGTTGGGTATGCTTACTTCTTAACCCTCCTATTCTTGTTAGAATTGATTGATACCATCACCTATTAATATTTTATGGACTTTAGGACCCTATGTAAGAAGTTTTATAACTTCAATTTTTAGCTTAGTCCATTTTATAGTATAGGCTTAGAACACAGGACTTGAAGCGAAAAGGAATGAAGATCCAAGTGTCAGTGGTTACTGCGCAGGACTTCGCTGCGCAGGACACCACTGCGCAGGTATATCCTGCGCAGCATTCTTCCTCAGTTCAATTCATTCAGATCACCTAACTTGGAGAACGCTTTGAAGATGTACGCTTTTAAGAGTGTTAAGGTGTGCAGAAACGACAAAACAAGCACACTTAGCAGATCCAACGGTGGAGACGCGCTCAAGAGATATATTTCAAATGAAGACAGCTGTCAACCTTCTAGAAGAAGCTTTTTGAATTTGGTCTTCATGCTCAGTCTCCAACGGCTCTATATACCTGCGCACCAATCATATTGTGTCAGGTCATCAACTTTGATTAGAGCCCCAACGGCTATAAAGGACACCTGCGCACCAATCATATCGTGCCAGCTCATCGTCCTTGCTCAGAGCTCCAACGGCTATATTCAAGCTCTCAGCTATAAATAGCCAGCTCATCTTTATTTCCAAGTTGCTAGAGTTTGTGCTTTATAATATCCTTGAAGTTCTGAAGATTGCTGCTTACTATTCACAGATTCAAGATCAACCTTCAAACCTTCATACCTTCAAACTCCTGCCCAGATCCTAAGCCTTAAATCTCCAGAATTCTTCGTGCTCTTCATCTCATAGATTCATAGAGCCCAGAATTTTTGAACATACACACACCTCTTGAAGCTTTGATCATTTAGATCTTTCTTCTTGAGATACACCGGTTTAGTCTAGGATTTGTTCTTCATAGATTATAGATCTTTGAGATAGTTGTGTTTCATTGTTGTATCTTGTAACTCTCTCATATAATAAGATCTCCTTTAGAAAACTCAAGACTAACCATCTTGGTAGAGGACGTAGATCTTTCATTGATCGAACCTCTCCAAATAGCTCGTTCTTTAATCTCGCTATTTACTTTCTGCTAATCATTTCTGAATTACTGCTTTGTTTGATCTTATCAGATTGCTACTATTGCTGCTGTGTTTGTTATTGCTTATTGCCTTAGAACTTTTTATCCATCTCTTTAAGCCAAAACTTAGCGCGTGCGTTTTTATCCTTGCGCAGCTTTTTACTGCGCAAGTGCTGCTTAAACTTCTGCTGTGCATTTCACACTCTCACTGCGCGCTATACTTAGCTTATTTGAGAACTTTGCGCATAAGCCATCGATTTGCAAAAGGGTTTGAAAAGAATTTAAAAACGCTATTCACCCCCCCCCCCTCTAGCATTTTTCATACCCTTGTTGCCCCTTTGGGACCAACAAGTGGTATCAGAGCAAACACCTTCATAAAACTTGTTTTGTTTTTCAAGCTTAACAGCTTGGGTGCCGATTCAAGATGGCTTCAAAATCTTGGGCAATGGCTAACTATTCACATGTCCCAGTGCTGAATGAAGATAACTTCGAAATCTGGAAGCACTACATGCTCACTCATTTTTCTTCTATCGACGAGATCCTCCACGACATCGTTCTTGAAGGACCCTACATTTCAATGAAGGCTAATCCTGATGCTGCTACAAATAAGGAAAACCCTACCATCAAGAAGAACAAGGAGGAATGGACTGATGAAGAAAAGAAATGGGTTGGCTATGATGGAAGAGCAAGGAACATCATTCTTAGCACTCTAGACCTCTCCACGCACAATCAAATTGCGAGCGGTGGAACTGCAAAGGAACTATGGGATGCTATTGAAGGATATGTGAATGGAGACAAAGTAAGCAAGGAAAACAAAAGATTTGTGGTGCAAAGAAAATTCAACTGCTTCATGAGAAAAGATGGTGAAACCTTGAGACAAACATATGATCGCTTCTGTACTGTTGTAAACTCTTGTAAATCTCTTGGAAGTACTTTCACTAATAAAGAAGTCAATTCTCAATTCTTAGATGCGCTAGGTTCCAGATATGTGCACAAAGCAAGTCATCTGGAAGATTCTGGATTTCTAGATACTTGGCCTCTGCGTAGCTTATACGCTAACTTAAAAGTGTATGAGCTAAAGCTTGATCGAATCGACGAAACTGAAGTCAAAGGAAAGCTTGTTTCCTATGTTGCGCAAAAGGAACCTGCGCCTGCTCAATCCTCAGACAAAGTCTCTACTTCCTCCCTACTTGAAATGGATGATGATGATTTCGCCATGTTCGTTAAGCGATTCCAAAAATTCAGGAAATTCTCTAAACCTGGATCCTCGAGCAAACCACCTGCTAAATTCTCTCGTGGCAGAGACTCAAAGAATGATGAAGAGTTAGTATGCTACAACTGCAGAAAGCCCGGTCATTTTGCTTCAAAATGTCCCACTCCAAAATATGAGTACATGAAGAGGAATAATGCGCAGAGATCATCAAGGCAGCGTGGAATGATTGCTGAAGAAGACTGCGCAGAAAAGGAACTGAAGACTTGGATAGAGACTGTCACTGAAGACAGTGATGATGATGACTCTGAGGATGGACTGCTCTGCTTGATGGCCAATGCTGATGCTGATAGCGATTCAGACAATGATCAAGATGCGGACACAAAGGCTGCGCCAAGGACAAAGAAGAAAGGTCCCACAATCACAGAACTGGTGGAAATGGGACATCTGACTCCAAGCAGACAGAATGGCAAGTACTTGTTTGCCAGAGCAGACCTATCAAAGAAATTTGTAGCTGCGCCTCCACGCAAAGAATCTCTTGAAATTCTTGCTGAAATTGTAATAGAAAAGAATGACTCTGCTACTGAGCGCGAGTCTATTTTTCAGCAAGCTGAAAAGGTAATCAAGAAATTTAACTCTATGAAAGAAACAGTTGACTTATCAATTGGAGAAATTTCACAGCTTAAGACGGAGAAAACTCTTTTAAAATCTGAGATCACTCTCCTTAAGGAGCAGATTAAGAGCATGACTCCTCTTACTGAAAAGAACCGTTTTCTCACAGATCAAAATGAGCTATTTAAAGTAAGAAAGGAAGATTTGGCTGCTCAAGTAGCTGATCTCACAAAGATCACTGATGAGTGGACCAAATCTCGTGTCACTATGGACCAAATTCTAGAATCCCAAAAAGCTAGTGGAGACAAGGAAGACGACATGGGAAAATCTTGTCAAAGGACTTCCCAAAGTAGCTGACCATCATGACAGAAAATGCGCAGCATGCCAGCTAGTCACCACTGCGAGCATTGGAGGAAACAAATATACTTTAGTCGTGGTGGATGACTACTCAAGATACACATGGGTCGAAATGATGATATCCAAAGATGACTGCTATGATATCTTGACTGCGCTATTTCAAAAGCTCCAAACTAAAAAAGAAGACGACATCGTGAGTGTTAGATCAGACAATGGAACTGAATTCAAGAATAACGGTGTTGCTCAATACTGCGATGACCATGGAATTGATCACAATTTCTCTGCTGCTGGAGTTCCTCAACAAAATGGCGTTGTGGAAAAAAAGAATCGCACGTTGATTGAGGCTGGAAAAACAATGATAGCAGAAGCTAAGCTTCCAAAGTATTCTGGGGAGAAGCTGTCAACACTGCTTGCTTTACTCAGAATAGATCCCTCATCAACAAAGCCTACAACAAGACTCCATATGATCTATGGAGAGGAAGAGCGCCCAACATTGCTTTCTTCAAGATTTTTGGCTGCAAATGCTATATCCTCTACAATGGCAAAGATCATAGGGGTAAATTTGATGCCAAAGCAGATGAAGGTATTTTCGTTGGGTATGCCAAACATTCTAAAGCTTTTCGTGTTTTTAATTGAACTACTCTAGTAATTGTAGAATCTGTACATGTTACTTTTGATGAGCATTCTCTCCTTGAGCCACTTTTGGCTCCAAATGATTCTGATGATTCTGCTAAGAATGTTGAGACATGTACGCAGCCTCAAACTGTACCTGCGCAGAATGTTAATCAAGAAGATCAAAACCAGAATCAAGCAAGTCCATCGCATGCGCATACACCCGATGCTGCGCCAGAAGTGACGACTCCTGATGCGCAAACTCTTCCTCATGCGCATGATGTTTCTCCACTTCAGCAAATCACTTTTGATGATCTTGATGCTGGAACAAATGAAGTACCCATTGAAGATCTTCGTATTCCTACCACTCAACCTAACTTACCTCCCGAGGTTCGTGAAGTTAGAGATCATCCAACTTCAAACATCATTGGTGATCTCAATGTAGGTGTTCGTACTAGGAGAGCATCAAACTTTGATGATGAATATCACTCCTTTATCTCTCAAATCGAACCAAAGAAGATTGACGAAGTGCTCCAAGATTCAAGTTGGGTTACTGCTATGCAAGAAGAGCTTAACCAATTTGAGCGCTGCAAGGTTTGGACCTTAGTACCCAGACCTCATGACCAATGAGTTATTGGTACAAAATGGGTATTCAGAAACAAGATGGATGAGAATGGAAGCATCACAAGAAACAAAGCAAGGTTGGTTGCGCAAGGCTATAGGCAAGAGGAAGGAATCGACTACGATGAAACATTTGCGCCTGTAGCAAGACTTGAAGCTATAAGAATTTTCTTAGCTTATGCCTCTCACAAGAAGATCAAGCTTTATCAAATGGATGTGAAGAGCGCATTTCTCAACGGTGACCTCCAAGAGACGGTCTACGTAGCACAACCACCTGGATTTGAAGATAGCAGATTTCCAAATCATGTCTTCAAGCTTAAAAAAGCTTTGTATGGACTTAAGCAAGCTCCAAGAGCATGGTACGATACGCTATCAAAATTCCTACTAGAGAAAGGCTTCAAGCGTGGTAAAATCGATACAACTCTTTTTATTGCTAAGTATAATGATCATTCATTACTTGTTCAAATTTATGTCGATGATATTATATTTGGTTCTACTAATGAATTACTTTGTAAGCGCTTTGAGAAGCTCATGAAAAGCAAGTTTGAAATGAGCATGATGGGAGAACTCACATTCTTCCTCGGGCTTCAAATCAAGCAATTGAATGATGGTATCTTCATAAATCAAGCCAAGTACACAAAGGACTTAATCAAGAAATTTGGACTTGAGAATGCTAAAGCATACGACACTCCAATGGCCACAGGCAACAAACTTGACAAAGACTTGAAAGGTAAGAAAGTTGATCAAACTTTATATCGAGGTATGATTGGCTCTCTCCTTTATCTTACTGGAAGTAGGCCAGATATTATGTTTAGTGTTTGTGTCTGTGCGCGCTATCAAGCGGACCCTAGAGAAGCGCACTTAACTGCTGTTAAACGCATTATTCGTTATCTTTCTGGAACTGTTAACCTTGGACTTTGGTACACCAAAGATTCAAATTTCGATTTGCTAGGTTATTCAGACGCAGACTACGCAGCATGCACTATTGACAGGAAGAGCACAAGTGGAACTTGTCATTTCCTTGGGAATCGACTTGTTGCATGGGCAAGCAAGAAGCAAGCTGCGGTGTCCATCTCCACTACAGAAGCTGAATACATTGCTGCTGGAAGCTGCTGTTGTCAAATCTTATGGATGAAGCAACAATTGGTGGACTATGGAATTCATGAAGCAAACTGTCCAATATTCTGCGATAATATGTCCACCATAGCTGTCTCCAACAATCCTGTCATGCATTCAAAGACAAAGTGTAGACACCCCGCCTTGGACCTCTCACCCCGATTGCATACATAGTATTTTTATTTAACTTATTTTTATTAATTTCTGTTACTTCGGTTAAGTTCCTAACTGATTCCGTTAGTTTTGGACTAAACTGCATAACAGAATTAATTTTAGAGTCATTTCTGTCTTTCTGTCATTTTTACCCGCGGGCGCTTCCGGCACTGCCAGTGAGCCGCGCGTGCGTCCCGCCCCAAAAGCCGGACCCGCGCGCTTCCCACTTTGGCAGTAACGGATTGCACCTTATTTCCCTCCCTTTTCTTATTTACAAACATCTTTTCTTGATCACAAACAACTCTTTTTTACATCCACATTCATCCCCCATTTTCTCATTAACTCTCAATCCCATTATTCTAGCCATCTCTTTAAAACAAAATATTTCCTTTTTATTTTATTTGATTTTCTTTTATTTCTTTTATTTATTATTTTATTTATCTTATTTTTGATTGGTCAATTCCATTTCACATGGATGATCATCTTTTCCCTCCATCATTTCCCTCTCTTTTTTACCTATAAAAACCATCATCTTCTACCTTGGAAAAGGACCTCAATTTTTAGACTTGGAACTTTCTCTCTACACAAATTCTATATCATTTTCCCTACACAAATTCTCCCAACAAGAGTTTTACGCAACGAAACTCTACACAAATCTCTACACAACAACATCATTTTCAAGTCCAAGTTTGAAGTCTTCTTTCTAAAAGTACAAGTCTTCTTCTTTTTTCATTCTATTCATGTTCTAGTCAATGTATGCAATCCCCATTAATGGGACATGACCAACATGACTACTTCACATATTGAAGTTAGTTAAGGTTATCTCCCTACATTTTAATCTTAACTTTAATTCACCATGATAATTTCTCTTCATCTCTTAATGTAATTCTTTAACATTACTTGTTACATGTAATCTTTATCATTCAATAAATAAAATAATTCTATTTTAATTCCCCTTTATTTCCCCTTTTCTTCTCATCACAATTGTTAGCACATTTCTATTTAATTAATTGAAGGACATGTAAATATTAGAACACCAATAGTAGCAAGACCCGCGTAAGCGGGGCGGAGTGGGTGTTTAAGTACTTCCCACTCCGTCACCTAACCCCCGAACCCTTCTCTCCCGAATCTCTGGTTTTGTACATAAATTAGGCTATTTCTAGGTTTTTCTTATGTTCCTTTAAAAACATAGGTGGCGACTCTAAACAATCTAAAACAAGTTAGACATCCTAGGATAATTCACGCGCTCTAGCCAAGCCGTGGTCCCCCGGGGTATCTACAGTGGCGACTCTGCTGGGGAAGATTTAGAGGGTTAAACTTGCGTTTTCATTTTTGGTGTTCTTTTATTCTGTTTTCTGGGCATTCTGGTAAAAAGGGTAGGAAGCGCGCGCCTCCGGCCTTCTTGGCCTAAAGCGCGCGCGTCCGACCCTTATTACCAGAATCGCCCGCCTCCTTTCTTGTCCTTCAATTCCATATTTATGTGCTAACAAGTTTCTGCAGGGGAAAGTTACATAATTTGGGACCAGGGCAATCCCCTGAGTCCGCAGTTTCTTCTAACATTCTGACAGGTATCCCAGATGCGCGCGCCTCCCATATTCATTGCGCAATGCGCGCGCTTCCCACATCACTTCCCTGAGGCGCGCGCTTCTGGGCATTTTCCAGAAACAGAACAGAGCACAGAACAGAGTGGTTTTGACAGTGTGTGGGCACCGGGCCTGCACAAAACAGTTTTTACTTTCTGTTTATTTTTATCGGTCACACGGGTGATTCGAAAGTTGTAATTATGTGCTTATTTGTTTTTTTTTTATTTCTTTTGAAAAAAAAAAATGTTTTGTCACATGTTAGACCTCACACTACATGCACATATTCTTATCAAGTGCTCACTATCGAGTCGCACAAGTCCAACCCCAAACCCGTCGAGGCCCGTCCTAGAAAGTTTCAAGCTTCACTCGACCTTGGCTCTTTCGAAGCGGTAAACCTCAGCCCGTGGCGTAGTTCATGACTACATGCCGGGGGTGACCTTTGAGCCTCATATTCAAGCCGAGCACAAACCACACAATTCTAGTCTAGGGTCTAACACTCCGTGACCAAGTCGGTTTTTCATGTGCCGAGATTTCCCTAAACTAATGTCTTCAAATCATACATGCCAACTTGTTGCAATGGACGAAATAAAACTCCGTCCCCAAAAGTGGTTACTTTGGACGAAAATAAAAAATCCATCCCCACATGTATGATTTACTACATTAATTTAGTTTAATCCCGACACATGTAGGATTCACAAGCGTGGTGGAATCCGATGAGTATATGGGACCGCGAGAAGGTCTATATACTAGTGTGACGATTCCACTATTTTTCTAGAAACCCCAAAAAGGACCACGTCCTTCCGACTTTGTAAATAAATAAAAAAAGAGTCGTTTTTTCCTTATGTGGTTGAGTCTTTTTCCTTGTTTGTGGGTTAATTCATTTTATCCAAAAGGTGTTTGTGGGGCCAATCTAAGATCAACCGTGCTCTTTCAATAGGTCCAATGGCTTCCAACGGCAACAACAACAACGGTGGAAATGATTTCGTGTCCAACGAAGGGTTACTCAACGTAATGAAATCAATGGGGGAACAAATGGATAGGATTGTCGAGGATGCCCGCCGTAAAGACAATTTGTGGCAAGCCCGTTTCGATATCGACAAGAGGATTCACAAAGAAGAGGTTTCCGAACTCAAGGCCCGTCTTGATTATGAAAGAAGAATTCACAAGGAAGAGGTTTCCGAACTCAAAGCCCGTTTGAAAGAGCTCACCGACGGCAAAGCAAAGTTCAATGGTAAAGCATGCTCAAGTGGCCCGACCCTCAAAAGCTACAAAGGTACCACCAACAACCGAGTTTTCACTCCACTTCAAGGAGTAACCCAAGCCGAGGCATTTGAAATTTTGGTGGCAAGAGGGAAGATCAAACCTTTGGAGGGGTACAAGCCGAAGACGATACCGAAGAATCATGCACATGGTGAATGGTGCGGCTACCACGAGCATAGTGGCCACACTACCGAAGGGTGCTTCTTTCTCCGAAACATCATCCAAGATTTGATCGACAACGGCGAATTTACCGTGGGTGAAGTGCAACTCATCAAAGGAGTGGCTTGGTTTTGAAATGGGGCTTCAACAAAGAGGACGATGATAATAATCTTCGTTTCTCTTTCTCTACCTAGTAGTAGGAATAAAAAAAAAAAAAGAGAGTCAAAAGTCCTCTTTTGTGTGCATTAATGTTTTCTCTCGTCCCATGTTAAGTGTCGAGTCTTCTTATCAAATAAAAGTCGTTCTTGTCCTTATACACTCTTCCAAGTTGTTCGATCTAATTCTTGACAAAATGATGAAAAGATGTCTAAACAAGTTTTAGAACAAGGCCATCACTTGAACGCCTAGGGGCTAAACATCGACGTCAACATCAACGACGAAGCCAAGACAAACAAGGTGGAGCAACAATCATGAAGAAGTCAAGCAAAGTTTTCGAAAGGGGATTAAAAAAAAAAAAAAAAAAAAAAAAAAAACTCGCTAGGTTGAAATCATCAAAACAACCTAGGCAAAAGTTAGAGCACAAAAAAAAAAAATAATAATAATAATAAAAAATAAAAAATAAAAAAAATCCCCTCAATCAAAGAAGTACAAGATCAACATCATTCCACCGACGAAGGACGAAGCAACAATTCCATCCCGAAGAATGGAGAATCCACAAGAACTACGGTGACCTGAGCCTCTACACTGGAGGAACGTAGGCAACCTGCGGGTCCGGTCTCATGCAAGAAAGAAGATATGTTTAGCCCTAGCGCGTTATGGTGATTGGCCTTCATCTCGAACTTGTCAAGACATCTTTGTACGATTCATTTGCCAATGAATTAATCACCAAAAAGATTGAACAACTTTCTTAGATTTGGAATCATTTCGCGTTCCTTGTCGAGTCTAGGGACTTCTATTCTTTCTGCGTACTCCCAATTTCTTGCAATCAAATTGGGGCTTTCCTTCTCTTCTCTCTTAATGACTTACTTGCCTTCGCGAGTCATTCAATTCAATAAAAAATACATGTCAATACTAGGGACACTTCCCTAGTCGAGTCAATGTCACTCATCTTTAGTGACAAAAGGTCTCCACCGCAAAATCACATGTCTTATCTCCTCAGCTAGAGTCAATGCACACTTCCTCATCAATTGAGTCAAAAAAAAATGATGAAGACGCAAAAGAGATGCCCGCTAGATTGAAAACCCGAAAGGGCGGTTTAGGCAAAAAACAGGGTGCGTCATAAAAAAAATGATGAGAGAGTGAGAGAGAGAAGGGAAAGAGAAATGGAGATCCCCGGCCTCTAAAGAAGATAAGTTCTACATTGAATCTCCTCAGCAAGTCAATTCCCCACCGAGTCAACTTTGGGATTGCAAAAGGCTCGACAAGATATAGCACCATCAAAGGTTGTCTTGGGTTATCGGCATCATTCTCCAGCAGTGTGCATTTTTGGGTTCATGAAAAGAAGGCCCGTGGTAACCAAGATCCATCCGAGAACAAGCCCATCATAAAAGGGCACGAGGTTGCACAAATAATCCCTAGCTAGTCAATTGGCTTGGGCAGCAAATTGCAACAACATGTGTCTCAGTTTTCAAGGCTTCTTCAAGTATGTGCTTCTAAAGTACGCCGAAAGGCTCCCGAGAAATGGAGTAGCTCTTGCCATATCCTCTCATGTTTGTTCCCTCGCACGAGGATGAGTCACTCTTGCTTTGCTCAACAAATGGTGACGCCCTAGGGGCTATGTGACTCAAGAACAAAGGATTCTTTTGCTTCATTTGGCAATCAATACGCCCTAGGGGCTATGCTCGAAAAAGATGTGTGAGATTATCCTCAAAGTCTCTCGAAAGGGATGTCAAAAAAGCCCTCTTGTCATGTGTGCCCGTGCTCGTTCCCCAATCAAGGATGGACCTTTCTCGCAATCAATGATGGCACTCTAGGGGCTACGGTCAAGTCTTAAAGGCTCCCTCGGCAAAGAACAATTAACTCCCCAGCAGTATCCCCAGCCAAGTCATGTGCAACATTGGAAGCTTCCTCAATTCGGCACCGAAGGTCTCCAAGGGCTCCGCAATCTACAATCTTTTGGGCTACGGCATTACAGTAATTCGAGCAAAGGGCAATATTGGGGCTTCGCAACCAACAGTCTTTTGGGAAACAATGCTCAAGCAATGCAATGTGGAGTAGTCTTATGGCTCCATGAGAACAATCAAGATTCAAGGGTCTCTCAACACTTCAAGTCAAAGGCCTCTTGGTTTTAAATGAAGACTCCGATGTTATGAATGAAGTTGATGATTTTTGTTAGAACTCACAGCGAGATTTTGAAGGAAGTCTTAGAGAAAAGGAAAAAGATTCAATATGCTAAACTCTAATCAAAACAGGGTTATAGCGGGAAATGCCACGGCCAATCCCAATGTTTCTGCAATTCAGCACCCCCTTCTCCAAGATCAAAAGCACAAGGTGCAGCTCAGATAAAGTTGGGCCACAGCACTAGTTGCATCCGAAGATCCGTCATTAGTTCAACTCAAGAAGAGTCAAGCAAGCATACTCATTTGGGACTTTATCACACTAAGACCTTATCCTCCACGACCTCGACGGCACCGCAAGACATTACTGCATCCTTTGACATAAGCCCTCCGCCATTTGGGTATCAACCACAATGAGGCCATTCATCACCCCAGTAAGAGCAAGAAGGGGATCTCTATCAATAATTCTACCCGACGGTACATCCGCTCTCAATGCCGAGCCAATCACAAGATAATTTGGGGCTTTACATTCCACCGTCTTGAAGCTCACAAACAAAAAGTCCATGACATTTGGGGCTTAGCAATTTCTCGAAGCTTGGCATCCATAATCTTCTCTTGGGATTGCTCACGCCAACAACAAAGGGCGATTTACTCGAATGGTCCAAGAGCTGATTTATCTTGGAGCTATGCAAGTCCCTCAAAATTTGGCATCAAAGGCATTCTAGGGGCTTTACAATCAGCAACCCTCATCTCGGCATCAAAAGCCTTTTGAAGCCCCATAATCGACAAATCTCTTGGGGCTAGACATCAATCTTTGTTGGGCACACCAGCGACAACAGAATTCAAGCGAGGCAATCCGGACTTCGACTGAGCATAACTTGATCTTGGGTTAGCTTCACAAAACACACAATGGCTAAAATGGTTCACCCACGAACTAAAAAAAAAAAAAAAAAAAAAAAAAAGATTTTTTTTTTCTTTCTTTTTCTCCTTCTACGTGCAAAATTATGTGCTTTACTTTGCTTTGCTCCTAGCTTCTCCTCCAGCGTTCTCCATCATCCTTGAACTACGCTGGTCTGATTCTCTTAAAGGGATACGTAGGCAGCCTTTTGGCACGACCAACCCATCATCCAGAGTACCATCTCGCCAACCCAACATCAAGGGCATTCTCTCATCAACATCTAAAGAATGGACATTCTCCATCAAAGCATCTTCCGCGGACATCAAGAAATCCATCTCCACTCAAGCGGCAATGGTAAGTGAAGGTACGAATACATCCAAAGCTTTCTTCAAATCACACCGCACACAAAAGCAATTTCTCCATTCTTGCAAAATCTCTCTCTCAAGCAATCTCTGCTTTTCAAATCACAACGCACCACAAGCACAATTTCACACTTCACACAAGCACATATATCTGCAAAGCATACACATAACAGGTGCCGCACAGAGCACCAGGTGCCGCACAAGAGCACCAGAATCAGCAGGTGCCGCACAGAGTACCAGAATCAACAGGTGCCGCACAGAGCACCAGGTACCGCACAGAGTACCAGATTCAACAAGCCGCACAGCGCATCAGAATATGCCGCACCGCGCACCAGAATCAACAAGCCGCACAGCGCATCAGAATATGCCGCACCGCGCACCAGATTCAACAAGCCGCACAGCGCATCAGAATATGCCGCACCGCGCACCAGATTCAACAAGCCGCACAGCGCATCAGAATATGCCGCACCGCGCACCAGAATCAACAAGCCGCACAGCGCATCAGAATATGCCGCACCGCGCACCAATTTTGGTCCATGGTGAACCACTAAAATCACCATACCTCTTCCATCAGCAAAAGTCGCTCACACAGGGAGCGCATTTCTATCCTTTGTAATTTCAAATTCCTGCTTTATCGAGTCTTTCTTTTTCTTTGTCGATGTCCTCGGCGGTTGTCTTTCTTTCATCGACGCGTTTTGCTTCGCAATCCACGTCGCCGAGGGGCTCTGTAGACACCCCGCCTTGGACCTCTCACCCCGATTGCATACATAGTATTTTTATTTAACTTATTTTTATTAATTTCTGTTACTTCGGTTAAGTTCCTAACTGATTCCGTTAGTTTTGGACTAAACTGCATAACAGAATTAATTTTAGAGTCATTTCTGTCTTCTGTCATTTTTACCCGCGGGCGCTTCCGGCACTGCCAGTGAGCCGCGCGCGCGTCCCGCCCCAAAAGCCGGACCCGCGCGCTTCCCACTTTGGCAGTAACGGATTGCACCTTATTTCCCTCCCTTTTCTTATTTACAACATCTTTTCTTGATCACAAACAACTCTTTTTTACATCCACATTCATCCCCCCTTTTATCATTAACTCTCAATCCCATTATTCTAGCCATCTCTTTAAACAAAATATTTCCTTTTTATTTTATTTGATTTTCTTTTATTTCTTTTATTTATTATTTTATTTATCTTATTTTTGATTGGTCAATTCCATTTCACATGGATGATCATCTTTTCCCTCCATCATTTCCCTCTCTTTTTTACCTATAAAAACCATCATCTTCTACCTTGGAAAAGGACCTCAATTTTTAGACTTGGAACTTTCTCTCTACCCAAATTCTATATCATTTTCCCTACACAAATTCTCCAACAAGAGTTTTACGCAACGAAACTCTACACAAATCTCTACACAACAACATCATTTTCAAGTCCAAGTTTGAAGTCTTCTTTCTAAAGGTACAAGTCTTCTTCTTTTTTCATTCTATTCATGTTCTAGTCAATGTATGCAATCCCCATTAATGGGACATGACCAACATGACTACTTCACATATTGAAGTTAGTTAAGGTTATCTCCCTACATTTTAATCTTAACTTTAATTCACCATGATAATTTCTCTTCATCTCTTAATGTAATTCTTTAACATTACTTGTTACATGTAATCTTTATCATTCAATAAATAAAACAATTCTATTTTATTTCCCCTTTATTTCCCCTTTTCTTCTCATCACAATTGTTAGCACATTTCTATTTAATTAATTGAAGGACATGTAAATATTAGAACACCAATAGTAGCAAGACCCGCGTAAGCGGGGCGGAGTGGGTGTTTAAGTACTTCCCACTCCGTCACCTAACCCCCGAACCCTTCTCTCCCGAATCTCTGGTTTGTACATAAATTAGGCTATTTCTAGGTTTTTCTTATGTTCCTTTAAAAACATAGGTGGCGACTCTAAACAATCTAAAACAAGTTAGACATCCTAGGATAATTCACGCGCTCTAGCCAAGCCGTGGTCCCCCGGGGTATCTACACAAAGCACATCGACATCAAATATCACTTTCTCAAGGACCACGTGGAAAAAGGAAACATTCATTTAGAGCACGTGGGCACAGATAATCAAATTGCTGATATCCTTACAAAGGCTCTTGACGCAAAACGATTTGTATTCCTGAGAGGAGAAATGGAATTCTTTCTACTTCCTACAAGGCTGGGAACTGGATCTTGCTGCGCTAAACAAAGATGCTGTCGGACGCAGGATTGTTCATCTTATGGATTCTTCCGGCATCTTACCTCTCTTTACACTGGCTCAGGACTTCTATGTCCCATCTCTTGTAGACGAGTTCTTTGAGAACGCAGAGAGATTCACCATGACACACAAGCAGACTCGAGAAAAGATTGATGTTATCCGCTCAGTCATTCGGAATTATTTAGTGCGCATTGTTCCTGTGTCACTTAAAAAGCTTTGCGGATTTAAAGTTGATGATGCGCCAGAAGCCTATTCTGAAGCTAAACAAAACAAGCTTGCGCAGAAATTGGTTGGGGAACCTTCTCTGGTTAAGAAGTGGAGCGTTCATGATCGCAAGGAGTTTGGTGAGGTGATGTATCACCTTTGCACCATTATTGGCGACTCCGTAAACTGCAAAAATGGAAATAAGGGGAAGTTCATTTCCAAGCAGTGGGCTTATTGTGCTGCGATCTATAATGGCGATGCTCTAGACTGGTCCTCTGTTCTTTTTGACGAGCTATGGGACGCATCGGAGAGCTATGACAAGTGCATGGACAAGAAAGTAGCCAAGTACAGAACTCACTCTAGGCTCTTATCCAAATTTCTGATGAATGTCTCTGAGCTGCGCACCTTCGTGCAAAAGCGTCCTGATCTCAAAGTCCCCTGCACCAAGACCTATTCCATCTCTCACCTCTACTCTCTGCGAAATGAAATTGGTCGCAGTGATTATCGCAAGATTTGGATCAAGGACACCAGCCCAGACAAAGAAGATTGGGTTGAAAGTGATGATGATGAAGCCCCTCAACCCAAAGCAAAGAACACTGCCGCGCAGCCTTCGAAGGCCACTGCGCCTACTGAACCTGAAACTGCTGCTGCGCAGGCAAAGCGCAAAGGCAAATGTATTGCAGAACCTACGCCAGAAAAGGTAAAGGAAATCCCAAATGTCAGATCAACTGCTGGCATTAAAATTGGATCTGATTTACCGCCACCTGCTCCTAAACCTTCAAAGAAGCGCAAAGATCCTCCTGCGCCTGCTCTCTCTCCTGCCAAAACCAAGAAAAAACCTACATTTACCAGACTTCCTCCTGCGGCTGCTATGGTTGAAGAAGACAGCGAGTCTCGAATGGATGAGACTGCTGCTGATGCTGCGGATGATACAGCGCAGGGGGAGCAAGATCCAAAGGCTGCTGACGCCCCTCCTGCTCAGGGTACAGGAGATAGTGATGATTGGATGGATGAAGCTTTTCCCGTCTTCGGTACGCCTGCCAAGACCGCTGCTGCTGTACCTGCCAAGGATCCTCCTCGAACTCCGCGCAAGAAACAGGTTGTGCGCAGCACTGCGAAAGGACAGCCAAAAGCTGCGGCTCCTCCTTGTCCTGAACCATCATCAAGTGCCTTCCAACGCCTCAATATTCCGATTGGAAATACTCAACCTGGCACCTCTGTCCTTCATGATGATTTCGACTTGGAAGATGAGGATGCGGATGAGGTTACCAAGTCTGCGCAGGGCGATGATGCTGCGCAGCAAGCTCCTGTTAATCCTCCTGAAGGTGAAAAGGAAGGAGATGTGCGCACAACTGATACAGATAGCAGCAGCACGCACTCATCTACGCATAGGTCTCCTGCTGCTGATCCTATTCATCTATCTCCCAAACAACCTTCTCCAACACACTCTCCTCCCAAAGTCTCTCCTCCTCCAGCTCAAGCTTTTCCTTCCGTTCCTACAGTATCTACTTCCTCTCTATCTTCCTCCGCTGATCTACGCCAAATTCTCTAGGCTCTCAATACTATTCAAGTCAACCAGGTTGCTGCGCAGTCCCAAATGACTTAGCTCATTACTGCGCAGACAGCTATCCAAGAGCAACTTGATGCGCAGCGTTTAGAAATTGCTGCCATTAAGGGGGAGAATATATCAAAGGCAAGTACCTCCGTCGGCCCATCTGCGCAACGCGTTCCTGATGCATTAGACCAAATGGTCCTGGACTCATTGAAGTCAATAGCTGGGATGCTTGAAAACGTCTGCACCTATACCGCTATCAATGATGGGTTTATAGGACTGCTTAAGCGTCTGCACAAGAGCTTAGCCGATGGGTTGCATGAAGGATTTGCTGGGATGGAAGCGATGATGTTGGAGAGATTGGAACAAGGTCCCGGTCCTGCGCATGCCAATACGCTTAATATGGAAAGTGTCAGGGAGTGCATAACTCAAGCGATGACTGATTTCGCTGATGGGTTCAACGCTAGGATGGATCAAGCCATGTTCGATATTCAAGCCAGCGTGAACACTCAGCGCCTCCACACTGACCAAAGACTCGAAGCAACGCAGGCCACCGTCATCAGCACTATTGAAGCTGCTGAGCAGTCTTATTTTAATCAGATGACGGGACATCAAGCGCAGTATAGAGCCAACTTCCTAGAGCTGCGAGAGGATAACGCAAATATGCGCAGAGGAATGGCTACCTATGTCGGTGAGGCCGTAGCGTTCAGAGAAAGATTTCAAGAACTGAAGATTGAACTTATGAATAAGTTCAACAGTCTGCAGAATGAGCTACGTGAAGCCTTGCACCGGATCAACATAGACTAGGTTCTATGTAATTTTTGTTTTTGCGCAAAGTATTTCTTTTTGTGCGCATTTTTTGTTTTTCTTATTCAAACTTGTAATCTGCAACTCTTTACATTTCAAGTTTTAATGAGAAAAATCGCATCATGTGTTTCCAAAACCTTGTTCAATTCAAACTCTTTGTTTGTGGAACAATGACTGCATTATTTCAACCCATGCGCATAATCTTAACTGTTCATATTTTTATCGCATAATGTTTAAACATTCAGTTTAAACGCATACTTAAAACTAAAACTCATATTATTTGTATGCGCTGAATGATATTTCTGTCTTTCCCTTTTTTGTAAGCTAATCTTTTGGATAGACTAGAAATCTATGACATTGGCTAGTGTGTGCATTGACTTGAGGCATGATTTGCTATTCACATCTTTATGGACATGTTATTATCAAGTACAATGAATTGCCTTTGTTATAGTAGGTAATGGCATCAATCATTTAGGGGGAGATTGTTGGGTATGCTTACTTCTTAACCCTCCTATTCTTGTTAGAATTGATTGATACCATCACCTATTAATATTTTATGGACTTTAGGACCCTATGTAAGAAGTTTTATAACTTCAATTTTTAGCTTAGTCCATTTTATAGTATATGCTTAGAACACAGGACTTGAAGCGAAAAGGAATGAAGATCCAAGTGTCAGTGGTTACTGCGCAGGACTTCGCTGCGCAGGACACCACTGCGCAGGTATATCCTGCGCAGCATTCTTCCTCAGTTCAATTCATTCAGATCACCTAACTTGGAGAACGCTTTGAAGATGTACGCTTTTAAGAGTGTTAAGGTGTGCAGAAACGACAAAACAACAACACTTAGCAGATCCAACGGTGGAGACGCGCTCAAGAGATATATTTCAAATGAAGACAGCTGTCAACCTTCTAGAAGAAGCTTTTTGAATTTGGTCTTCATGCTCAGTCTCCAACGGCTCTATATACCTGCGCACCAATCATATTGGGCCAGGTCATCAACTTTGATTAGAGCCCCAACGGCTATAAAGGACAGCTGCGCACCAATCATATCGTGCCAGCTCATCGTCCTTGCTCAGAGCTCCAACGGCTATATTCAAGCTCTCAGCTATAAATAGCCAGCTCATCTTCATTTCCAAGTTGCTAGAGTTTGTGCTTTATAATATCCTTGAAGTTCTGAAGATTGCTGCTTACTATTCACAGATTCAAGATCAACCTTCAAACCTTCATACCTTCAAACTCCTGCCCAGATCCTAAGCCTTAAATCTCCAGAATTTTTCGTGCTCTTCATCTCATAGATTCATAAAGCCCAGAATTTCTGAACACACACACGCCTCTTGAAGCTTTGATCATTTAGATCTTTCTTCTTGAGATACACCGGTTTAGTCTAGGATTTGTTCTTCATAGATTATAGATCTTTGAGATAGTTGTGTTTCATTGTTGTATCTTGTAACTCTCTCATATAATAAGACCTCCTTTAGAAAATCCAAGACTAACCATCTTGGTAGAGGACGTAGATCTTTCATTGATCGAACCTCTCCAAATAGCTCGTTCTTTAATCTCGCTATTTACTTTCTGGTAATCATTTCTGAATTACTGCTTTGTTTGATCTTATCAGATTGCTAATATTGCTGCTGTGTTTGTTATTGCTTATTGCCTTAGAACTTTTTATCCATCTCTTTAAGCCAAAACTTAGCGCATGCGTTTTTATCCTTGCGCAGCTTTTTACTGCGCAAGTGCTGCTTAAACTTCCGCTGTGCATTTCACACTCTCACTATGCGCTATACTTAGCTTATTTGAGAACTGTGCGCATAAGCCATCGATTTGCAAAAGGGTTTGAAAAGAATTTTAAAACGCTATTCACCCCCCCCCCCCTCTAGCATTTTTCATACCCTTGTTGCCCCTTTGGGACCAACACACGTGTTAAGCTTTTAATAAAGCAATTGATGTATTTATTAAAATTATTTAAACCTATTTATTTTCATGATTATTGATTTTTTTTTATTATACAACTTACATATTTATGAAAGCATATAAATATATTAATTACTTTATTTAAAAAGATGAATATATTAAAGTAAATTTAATAAATACATTAATTGTCTCATTTAAAAGCTTAACATGTGTCTTTAGAACACACATTTTTTATTATAAAAAATACATGAGAAAAAGCATACCTCTTTCGTTCGGTAATAATAACACGTTTTACTTAATTTAAGCATGTCTCAAAATAATTACTGTGGTTTCTAAAAAAAATAAATTATAATTTTCAAGCAATTTTACTGTGTTATACTCCCTCCGTCTCAGCTCACTTGACACTTATTTCCATTTTAGTCCGTCCCAGCTCACTTGACACTTTCCAAAATAGCCTATTTTTTATAATTTTATATTCACTCTACACCTCCACTCATTCTCTCTCTTCATTTTCCACCACTCATTTCATTCAACCTACACTACTATTTACCTCACTCATCCTCTCTCTTCCTTTCTACCACACATTTTCTTTATTTTATTCTTTTTTCTTAGTTATTGTGCTCACGTCTTGGGTGTCAAGTGAGGTGGGACGGAGGGAGCATATGTTAGGGTTATGCCCTAAGCTTAAGCTTATGGGATAAACTTTTATGTATGTCATTTATCATTTATTATAGAGATCATTTATTTGATTATCTTATATTTCGCATGTTTATAATAATAATCTTCGTCTCTAGTAATTATGATTAATAAATAGAATAAGTGTTGGGTATGCTTATTATAAACCACTCCTATTACCTTAATTTGATTGATCTCATGACCTTATTTTACCTTTTATGAAATTTAGGTTTTATTGTACGAAGTTTTAAAACTTCATTAGTTAAGCTTATTTAGGCTTAGAAGACTTTATTGTAAGAAGTTTTAAAACTTCATTAGTTAAGTTTATTTAGGCTTAGAAGACCAGGACTTCAAATTTTGAAGAACTGCTGTTTTGTGGTAAGCTAAGTCTGTCTACCTCACCAAGCTACCACACTCCTGCTGCTGCTGCTTGTTGCTGCTGCTTTGTGGTAAGTAGGGCTGTTATACGAACCGGGCTGGCTCGAGCTCGGCTCGGGCTCGGGCTCAGCTCGTGAAAGCTCGAGCTTGAGTGAGCTCGAGTCGAGCTCGAACCGATTGTCAAGCTCGTTTTTATTATCGAGCCGACCGTGTTCGGCTCGTTTAGCTCGTTAAAATCTCAAGGACGGCTCAATAAGCTCATTAAAATTGAATTTTTGTTTTCAAACGGCTCGATAAGCTCGAATTCGGCTCGATAAGCTCGTTACGACCATATTTTTCTTTAAAAAAATGTCTAAGCTCGAGCTCGGCTCGTCAAAACTCGAGTTCGATATCGACTCGAGTTGTTCGCGAGCTCGATTCGACTCGAGCTTGAACAAGCAAATGGGTTCGAGCTCGATAAGTTTTAAACGAGCTCGAGATCGACACCCCAAATCTCGACTCGGCTCAGCTCGTTTACAGCCCTAGACTGGTAAGCTAAGTCTGCCTACCTCATCAAGCTACCTCAATCTTGCTGCTGCTGCCAATCATGCTACCGCATGCTCCATACTACCGCAAGGGACATGCTACCTCACTACAAGATGAATACCATGAAAAAACAAGCTACCGCAGGCCTCCAAGCTACTGCAAGAGACAAGCTACCTCAGGCCTCCAAGCTACCGCAAGAGACAAGCTATCACAGGCCTCCAAGCTACCGCACTACTTTTTGAAGACCAAGAAAAGACAAGTTTGTTTCAATTTTAACAATGGTCACACACGTGTCCTAACCTTGAGTTAATTTGGAACGTTGCAGAATTCAAATTTCAAATTTGAAATTGGTCGTTATGACAGGTATAATATAGTACACCTTGGCTACTATCTTCTGCAACAAATGGACAACTCAGAATGTGCTCCAATGAGAATTCACCAGCTCATTGTCCTCTAAACATGTCCTCCAAGAATTCAAACGGCTACCTCTCTCATTCAAGGCTATAAATAGGCCTTGTGTTCTTCATTGAACATTGATGAGATTCAAAGAGAGAAATCGCTGTCGAAATTCTTGGTGATTGAAGATTATACTCAAGATTTTCAGAATCATTCGAATCTTCAAGCGTTCACCTTCAAATATTCAAATATCTCCAGCAACCTTCAAGCCCAGCAAATCTCAAACCTTGTAACACATAAGATTCATTAGGCTCTAAATCATATTGATTTCAAAGAGCTCTTGATTTTTACACACTCACCCCGATTGATCAATCACATAGATTGCATCATTAGGGATACACTGGTCTAAGTCTAGAATTTGTTCATCATAGAAAGTAGGTGTTGATTCAATACTTACATCTCTGTAATATGTACTCAAGAGAATCAATATAAACATCCACTCAAAATCCAAGACTGATCATCTTGGTAAATGACGTAGATCTTTTAACATATCGAACATTTCCAAATCACTGTGTCATTTACTTACTGCACTTTACTTTCTGTAATTTAATTTCAACACTTGTTCTTATTGTTAATATTAATCTTGTTTATCGTTTAGTGTTTGATCTTTACAGCTATTAAAACTATTGAGGATTGTGTTTGTTGATTGCCTATTGCTTTAGTTACCACCTCTGACTACTTATCTATTTGCCAAAATTCTTAGACACAAAATTTCAATTTTCAACCTACCTAATCAGTACTTCTGCCTACCGCATAGGCTGCCGCACATTGCCTACCGCAACGTTCCTACCGCGAATTTTCCTACCTAGTCGTTTGACCTCAAAACCAACTCTAACTTGTTTTTATCGAAAACCTCCGCTGTGCATTTTACTATTGAACTAGTGGTTTTTACTTGACCGCAAAATTCAAGAAGTAAGCATAAGGTAGAATTTTAAAAAAGGGTTGAAAGTTTTAAGTAGGCTATTCACCCCCCCTATCCTCCTTTTCATACCATTGTTGTGTCTTTGGGATCAACAATAAGTTTAATGGATAATTATATGATGACTATGTGCATAGAGATGCAGATAAAACTTGTTGGAGAACAAGGTACTGGACGTACCTGTTATGAGATTTATGTCATGGTTAAATGCCATAATTAAATCTCATAATAGTTATATCATTGGAATTCTTAGACATTAGGATATCATGTTATTCCACTTATGAACGTCATGTTTGATATAGTTAAACGTAATTCTTAACCGGGTAATTATAAAGGCTATAATTGACATAATCGGATTTTTGTAGAGAAGAATTATATACCAAGACTGAATTTGTCCATCTACACGAGAGATATCGGCAAGGCCCCTCGGTGAGTGATATTGATGAAATGTGTGGCTATACTCAAATGAATTGATAAGATCAATTTCATTTGGTTTATCAATATATTCTCAAAATCAAAAAAACATTGGATAATATAAGTTGACGTAGATCATGACTTATATCCAATATGATATCATGAGACAAAGGGATTGTGATATGTTCTCTTTTAGGAAATATCGAACGTTCAATATTGTACTATTTGGATAATCATAGTGACTTGCTAGAGTCCGCTTATAATTTATGTCTGATTAGATCGTACTCATTGCTAACATAATACAATCCTAATGAATCACACACGCTGAACAGATCACAAAAAGCTCGAAAAACGAGAATCAAACAAATGTGGCCTCGCTTCTACTTTTTCCCGGCCTAATAGATTGTTTTAGAGTTTCTTTTTATGCAAGAAAAGAAATCTGGAGTCAAACTCTCTTTTAAATCAAAAGTTCCTGGTTTGAGATCTCTACACCTTGATTTTAGAAATTGAAAATCATTGGTTGGGAAACAATAGCATATATAGAGAAATGATTATTAGTTTTGAGATTTATAATACTTTATTCGTCTCACTTTAAACTTAAAAAAAAAGTCTCAAAAGCGTATCTTAATTTAAACTTTAAAAGCCTGAAAAAACAATTTTTTTTTGACACAAAAAAACAAAGTTTTTAACACTTCTTAAATTGATGGACACCATATGTCATACTCACAATAACCATCCACTGATTCCCTAGCCCACTTTCTCTCTCTTACCCACTTTTTACAATCACAACACTCTACCCCATTTTTTGTATAATAAAAATATTTTTCTCATTAAGTATAAAGTAGGACAGATGGAGTATATAAACAAGATAAATAATCCCTCCGTCCCATAGCAGATGCACAAATAATTTTTTAGGTGTTCCATTGATAAATCACACTTTTTTTTAATAATGAAAACTTTATATATTGTATTTATTTATTCAATGAAACTCACTTGTCATAATACAATAACATTCCACTAATATGTTATACTCTACTTTCTCTCTCGCTTTTCATACTCACAACAATTACCTGCTACTGTTCTCTTTCTTAATTCTCATGCACACTCAATGAGACTGACGGAGTATGTTTTTAAAAATACAATACTGAAAAACGAAAAAGAATGGTAGAGAATCGGCAAAACACCCAAAAGCGAGTAATATACCTTTCTTTGCTAGTCAAAATGAGAAAGTCAGTCAAATATAACTTAAAAATGTTCATTTTAGCATTAGTTTACCTATACTTTATGCAACAAATACCATTTCATGTTTTGAACATTTCCCACAACTTTTTCAACATTATACTTTTCTTTTCTTTCTAATTGTTTCTAGATTTTAAAGATTAGAAGTTACACTTACCTCTCCTATTCTATTAAAGGAGTTGCAATTAGTCCCCTTATATTCATTGAAATTACTCTTTCATCCTTGATAAAATCTTCTCATCCATCCGATGTTTTATCGTTAATTAAATGCAATTACACACGTATGTATAAAGTAGATAATCTTTGCTACTACAATTATAATATTTGAAACTTTGAAGAGTGTTTAACTATTTTAGAGAAGCTCACAATGAAGTTGAATTATCGGATAACACTTGAATTATCTTGATCGAGCTTCCTGTGTATGATTAATAATTGAAATAAAATGTTCAATTTTTTTAAAGATGAAATAAATATAATCAATTAACACGATAATAAATCACGGTAGTCATCCATCATAATTTCTCGAATAAAGCTAGTATTTGGCTTGTATACAAGATAGTCACGAGGCAATATATCCAACCAAACAAGCTCGAGTACAACCTCACGCCTTCATGTTTATTAAGTAGGCCAATCTAAGATACAAGTACACACGAATCCACTTATCAATAAGGTGTTTTTTTTCTTCATCAAATTATTGTTATAATTTTTTTGTACATTCAAGAATAAATTTCTTTTAAGAAAATACTGATATGTGTAATGGATACAAAAAGGGCGAGATTAAAATGTATAATAATAAAGGTAAACACCTTTTATTTTCAAGAAAGTATAACATTATGGATGTCATCTTTTATGCCCTCATCAATAAAGTTAGAAAGAGTCTTCTAAAAAGTTACTGTAGTAAAAGTACAAGTGATTAATGTGTAATAAACAAAAGATTAAGAGAGCTAAGTGTAATATTATTGTAAAAACACAAAAAGAAAAAGTAAACAACTTCGCCCCAAAGCAAAAAACCCAAAGACATAAATTCTCAAATTCCCAATTGTAAGAACACCGGCAAGACGAAAAGATCATCAACTCTCTTTCTCTCTCTCTAAAACTCGGGAAACACAACTCAGTGAGTTAGAAACCAGAAAAAAATAAATGGGTCAGGAATCGTTCATATACAGCTTTGTGGCACGAGGTACAATGGTACTGTCGGAGTACACCGAGTTCACCGGCAATTTTCCGGCGATTGCAGCTCAGTGTCTTCAGAAATTACCTTCTTCGAACAACAAATTTACTTATAATTGTGATCACCATACTTTTAACTTCTTAGTTGAAGATGGTTATGGTAAAGTTTCAATCTTTAACTTTTCTTTTAATTTGAGATTTTGCTCTTTCAATCTCATTTTCTTTGGAAAAAAAAGGGTGTCTTGATATTGTTGGATCTTTGGTTTTTACAAATGTGGTTGAGATTTTGATTTTGATTTGTGAAGGGTTTGAAATTATGGGTTTTGCTTTATTTGAATTTGGTTGTGATTTTCTGTTTGGTTGCTGAGAAACTGATGAAAGGGAAAGGGAAGGGAATAAAATCAATGTGTCTTGTGAGGTTTCTTTTTCATCTCCGTCCCACAATAAATGTGTACTTTCTTTTGGAAAAGGAAGTTTTGTGTGAGACGGTCTCACACGTTAGACGAATCTCAACGAGAGAGGAAATGAGCTTGCCCCGCCCCACCCATAGGGGGTAAATCATTTACTCTCTCAACGAGGTCCGTTTCACGTGTGAGAACGTCCCACACAAGTTTTTGTCATAAGGAAAATGTCTTGGTGCAATTTTATCAAAGTAAAGCACATTCTTTAAAAACGTTGACAAGTCAAATACAACATTTATTGTGAGACGGAGGGAGTATTTAATTAGTTTAGATAAGAAAAGAGAATGGTTTTGAAATTGTGGGGTTTGCTCTATTCTTCATGGTTTATGGGTTTATGATTGTTTGCTGAGAAAATTGATTGACAGAAAGAAAAAGGAAATGAAAAACGATAAATTAAACAACAGATGATAGGTTTTGCCGTTTTGGTATGAAAAGTTTCAAACTTCTTTTGTTTACCAATTTCTTTTTCATTCTTCAAAGTTTTGCGTTTGAGGCCAACCAAATTTATTGTTCTTAAACCGATGCTTGTTCTTCATTTCATACTTGTCATTTTTATTTTTGTTCTTTAAGTTTTGTGGTGTTCTGTTACAAGCTCACGACAGTTGTTGTTCAGTTGAATTATGAATGTGTGACTTTGTTGTTATTGGACGGGATGAAGTTTCAGTTTCTTGTTTACATTAAGTTGCTAGGAACAAATTAATCGTTATGTGACCTAAGTCCTCACAATTTTTAGTCTATGATCACTCTTAAAATTCTAATTCTAAAGTATGTACATAAAGGATGTTTTATATTACTCTCTCTCTCTCCCAAAACAATAGTCTCATTTTCCCTTTTTGTTTGTCCCATAAAGTTGTCGTATTTCCAAAATGAAGGCTTCCAACTTACTGAGTTTCCAGAACTTATGATGTAACCTTAAAATGTTTGAAAATTCAAACGAGACTATCATTTTGGGACGGAGGGAGTATTAATTTGAGGATTATGGGTGTTGACTTGGGTCCAAATGTCATCAGATTGCCTTTGGCCATATCTTGGTGAGAAAGTTGGTCAAATATATTGATTTATTTCGTCCTAAATTTGCAGCATATTGTGTTGTTGCTAAGGAATCCGTTGGAAAGCAAATATCCATTGCATTTTTGGAACGTGTGAAAGCCGACTTCAAGAAAAGATATGGCGGTGGTAAAGCAGATACAGCTGCTGCGAAAAGTCTCAACAAGGAGTTCGGGTACGCTTTATATATCAAAGATAGCTCAAAGAACTGTTTTGATATATCTACGCATTTTGTATGGTGAATAACTATATAGTATACTTTTAAAAAATGGGTTTTATTTTTAAAATTAATAATTGTCTTAAGCTATTACAAGAATGCACATGAAAGTGCATTTGGTGGTGATCGAACCCCTGACTTTTCATATAGAAAGGAATACCGGATGACGCTTGAGCTAGACCTCTTTAGCGTGATTAACAATATACACACACACACATATATATATATATATGTATGTATGTATGTGAGTGTATGTATGTATATGTATAATTGTAATGTGTGTGTGTAGTTAAACATATTTCAATCTACAGGCCGATTATGAAAGAGCATATGCAGTACATAATTGAGCATGCGGATGAGATTGATAAGCTAATAAAGGTGAAGGCGCAAGTTTCAGAAGTTCAAAGTATCATGATGGACAACATTGATAATGTACGAGAAAATTACTCTTGATGGTAACTTATTTACACATTTTGAAGTTAATTTTGTTTGATAAAACATTTATTGTGGTAAACAATTTGCAGACTATCAATAGAGGTGAAAATTTAACTTCAATACAGAACAAGGCTGAAACCTTGAGACACTCGGTAGGTTGACCTATTTCTGACAGTTTCTTTGACTTTTTTTTCTCCGGGTTTGGGTAAGAATGATTTTTTTTTTTTTTTTTTTTTTTTTTTGTGATTGCAGGCACAAGACTTCAACAAAATCGGGACACAACTTAAAAGGAAAATGTGGTATCAGAATATGAAAATAAAGCTTGTAGTTCTTGGAATTCTTTTACTCTTGGTTCTTATTATCTGGCTTTCTATTTGTCGCGGGTTTAACTGCACCAACTAGAATCTCGTCCAGTTATTTCAAGAAAAATACGCTTACTTTGGAATCTTTCCGATGCGGGTGCATCTGTGCAGTAGTAGTAATTGGATGTGTTAATACAATTTTTGGAATTATACGAACATTTTTTTTATAAACAAGAATTTGTAAAACTGTAGTAAATTTTCAAGTTTTTTTTTTTTTTTTTTTTTTGTGTGTGAAAGGCTTGTTAAGTTATGCTGGTGAGTTACTTCGCATTGTTGTAAAGAACCATCCTAATTTGGGTATTTTACATGGTTGTTGTTCAGTAACAAAGTTGAATTCTTAATAATAATTCAAGTCAAATTCCTGATATCCTGGATGTTCAGCATAAGACCTAATTGACCAGCAAGCACTTAGATCATCTGGTAAGGGGGTGTTATAGCTTAATCATAGGTCTCGGGTTTGAGCCCTGAAAATGCAACAGTCTTAAATAATTGTTGAGAGAGCTTTTGTAATAACCGCAATTTTTTTTATTTAATTATTTAATTTGTACCATTAATTTAGTTAAATAAAAATTAGAATTAATAAGTTAATTAATGAGTGGGCCGAAAAAGAATGGGTTGGCCCGAAAATTTTAATTAATAAACCCAACCCAATTAATAATCAATCCAAAGTATAAATACTTGAGTTAGTGAATGTTAGGGTATTTTGGTTTTTATCAAAAACAATCAAACACAAAAAGGAAAAGAGAAAACCCTAGTCTACCCTAGCAGCAGCCGCACCAAGGAAGGAGGGAGAAGAAAAATTTCCGCCATTGTTGTTGAAGATTAATCCGTTCTAACTCAAGGTAATATCAAAACTCACATCCTAAAATTTATTTCATTGATTTTGGGTTATTAAAACTTAATCTATGCATGATTTAAGAATATGAATATTAGGGTTTTTGCATGGTAGAGATTTAATGACAAATCTTAAAAAGGGTAATTGATTTGATCTACATGCTATGGTAGAATGATGATCTTGATGTTAGTTACTTTAAGATTGATTCCATAACCATGATTTGAATGAATTAATATTATGCAATGTTTGGGGATTGAACAAATAAATCATTGAGATTGAATTGGGTTATCAAAAGAAAGAAAAAAAAAATATATGGATTTGCCCATACTGACATTCGGCCGAATGGCCATGAAGGTTTAGAAAAATTCTTTTGTTGATTTTAATGATTTTGGTTAATTGATTTGTGAATAATTTGATATATTAAATTACAAGAAAAATAATATCAAAAGAAATTGACCAAACCTATGAATTTGAGGTTCTAGGGTTCGGCCTAGAGGCCATATGATTGGGGTGTTAAATTCTTGATTAAAAGTATTAAGATTGGGACGGAAAAGTTAATATTTTCGTTAAGTTCATAACGAATAGAAAACAAAATACTTAAGAAAGTTATTGAAAAGCTGGAAAAATAACTTGAGGGAATGAAATAAATACTTGGAAGCCCTTGTAAGCCAGAAAGTTAACGAGAAAAGGAAGATTAAAAGATTTCAGTTAGTTTCCCAACGGAAAAGGACTAAACTGAAAAGTTAAAGTTAAAAGAGATTAAAAAGGAAACCTTTGAAGTAAAGAGGGGGTCTAAGTGACTAAAAGAGAAACTTGGAGGACCTTTATGAACAAAACTAAAGTCAAAGGACCAAATTGCAATTAAGTCAAAGTTGAAGGACTAAATTGCAATTAAACTAAAGTTGAAGGACCAATCTATAATTAATCCAAAGTTAAAGGACTAATTTGCAATTAAACTAAAGTTGAAGGACTAAAGGGAAATTAATCCAAAGTTGAAGGACTAAATTGCAATTAACCCAAAGTAGGGGGACCAAATTGTAATTAACCTAAAGTTAAAGGACTTAATTACAATCATGTTAAAGTTAAAGGACTGACTCGCAAAACAAAGTCAGAAACTTAAACGAAGTAAAGAAGTTAAAACACATCTCTCAGTTAACTCAGTAGAAGCAGTTAACAATGTTGAGAGTACTAAAGTAAATTACTCGGTGCCTTGTAGATTTGCACAGAGAGGAGATTGCGAGGAAAAGCAATTCAGGTAAGGGATTACGTTCCTTACAGTATTTGAACTCCTGTTTATTGGAATTCCATATTCTTTCTATAAGTTAGCTATCAGTATGGCATGATAGTATTTGAATGAACTCTGCGTTATTGAACGTCATTTGAAAGAATCCGTACTTAGTGATGTCCCCATTGATCTACTAAGTATCGAAGTTTGAAACTTGTATTACATACTTGTACCTTGGTATGTTCTCATTCTACTTGTAAGCTAACCACTTACTTGTTAGAGTGGCCAATGTCCAGTTAGAAAAGACATTGACGGGACAGTCCAGTTAGAAAAGACTCGTCCTTAAACTAGGGATTGCATGAGTGATCACATGCCTTCTCTCAGGAATTGTCTGATTACAAGGATGATTCTAGACCCCGAGCATATATGTGTGGAAACCATATATGTTACGACCCACACTATTGGCTGGAAAAGCTAGGTGTATAAATTGTACCTTTGGCATTGAGGTTATAATGTACGTTACCCTGGAATTGACGGAACTTGAATGAATCCCTTTGGATTGTAGTGCCATAATCCCTTGGAAGAAATATCTTAAAAGAATTGCGACTGTTATTGTTCTACAGTCATAAATCAAAAAGTAACTGAACCTATCTTTGCAAAAGTCATTCATAGTATTCGTTCTGGTCGTCTCTCCTTAGTAACCGGAGAGGCCACGTATGAACTTACTGAGCATTCGTTCGCTCACCCCTTCTCTACAAATTTGTTTCAGGGTTTAAGTAGAAGGGCAAGACAAGGAAAGCAGTCATAGAAAGAACGGAAGATCGGAGATTCCTATTTAGCTGTTTAAGAACGTTTATTTATTTTGGTGTAAGTTTAAGTACAATGATGGCTAGGGTTGTTTACCTGCCAAGACAAGTTTTTAAGTTACGCTTCCGCATTTATTTAAATTGATGATGTAATAAAGGGTCAGCTGTGAACCCTATTTTGAGGTATTAATTATTGTTATTTAATGCCATTAAATGCTCAAGATACAGTAGGAAAATTCGGGGTGTTACAGTTGGTATCAGAGCTATGGCTTTAGGTCTTATGGGAGAAAACTGAAAGTTAGGACTAATGGGGGAACTTAGTACTTGACTTGAATAAGATCTTACTTGAGGAAGTTCAAGTGATAAAGTCTATCTCTAGAAATAATACTAAGAGTGTACGTAAAGTATGAATATACTTGGGGAAGTAGAAACCTCTGCATTGCATGTCTATTTATATTCTACTAATATGTTATAATGGAATCTTGGGAATATGTACTAATTAAGTTTACTATTGGTGTGTGTAGGATCATGCCGAGGAGACAATGAAATCGGTAAGGTACAGTGCTACCCTAAAGGAAGAAATAGAAGCCAAAGAGAAGATCATTAAGCAGCTAACCAAAGAACTTCGCACGACTAAAGAGAGCTTAGGAAGGAGACTCGAGGAGTCGGCAGCCTACAGAATGTCATCAAAGAACGTGATGAGGACATAATGTATGTAGAAGAAAGTTAGCAGTACAGCTAAAGAAAGTCAAAAGCCTAGAAAGCCATGTGATTAGAGCTAATCGCGAATGGAATCGAATCAGTGTACAACTGGTAGATGAGATAGAGCAAAATAATGAACTGAAGAAGAAGATAGATGAGCAAGAAGCTTATGAGGAAGAGCTTAGGGCTTCAGGCTATCAGATTTGGGCTGAGAAGTTAGAATTGAAGAGAAATATGACCAGCTCGAAGCAGAGCACGCACAATGTGGAAATTGATGCAATTGGTTACAAAAAGTTATTGGGATGGATTTTCTTTTATTAGTAGAATAATGCAATTAGACTTTTTACTTATGTTAAGTTGAATTTTGGGATATTTTGAGATGTTTAAATCTCACACCCTAGTTGAATAAAGTTAGTTATTCAATAAATACCAGAATTATAAATTGTTTATCATTGTTTAGACTAAAAGTCAACTTGTCAAGAAAAGACAAGGGAAAATGTCGGATTGATTGAGATAATCTCCGTGACCATGGTACGAAGTAAGACGACCATTGGAATAAGTTAAAGCTAGTTAAGTAATAAAAAAAAAACTAGTGAAATAAAGAAATAATAATCAACCAAGTAAAACGGTTGTAAATTATGAAGTACGAAAACTCCTGAACCGGAGAAGAAAGGTTAAGTAAACTAACCAAATCTGAATAATGGTCTAGTACAAAAGACCTACGAATACGATTCAAAACTAACAAGTAAACGTTAGTAAAAGAATAGTAATGTTAAGTATACCATGAATACTGCACGTATTGTGTAGTGATGAATATTCCTAGAGCACGAACTTGTTCTAAAGTGAAAAAGTAAAATTTGCAGATGAATACCAGAAGGGGAAACAACAGAAACGGCGAGGACAACGACAACAACACCGATAATGCGGCGGGCAGTTGGGGACCCGGCACTAGTAAACCTTTTGCAGACGCTCACAGACAGTAGCTGGGATAGGTCAGACTGTTGCTGGACTTGCTCAACCACCACCACAAGCTCCCTTTACGTGACCCGTTGGAGTTATTCCAGAGGAGGAATCCAGATTCGTTCTCGGACATGGCTAAGGAGAAGCCCGAGGATTGGATTAAGAGTACTGAGCGTATATTCGAAACGCTGAACTGCACTGTGGAGCAGAAAGTAGTATTTGCGACATTCATGCTAAAAGGGAAGGCTCAGTCGTGGTGGGAGGCAGAAAAAGCGAGCTGCTGTGGCTCGTGGTGACGCTGCTTGCATTACATGGACCAGGTTTAAGGTTATCTTAATGAGAAATTCTATCCTGCAAGCACAAGGAACGCCAAGGTGACAGAATTCCTAACTTGGTGCAAGGGAGTATGACAGTGGCTGAGTATGGTGAAAAGTTCACCGATCTGCTAGAGTTTGCGCCAAGGTTTTTCGATACTGAAGAACAGAAAGCAAGGAAATTCGAAGCAGGATTGAGTGATCGAATCAGGTACAGAATCACACGGTTAGCTCTGACTACGTATTCAGCGGTGCTGGACAGGGCCAAGATAGTGGAGAGAGAGAGTCGGATAACTATCGTAACCGACGAGAAGAGAAAGGAAAGATAGTGGCTGAAAAGGCAGAAGGAAACAAGGGCGGTAAAGACCACAACAACAATAAGAGGAAAGCGGTAGATGACGGTCGCGATAAGGGCAGTCATGGAAATAAGCACTCCAACAACGGCCATAGTAGAAATGGTCGGAACTCCAATGACAACAGGCGTGAGTGGAATAAGGACAAAGGCCAAGGTTGCACCAGTAATGATAAATGTACCATCTGTGATGGAGCTCACAAGACAGAGGTTTGCTGGTATAAGGAGCGGCAGTGCTACAACTGTAAGAAGGTGGGACACCGAAGTGGAAGTGCCCAGAACCTAAGAAAGACGAACCAGCTGCAGGAAATAAGGACAACGGAGGAGGAAACGGTGGAGGCCGTGGTAGGATGTACACCATGACCGCAAAGGCAGCTGGAGTAAATGCAGATCTTGTGGCAGGTACGATGCAGTTAAATTCTCGTGATGTTTATGTATTAGTAGATACTGGAGCTACTCATTCAGTAGTTAGTAATGCTGTGGCAAGGAAGTTAAAACTGTACCCAGAGAATTTAGAGATACCTTTAGTAATAGATACACCTACTAAAGACACTATCCCCATTACTACCTCTTATAGAAACTGCACTTTAGGGATAGGAGGCACGAGCGTAAGTATCGACCTCATTGAACTAGATATGTCAGAATTCGACATAATACTGGGAATGGATTGGTTGGCTTTGCATCAAGCTAAAGTGGACTGTCAAGAGAAAATAGTGACGTTCCTAGGAGAAGAAGGTAAAGAATACAGATTTGTGGGTTCAAGGCCGAGGAAGAGGATAGGATTAATCTCGGTGATGAAGGCCCGTAAAATGTTGAGAAAAGGATGTAAGGATTCCTGGCACACATATGTGAAACAGAAGAGAAGGGAGTAACCTTAGAGTCACTTGAAGTAGTGAATGAATTTCAAGATGTATTTCCTGAGGAATTACGTGGTATACCACCAGTAAGAGAAGTAGAGTTCTCCATCGATTTAGTACCAGAAACCACACCTATTTTGAGAGCACCGTACAGGATGGCTCCAACAGAGTTGAAAGAACTAAAGGAGCAGTTGCAAGAACTGTTGGACAAGGGGTTGATTAGACCGAGTGTATCACCATGGGGTGCACCGGTACTCTTTGCGAAGAAGAAAGATGGATCTATGAGACTATGTATTTACTATAAAGAATTGAATAAAGTGACGGTTAGGAACCAATACCCGCTACCGAGAATTGATGATTGTTTGATCAATTGAGGGGAGCCTGTTATTTTTCAAAGATTGATCTTAGATCGGATATCATCAGCTGAGGGTCAAGGATGAAGATGTGCGAAGACAGCGTTTAGGACAAGGTATGGGAATTATGAGTTTGTCGTGATGCCATTTGGGTTAACAAACGCACCATGCATTCATTGATGAATTAGAATATTTCAGGAGTACTTAGACAAATGTGTGATAGTATTCATTGATGATATTTTGGGTACTCGAAGACAAAGGAGGAACATGCTGAACAGTTGAGGATAGTACTAGAAATTTTGAGGAGACAGAAATTGTACGCGAAGTTTAAGAAATGTGAATTCTGGTTGGAAAAGGTAGCATTTTTGGGACACGTAGTGTCGAAAGAGGAATTTCAGTGGACCCGACGAAGGTGGAGGCAATAATAGATATGGGAAAGACCGACTACAGTAACCGAAATAAGGAGTTTCTTGGGTTTAGCTGGTTATTATAGGAGGTTCGTAGAAGGATTTTCGAAGTTATCCGGACCATTGACAAAGCTGACACAGAAATCAGCCAAGTTCATTTGGTCAGAAGAATGTGAGAAAAACTTTCAGGAATTGAGGAATAGATTAGTATCTGCACCAATATTAACACTACCAACAGGGACGGAAGGTTTGTTTTCTACAGTGATGCTTCGTTGAAAGGGCTAGGCTGTGTACTGATGCAAAATGAGAAGGTGATAGCTTATGCATCTAGGCAGTTGAAGGTACATGAAAGAAATACCCGACCCATGATTTGGAGTTAGCACAGGGCAGTAGTGCTTGAAAATTTGGAGACATTATCTGTATGGCGCGTAAAATGCCAGATTTTTACAGATCACAAGAGCCTTAAGTATATCTTCACGCAGAAGGAATTGAATATGAGACAACGGAGGTGGCTAGAACTTCTCAAGGATTACGACTGTGAAATATTGTATCATCCCGGGAAAGCCAACAAGGTTGCAGATGCCTTAAGTAGGAAGAATCACGGAATGTTGGCTACGTTGATCTCTAAGGGGGTAAGCATATGGAAGGATGTCAAGGAGATGAACTTAGTAGTAAAAGTAAGTGGATGCTTGGCTCGACTGACGTTACAACCTGCATTGTTGGGCAGAATCAAAGAGGCACAAGAGTTAGACGAAGAGAGAGAAGCTCTAATCGGGAGAGGGCAAGCAAAGGATCTTCATATGGGCGAAGATGGAATTCTGAGATACCAAAAGAGAGTATGGGTGCCAAGCAATGATGAAATTAAGAGAGAGATACTGAGAGAAGCTCATTGCTCGAAGTTCTCTGTACATCCGGGAAGTACTAAAATGTATAGGGATCTAAAGGAGTCATATTGGTGGAATAATATGAAGAATGACGTGGCAGAGTATGTGCATAGATGTCTGACGTGTCCAACAAGTTAAGAGTGAACATCAGAAGCCAGCAGGGTTACTGCAATCATTACCAATTCCCTAATGGAAGTGGGAGAATATTACTATGGATTTCGTAATGGGTTGCCAAAGACGGCAGGGAAGTATGACGCTATATGGGTTATTGTAGATCGATTGACGAAGTCAGCACATTTTCTGGCAATCAAGAAGACTGATTCGTTGGAAAAGTTGGCCAATTTGTATATCGACGAGATAGTAAGGTTACATGGAATCCCGGTCACAATCGTGTCTGATCGAGATGCTAGGTTCACTTTTAAATTTTGGAACAGCTACAGAAGCATTGGGAAACAGAATTGACCATGAGTACGGCGTTTCATCCACAGACAGATGGGCAGTCGGAAAGGACTATCCAGACACTAGAAGACATGCTGAGGGATACTTCGTTAGAT